>JAGFNQ010006282.1:299629-465949 GCA_024364735.1 Boesenbergia rotunda | reverse complement strand
AAATGGGTATTAATTAGGTAAAATTAATATAAATATAAAAGAAGTTTATTTAGGAATATTAGTACAATTATGGGTAATTTTAGGGGGGATTTTCGGAATTTAAGAAGATAAAGTAATAAAATAAATGAAATGAAAATCAAAATAAAAATAAATGTGCATGAGCCAAGGATTGAACCTTGGACCTCTTATACAACCAAGCATGCTTTAACCAACTCACCTAGCAAGGAATTCTTATGAGTAATTGAAGTGGAGGTTGGTTAAGAGGTAAAAGGAGGTGAAGGGTCATGGAGAGGCTCTTCATTTGCCTCCTTGATGGGTTATAATGAGAGGAGTTTTGGGAGTTACTTCTTCTCTCAATTAAGTGCATTTCCTCTCCTCTTCACTCCTCATTCTTGCTGAGCACCAAAGGGAGGAATTCCTTGGGGAAAACTTCACAAGAGGTCTCATCTCTCAAGATCTAAAGTTCCTACAAGGTGACAAGGACTAGTTGTGGTCAAGAGATACCAAGTCCTCTTCCTTCTCCTCTTTCAAGGTTCGAAAAAAAAAATCAAGAAATCTAAGGTAAGACTCCCTCACCTGTGGTATAATAGTTATCTATGATTTCCATGATTTTTATCATGATATATGGGTTAGTTTTGGATGTGATGTTGAAAGGAAAGAAAAACCAAGGTCCTTAAGTTTATGGATTTCGGCCAGCATGATTTAAAGGTCTGTAAATATGCTAAAAATCCTGATAATATTATTTAATGTTCCCTTATGATGTGTAGAGGTTAAGTAAATTTTTTGGGAATTTTTGGAGTACCCTAGGACACTCTAGGGTTTCGGCCAACATGAAAGGGACAAAACCAAGGTCCCTATGTTTATGGGTTTCGGCCACCATGATTTAAATGTCCATAAATATGTTAAAAAATCATGATAATGTTATTTTATGTTCCCTTATGATGTATAGAAGTTAAGTATAATTTTTGGGAATTTTTGGAGTACCCTAGGATACTCTAGGGTTTCGGCCAACATGAAAGGGACAAAACCAAGGTCCCTATGTTTATGGGTTTCGGCCACCATGATTTAAATGTCTATAAATATGTTAAAAATCATGATAATGTTATTTGATGTTCCCTTATGATGTGTAGAGGTTAAGTATAATTTTTGGAAATTTTTAGAGTACCCTAGAACACCCCAGGGTTTCGGCCAACATGAAAGAAACAAAAACTGAGGACCCTGAGTTTAAGGGTTTCGGCCATCATGTTTTAAAGGTCTATAATTATGCTAAAAATCATGATAATGTGATTTAATGTTCCCTTATGATGTTTAGAAGTTAGGTATAATTTTTGGGAATTTTTGGAGCACCCTAGAGGCCCATATGGTTCGGCCAACCCCAAGGACCCAAGGGTTAGGGTTGAGTCTTTAACTTCAAGCATATGTTTATGTGTTGCCATGATATAAGGATGATGGATGGTGATTATGGGAATTTTCACATGGCCTTGGGTGTAACGCCCGCCCTTCTCACACTAGGGCAGGGTTACGCGAACATAATTTTTTTTCGTTTTAGCGGAAGCATTTTGAAACTTGAAACTTGAACATGATATATGTATAATCTTGTACTTGAACATGTAAGGCATGAAACCTTTTAAACATCTTAGACATTGAGGAGAGCATGCTAGGTACCTTCACATTCTTATTTGCATAATAGAAGCATGCCACATGGTCATTTCTTAAGACAGAGGAGTACGTATGAGGAAGGATAACATAATACTAAAGTTCTTTAGCAAGTATAAACTAAGTACTTAGCATATGAGCAAGAGTGAGCATGAAATATCCATATGAGTCTAATTATCTGCAAGTAGCAACTTAGTAAGTATGATTCAACATTTAACATGCAATACTCAGCATATGCATAACTAAATAAAACATGAGTAGATCTTCTTCCACCATGCCACCACCACACACATCTTTGCCCCTCCTGCTGCTCCCTTTAGTTTATCCATTCCTTACCCTTTTCTGCAGTACAAGGGAAACATGGAAACTATAAGCATATAGCTTAGTAAGATCCTTTCCTACTCACAAAATCATACGTTCCATCAAGTAGAGAAAACATCATGTCATAATAGTGCATAGCATTAAAACACTTAACTTAACATAGCATAAGGGAGCATATGTACTTATCATAAGAAGCATACTTGAACTTAACATAATTCACCTTTATAGCACAATAGTCATGTAGTCATGACAAGAAATGCAAATGCAAGATGCTCTTTTGAAAACATGCATAGGATGAGTTCATGCATATGCTTTTCTTAAAATCATACATATAGGTACTTAAACATACATCCATCATCATTGGGGGATCTCGGCTTGTACCTCTTACATACATACATAATGCGCGCATCCCTAATAGGCCGAGGTAGCTAGTCTCTAACCTACTAGGGAAACTAGGTCCGTTCATAGTCCGTCGACCTAGGGGCATCCCCTTACTAGGTCCGTTCATAGTCCGTCGACCTAGGGGCTTCCCTTACTAGGTCCGTTCATAGTCCGTCGACCTAGGGGCTTCTCGGGAGCCCATCCCCTTACTAGGTCCGTTCATAGTCCGTCGACCTAGGGGCTGCATCCGGAGCCCACCCGTGGACCTTGCTAGGATCCGGTACAAGCCATACAAAGTAAAATAGCATACATGGATTTTATCATATCATAAGCATAGCATATTCTTGTTTCTTACTAGGTCCGTTCATAGTCCGTCGACCTAGGGGTTGCATAGCACATTCTTATCATATCATAAGCATATCATCATAACCTATCACATCATTGTCATATCATGAGCATGGCATGCCTCTTATCTTATCATGAAGAGTGCTCTTAGTCCCGACTTACAGGGAAGCATCTCTTAGGCATTTCATCATACATAAGTCATGCTTAACATAAGGGTGCTTAAAGAGCTTAAACATAGACATGTACATCATGATTCTTAGAGCATGAAAAAGCATGGGAGAAGACATGTTATCACCTATACTACTCATAGCATATCATGAGTATCCTTGGCGTGCCTAATTGGGGTTGTAGCTTCCCCCTTAGCCCACATTCTTATTTAATCAGAAAATTCCAGCATATAAACTCTATGTTTAGAGCATGATAAACCATGAAAAACATTACACTAACATCATACATTAAGGTAGGCATCATAGGGGAGACATTAGAAGGCATGTTGGGGTTGTTACCCCTTCTTAAGTCCTACTTATCATTCTTTACAGAAAATTCCAGCATACATACCTTAGTTTCCAAGCATGTTAAAACCATGAATAAACCATATTTACATCATATATCATCTTACATATCATAGGAAGGGTCATTATCAAGCATACTAGGAGTTTAAACCTCTCTAAGCCCTAAAAGAGGTCCTTGACCGAAAATTCCAGCAAGCCTACTCCGGGTTTTTGGGGGCTTAAGGACAAGGAAAATATCATATTATCATCATCTATTTAGTCACACATCATGAGGAAAAACATATGCAAGTATAGGAGTAGTTTAAACTCTCGCAAGCCCTAAAAACCTTCTTGGCCGAAAACATCAAGAGCTTCATCCTATGTTTAAACCATTTTAGGCACTCGAAACTATTGTAATGCAGGTGAGGGGATTACTTACATCCTTTCGCTTGAATTTCTCCTTCTCTAAAATCTTAAGGTGCCCTTGGTTGAAGGAAGGTGAGTGTTCTCCTTCCTAGCACTTCTATAGAACCCTTGACCCTAGTAGAGGGTAAGACCCTTGTAGACTTCTTCCTCCTTCCAATTCCCTAGGGTTGGAACCCTAGGGTGGTGTTTCGAAAATGAAAAGGGAGAAGGGAATTTCGGTGGTGAGGGTGAAGGGGAAGAAGAAGAGGAAGTTATTCCAACTTCTCTTTCCCTTATTTATACTTTTCTCATGAAGAGACATGTCTCTTCACTTCCCTAGTTTTTAACAAGCATGTTTCTTATTCCCTCTACATGAAATATGACTTGGTACAATGGTTAAGACATTGCTAGTGCAACTAGGAGGTTCAAGGTTCAATTCTTGCTTCCTCCTTTCTACATCTTTTTTTTTATTACATTTTGCACTAATCCACATCCAAGCCCATTAAGCCAAGCCCATCATGAAATTTCATAATAATAATAATATTTCATGAATTCATAATATTTCATAATATTCCATAATAATATTTCATGAATTCCATAATATTTCATATTCATAAATTCATAATATTTAATAATAATATTTCATGAATTCATAATATTTCATAATATTTCATAATAATATTTCATGAATTCCATAACATCTCATATTCATGAATTCATAATATTTAATAATAATATTTCATGAATTCATAATATTTCATAATATTCCATAATAATATTTCATGAATTCCATAATATTTCATATTCATGAATTCATAATATTTAATAATAATATTTCATGAATTCATAATATTTCATAATATTTCATAATAATATTTCATGAATTCCATAACATCTCATATTCATGAATTCATAATATTTAATAATAATATTTCATGAATTCATAATATTTCATAATAATATTTCATGAATTCCATAATATTTCATATTCATGAATTCATAATGTTTCATAATATTTCATGATAATATTTCATGAATTCCATAATATTTCATATTCATGAATTCATAATATTTAATAATAATATTTCATATGGGAAATTTTGGGGTGTTACATTGGGACTCCATAAGTTTCGGCCAATAAGGGTTAATAGGATAAAAGTTAAGATTTATTTCAAGTAAGGGTCCCAATGGCCCTATGGTAAGATGTGATTTATGTTTATGAATGATAGGCCATGTTATGAATGATATGCCATGTTTACGAATGATATGCCATGTTTATGAATGATATGCCATGGTTATGCATGATATGCCATGTTTATGAATGATATGTCATGTTATGAATGATATGCCATGTTACGAATGATATGTCATGTTTATGAATGATATGCCATGGTTATGCATGATATGCCATGTTTAGGAATGATATGCCATGTTTTAGGATAATACGAATGTATGACATGCTCTATGAATGATGTGTACATATGCCATGTCTAAGAATGAAAATGATAAATGATGAATGAAAGATGATGTTTATGTCTTTAAGGCATAAATATGCTAAATGGCACGGTTGATGGTCGACGGTACGACGGTCGAGAGGACCGGTAAATGGGCCGGTAGACGGGCCGAGCCGTAACAAGTTATGCTATAATGAGTATGCCATGAATGTCTTATGAATGATGAAGCATGAAAAGTATTTTACTTTATGTATGGGCTTGTACCGGACCGAAGTATGGGTCCAAGGGATGGGCACCTTAAGAACGCCCCGGTTATGGACTACCGAAGCTGTCCACGGTTCTGGCACTACCGGAGCTGTGCAACAGGGATGGGCTCCTTAAGAAGCGCCTCGGTTCGGGGACTACCGATTATGCTGTCCTTACCCTAGTAGGTTGGGGCTAGCTACCTCGGATTTACTAGGGATGCGCACTATGATGTATGTATGTGGTACAAGCCGGGGACCCCAAATGTTATGATGATGATGTTTAAACATTTTCAAAGTATGTTTTAAAAGTTAAGCATCTTTATGTAAATGCATTCCACCCATGCATTCATACATGATATGCATTATGTTACGATAATGATGTCTTATACTTATGCTTTACGATAAAAGATATGCATGAATGATCTATGTCAGGATTATGTTAAGAAGATGTTCATATGATAGGTTAGAAGATATGCCTATGTTATGCCATATAGGTTGATTTTTGTTACGTTATGCTATGCCATGTATTATGCCATGCTACTACGTTTAAGCTTATACCATGTCTTATGCCATGCTAGGAAAGATTATTATGTTGTGTTATGCCATGTTTCATGCTATGCTTAGAATGTTAGTATGATTATGTTCATGCCATGTCTCATGCTATGCTACGTATGTTCACTTATGTTTATGATCATGCCATGTCAAGGGTATGGTAAATATGATGATGTTTTATGTGCTTATTATGAAATGACGAATATTTTAGTGAGTAGGAAAGAGTCTTACTAAGCCTGTGTGCTTATAGTCTTCTTTCCTTATACCGCAGATCATGCAAGGGGATAACGAGGAAGCAGCAGGAGGGCCTGAAATATGTGTGTGATGGTGACTTGGCCCATGAAGTCGAATGTGTTAACCGTTTATGCTAAGAACTTTAGTTTTGCTACCTATCTGCTCGAATAGTGACTTATGGAACTCTATGCTAAGATGTCAAGTATGATATGATATGAACCTCATGGTATGATGTTAAGCATGTTATGATATGATGATAAGCATGACGTTCATATGTTAAGTTCCATGTCATTATATTAGGGATGGTAGTAGGGGCATGTATATGTAAGGTTTAAGTTATTCCGCTGCAGTATGATGTTACATGCCTTAAGTATGTCAGCGTAACGCCGCTTTAAAAAAAAAGTGGGCGTTACAGGGATTAAGTTCTAGTCGCGGACTGGGCACGAAATCCTAGCTTGGAAGGTTGGGTGAAAAGTCCTAGCTTGGAGGGCTAGGTGAAAAGTCCCAACTTGGAGGGCTAAGTGAAAAGTCCTAACTTGAAGGGTTAAGTGGGAAAAAGTCCTAGCTTGGAGGGCTAGGTGATGGAAATCCTAGTGAGTGAAGCTAGGTTGAAATCCCGATGAGTGAAGCCAGATCCTGGTGAGTGAAGCCAGGTGATGGAAATCCCGGTGAGTGAAGCCGGGTCCTGGTGAGTGAAGCCAGGTGATGGAAATCTCGTGAAGCCAGGTGATGGAAATCCCGGTGAGTGAAGCCGGATCCTGGTGAGTGAAGCCAGGTGATGGAAATCCTAGTGAGTGAAGCTAGGTTGAAATCCCGGTGAGTGAAGCCGTGTCCTAGTGAGTGAAGCCAGGTGATTGAAATCCTAGTGAGTGAAGCTAGGTTGAAATCCCGGTAAGTGAAGCCGGGTGACTGAAATCCTGGTGAGTGAAGCTAGGTCCTAGCTTGGGAAGCTAGGTTAAAGTCCCAGTGAGTGAAGCTGGGCATGGAGTCTTGGTCCGAGGGATCAAGCACGAGTCGGAGATGGGTCGGAGGCTAGATCTCTCGACTAAGAGTGGGTTGGCCTTGCCCGAATCGGTCTGGTGACCGATCAGGGAAGTTGTTACGAAGTTCCCTCTTGGATCGGTCTGGTGACCGATCCAGCGATGTCTGATCGGTCTGGTGACCGATCAGGGAGCTTCCAGTAACTTTGGCAAACCTACTGATCGGCTCCTGATCGGTCTGGTGACCGACCAGGGAGAAACCGTGACCGATCAAGCTGAACGATCAACTGTCACGAGGTTTCTCTCCCTGACCGATCAGGCTAGAGCCTGATCGGTCTGGTGACCGATCAGCCAATGAATTCCTGGCGGGATTGTGGCAAGCTGGTTTCCGGATCGGTTTGGTGACTGATCTGGTGACCGGTCAGGGTGACCGATCATATGAGCTTGCGATCCCAAGTTTCTCACTGGAGACCGATCAGGTTGGAGCCTGATCGGTCTGGGATAGTCCTGATCGGTCCGGTGACCGATCACTTTAATTCAAATACGCTGTCAGAAGTTTCTGATCGTGTCTGTTTTCACTGCCGATTCTCTGCTACTTGCTGATTTCATTTGATATCGATTTGCTAAGCCTCTACTGGAGTGTGCAGGTGATAGCAGGTGATTCAAACACTCAAGGAGGGTCAATGGAGGACTTTCCATGGAGCAGGTTTGGATCTATTGTGTTTTCAGGTCTTAACGGTGTCTGGCGCAACTGGCAACTGACGAAGGCGCGGATGGCAACTGACGGAGGCTCAGCTGGAGGAGTGTCCAGTGGATTGAGTGCTTAGAGAGGTCAGTGGGTCAGGGTGTGAGTCAGTGATGCTGATGGAGCTGGCGACGTTGAGCAGGAGCTTAAGAGATGAAGCTGGAAGCAGAGGAGTAGAGGAGAACAAGACAGAAACTTGGGAAGTTTGGCTGGGCTATGTTCGAGCTCTCTGTTGCTTTGTACTTAAGCATTCTACTACATCCTTATGAGATCTGAGTGAGCATTCTTTCTTGTGTGATCTCCTGTACTCAAGTTCCATCATCCGTGAGATCTGTGGAGAGGTTTCTCCACCGAGAAGGAGGCTCTATCTTATTCGGGTTCACCGGAGCTTGATCTGCCGATGATCAAGGGATCGCCCACCTTTCGGACACGCCAAGGATTAGGGGCAAGTTATCCCCGAACCTTGTATATCGCTGTGTTAGCGTTGGTTTGATTCCTTGCTCTGTTTTATTCTTTCTGTTGCATTTTGTTTCCGCTGCTACTAATCTGATCACAGAAAGAAAGTTCAAAGAAGAGGGAGCGATTTGAGTGTCTGGCTACATTCACCCCCCCTCTATAGCCATCTAAGTTCTAACAGATTCATCCCAAGTGGCCATAAGGCCTTCTTCTTCTTTTTGGATCTATCCTCCTTCTTCTTGAGCTTTGAGCAGTCCTTCTTGAAGTGCCCTTTCTTACTACATTCAAAGCAAGTAATATTATTCTTATCAAGCTTAACTTCACTTGGGTTACCTTTACCCTTGAAGCGTCGACCCTTCCTCATCATCCTTCTAATGAAATTGGCCATCTCGGAGGAAGAAGAGCCGCTGCCATCCTCCTCGGACTCGGATTCGGATTCGGAAGAAGATGAAAATGATGAGACTTCCTTCTTCTTCTCTTTCTTCTTCTTGTTCTTTTCTCCTGCAACTAAGGCAATCCCCTTCTCCTTGGGGCCTTTGTTAGCCATTTCATGAATTTTCATCTCACAAAACAAATCATCTAATTTTATAATTGATAAGTCCTTGGAAACTTTATAAGCATCCACCATGGATGACCACAAAGCAGTCCTTGGAAATGCTTTTAACACATACCTCACAAGGTCACGATTCTCGACCATTTCATCAATAGAATGAAGACCATTGACGACTTCCTTGAATCGGCTATGTAGCTCACTTACGGTTTCATTCTCCTTCATGGAGAGGTTTTGGAGTTGGTTGAGGAACAAATCCCTCTTGGCGATTCTTGAATCTCGGGTGCCCTCGTGGAGTTCTATGAGCTTGTTCCACAAATCTTTTGCACTTGTGAATGGACCAACCTTGATTAGTTGGTCTTTGTTCATGGCGCATTGTAGGGTCACCACCGCCTTCACGTCGGCTTCACTCTTCCGGGTTTGTTCAGCCGTCAACGCCAAGATTCTAGTTCTTTGCCTTGATCATCCTTTGGAGGGGTAAAACCCTCTTTCACCGCGAACCAAGTGTTGATGTCCATCTTTAGGTAGTACTCCATCTTCGATCTCCAATATTGAAAATCTGCACCATCGAAGAAGGGAGGTCGGGTGGTGCTAAAGCCTTCTCTCAACGCCATGGATGATAGCTCTCGGTTGTTAATCTACTAGAACAGAGCCCCAAGCTCTGATACCACTTGTTGGAACTTGGATGGCTAGAGAGGGGGGGTGAATGTAGCCAGACACTTAAACTTAGCACCATTTCATTTTCCTGCACTTAGATGTTTAGTAGCACAGCGGAAGCAATAAAAATAGAGTATACAGTCAACTAAACCCTAAGTTAAGCACAAGCACAAGAACGCTAACAAGAGGATTTACAAGGTTCGGGGATAACTTGCCCCTACTCCTTGGCGTGCCCTTAAGGTGGGCGATCCCTTGATCGTCGGCAGATCAAGCCCCGGAAAATCCGGATAGTAAGCAACCTCCTTCTCGGTGGAGTAACCTCTCCACAGCGTTGCAAGATGATGAAGTATAAAGTACAAGAAACACAAGAAGGATCTTACTTAGCACTTAGAACCACAAGAACACAAGTAAACTTCTCTAAGCTCCACCCAGCACAGATCTCACGCAAGACTCTCCTTTTCGTGTCTTCTCGCTGATGGACTCAAGCTTCTTGTTTCTCTTCTCCCAAGTGCCCAAGTAGCAGAAGGTTGCTTCAAGGATCACAGTTGCTTGCTCAAGATGATGGAACAACAGATCGCACAAGCAGCACACAAGATGTCGCAAGAACACAAGCTGTGTAGAGAACTTCGTTGTTGAGACTCATTTGCCACCCAGCACTTAAGTCTCCTCTGCTGATCTCAGGTCACAGCCATCTCACTACAGCCTCCAGCTGCTCACCTGCCAACGCCAGCTACCACTGAGCTCTCCCTGGACTCCCTGAGCTTCCCTCAGCCAAGCTCCAGTCAGCAGCTCCAGTCAGCAGCTCCAGCCGTTGCAACCTAAGATGGCAAATGGACAAACCTGCTTCAAGGAAAGGCTTCCATTGACTCTCCTTGAGTGTTTGAATTCATCCCTGTCACCTGCACACTTAATCAGAGCATTAGCACAGCATATTGATAACCACCATTTTTGTTGATTATTTTAGGCTCTTAAATCCATGTTTGATCCATATTTTATATGCTTAAGTTTGCAATTTTATTAGGTTTCATGTATTCCCTTCATTTTGGCTTTTAATTCTAATCTTTGTATATTTGGGATATTTTTGGCACTAAATTTGGATATTATTTTGTAGGCTTCAATTGATCATGGACCTAGATCAAATCGGGTCAGACTTGAGTCAGCATTGGATCCAGATCAAAGGGATCAAGCATCGGATTGATAGGAGCCGTCCATTCTAGAGAACGGCTAGATCTGAGCCATCGGTCAACTTCTGGTCGATCCGAGTCCAAGATAGAATCAATTATGACCAGAGACCAAGATCTGAAAATTTCAGCCAAATCGGAAGTGATCTGACCGTTGGATCGAGCTTAAGATGTTCTAGACCATCCGTTCAAGAAAAGGGAAGATCTGGACCATCCGCCACTGATCTGGTTAATCCGAGCTGGGGACAGGTAGATCAGGACCATTGATTGGAATCTGTGAAGTTTGGTTCAGATCGGAAGAGATCTGACCGTTGGATGAAGCCGAATCGATCTCAGCCGTCCGTTACTAATGAGCTTTGAGTTCTGGGCTGAACCCAAGCTAGGACTGAACCCAAGAGTTGGCTTGACTGAACTCGAACTAGACTGAACCAGAGCTGAACCAACTGAAGCTGGCTTGGCTGAGCTGTTTGACTGAACCAAGTGCTGATTGAACCCAAGCTGGATTGAACCCAGGACTGAACCGAAGCTGGCTTGACTGATTGAATCAACTGCTTGGTTTGGCTGAACCACACTGATTGACTGAACCCAGGAATCGAACTCGAGCTGTGGCTTGGCTGACCGAATCCACGCGCAGCCGGGGATCAAAAAGGGAAGAATCGCGCGACCTAGGTCTTCATCGACTCCACAAGCAGGGCTCGCGGCGATTTCTTCTCCTCCATCTTCATCGTCGCCGCAGCTAGGGTAGCGGGTTCGTGCCCTAGTCGCCGGAGCTTCGATCAACTGAGTTGAGGGGTTCCCGACTCATTCATCCACCTCCACCGGCGTCTCCACCATTTCATCGCCGCCGCAAGCTAGGGTAGCGGTTACTTCTTCATCCAGCTTCGTCAGATTCGGCAGCTACTCTTTTCATCTTCATAGTTTCACTTCCCCGCAATTCATCTTCATTAGATCCGGCAGCCACTCTTTTCAGAGGTCTTCACAGCTTGTTCTTCCAATTTCCAGCAGCAATTCTTCCTCCATAGCAGCAGATTTTCCATTGCAGATTTCCTTTCAGTAATGTTCAATTCCATTCCAGCAGTTTTTCTCTTCACAGCCGAGTTGGGTAGCTCTGTTCCACTTCCAGCAGCCTTCCTCAGCTTGGTTGATTTAATTTTGTTGATAATTGAATGTTAGTGATAATTGAAGAATTGTTATGTGCTTGATCGTAAAATGTCTATATTGGATTGATCTTCTCCTATTCAAATTGCACTTGCTTGAATCAATTTTAATCATGCATATGAGGTGTTTGGTCAAATTCCTGTTAGAACAATTTCTTTCAATTGGGATGTTCCTAGTTGCTTAACTCTGGTTTTGAGTTGTTTTTCCTATTGCTTTAGATTACATGATTTTATTTGAATGCAATTAATTTAGGATTAGATTAGATTTATTCAATGTTGTAGTTTGCTCTGTGTTTAGTTTCTTAATGCTTTATTTCAAGTTGCGCTTTCTTTATTGCAATTGTAGTCTGGTTAATTTAGATTTCTTTATCTGCATTGTCCTTCCTTAATTAGAATTAGGTTTCATATTTGCTCTGTTATTCATTTCGTAGTCCTAGCTCTTAAATCCAAAACCCAGTTTCATATCCCAAAACCCAAAAGCAATAAGATACGATCTTGAGATTTATCTTGTACCAACTACATTCGTTGGGAGACGACTCGAGTTACTCTATGCTACATTAGTTTAGAGGAATTCGGTACTTAAATTGTATTTGAAACCGTAACGTGACAAAAGCGGTTATCACATATCAAGCATAGAATCAAGTATCAGAGATTAAGCGCAGAGAATCAGATGTGTTCAGATGCGATCAGAGCGTCTGACAGTGCATTTTGAATTAAAGTGCAGTCACCGGACCGATCAGAGAGCCTCCTAATCGGTCACCAGACCGATCAGGGTGGGTTCAGACCGATCAGGCTCCATCCTGATCGGTCCCCAACGCTCAATCAGAAATCGCGATTTCTCTGGGACTCTCCTGGACTGATCACCAGACCGATCACAGGTTGTGGATCGATCACCAGACCGATCCACCACTTTGCCGGGCGATTTCTGAGCTTCGCAGTCCAACCCTCCTGATCGGTCACCAGACCGATCAGGGCATGCTCAGACCGATCACGCTCCGTCCTGATCGGTCATAGTGAGGAACTCACGACACTTGATCGTTCTCCAGAACGGTCTGAACAATGTTCCAGATCGGTCACCAGACCGATCAGGAGCAGATCAGTGAGGTTCCCAAAAACCTACCGGATGCTCCCTGATCGGTCACCGGACCGATCAGGAGCAGAGCAGCAGGGGAACTCAACCCACTTGTGGGCTCCCTGATCGGTCACCAGACCGATCAGGAGCCGTGCAGTGAGTGAAACGCATACTCCCTGATCGGTCACCAGACCGATCAGTCATCGCTGGATCGGTCACCAGACCGATCCACGAAGGAGCACCGTGCCAACTTCCCTGATCGGTCACCAGACCGATCCAGGGACTCCGACCTAGCCCTCCAAGCTAGGGTTTCATCCAACCTAGCCCTCCAAGCTAGGACCTGGCCCTCCAAGCCGGGATTTCATCAACTTAGCCCTCCAAGTTAGGACCTGGCCCTCCAAGCCGGGATTTCATCAACCTAGCCCTCCAGGCTAGGACCTTTTCACACCTAGCCCTCCAGGTTAGGACTTTTCCCACCTAGCCCTCCAAGCTAGGATTTTCCATACCTAACCCTTCAGGTTAGGACTTTTCACATCTAGCCCTCCAAGCTAGGATTGTCCACACCTAACCCTCCAGGTTAGGACTTTTCACACCTAGCCCTCCAAGCTAAGATTTTCCACACCTAACCCTCCAGGTTAGGATTTTTCACACATAGCCCTCCAAGCTAGGATTTTCCACACCTAACCCTCCAGGTTAGGACTTTTCCATACCTAGCCCTCCAAGCTAGGATTTTCTCACACCTAACCTCCAAGTTAGGATTTCATCAAACCTAGTCCCACTAGGTATGCCTAGTCCACGACCAGGACTTAATCATAATCATAATCATCAACCTAAATTAAAAACGGTGTCAACACCAAAACAATAATAAGGGTCAGACTGCATCAACAATGACAACATGCAGCTGCCGATGTTACTACTTGAAGATTACAACAGCGAAGTCTAGAGCAGAAGAAAAAGTCTTAAAGGATAAAATCTTATCCTTTAATCAGATCTAATGGATGCAATTTAATCCCATCCAAGATCAACCGTTCAGATTACATCCATGGATCAACGGTCAAGAGAAAATTCCTTAACAATCCAGAATTATTCTCTTAGGCTATAAATAGGCTTTGAGTTTCAACCTTTTCATTCATTCAATTAATTCATTCTTGTAAACTCTCTAAAAGTCTAGCGTGCTATTTTTGTAAGGCTTCTCCGTCACAAGGAGATTTTTATTGAGCGTCCATGCCTTAGAAGCAACGTTCTCAGTTGCAACCAAGTTTCTTTTTTAAAGACGAGTGCCTCCACTTTCATATTTTTTTTACCGTTTATTTACCCCCTCTAGCCGGTCCAACCCGATCCAACACAATATTGTTACCAGTTGACTGCCCCTTCACCAGTCGACTACTATCCTGATAACTGCATGTTCAACATTCTGAACCCATTTTAGAAATACATAACTAATTCTACAGATATCCAAAAATTTCCAAATTTTGTGAAGAAATTTATGGTACCCGTGTCCACTTGAGAAAAATACATTTAAAAATGTATCTATCACCAATCCAAGATTGACACAAACCCCAAAACTATCTAAATGGTTCAATTGAACCTTGACCTAAAGTCCTAATTTTAGCTTCCTCTTGATGTATCTGTCCATGCCAAACCACAATGCATCCATAGCATTGGTTTATATGACATCTATACATCAAAAATTAATTTTCATGCAATATGACCCAATGTCATATTTTCATGCATGATACTCACAATGTGCTAAATTCCTAGGACTGAGACTCAAATCTGTCTCCAATCCTTTGGCATACTTCATGGTTCATCTAGACTTCCGGGAGAAATCCTCCTGAGATCCATTGATCATGGGACCCAACTTGGCTCCTTGAGCTCTTAACCTTAGCCACCTCCCTAGTTACTCTTCTATAAATACAAGGTCACACCGGTGTACCTCAGGTAACTTTTGGCTTACAAACCTAACCTTCTTAACTTTGAATATCTTGTCCTTAGTTAAGATTTTCTTCCCTTTAGCCTTAGACATCTTGTCCTTAGTAAAAGTCATTTTGCCATTAAATGACATTCCCTTGCCATTTTTGGACTTCCCTTTGCTATAGTCATATGTCACCCTTGTATATAATTTCTCCATAGCATTGGAGAGCTTAAATCGGTATCCTAAACCCGATCTATCATTGTTGGGGTTTTGACTACGCAACACCATACCTAAACCCTTAGATCCAATAGTGAATCTATCTAGGATTTTCTCTAATTTATCAAGTTTGCCCTCAAAGTTTGATTTTTTTCCTTTCTAGGTTCTTAAACCTAGAATCAACATGTCCATCTTGGACATTCCTAGACCTACCCATTTGTCTAGGCATATGTCTCCCTTTCTTCGGATTAATGTCTTAGTCCTTAGGTCTAAAGGTTCTAGGTTTATCATGATGTATGAATTGCCTAGGGTTTTGATATGCAACATTAACCCTATTTTTATCATGATATCTAAAACCAAAATTATGCATGAGCAAATAATTTTCATTCTAACATGCATGGAGGAGTTTAAATTTGAATTACATTTAAAATTAAAGTTAGGGATTATCTCCCTTACCCTTGTAGCTCCTCTTGTCTCCTTCTTTTCCTATTTTCTCAAATGCTCCAATTTCTTGAATTCTTCTTTTCTTGAGCATTTTGTGTAGTAGTGTCCTAATTCACCATACGTGAAGCATCTTATATGCTTCTTCTCATTCTTTGCTCCATTCCTACAAATCATGTTAGTTTTTAAATTAATTGAATTGAGTTTAGGGTTTACCTCCTTTTTACCTAATGGACACTTGTCCTTGTAGTATCCCTTTTGATTACACCCAAGGAAAATTATGTGATCTTTGGATTTTACTTTGGTGGAGGTGAAGGCTAGGTTGACTTGTTCTTCAACCTTTGATGAGGTGGATGTTTCTTCTTGCTCCGACATTGAAAATGGTCTCTCCTCCCTCTCAATCCATGAAGTGGAGACTTCTTCTTCACCCTTTGATGAAGTGGATGATTCTTCTTCATCTTGTGCCACTTCACTTGAGGAGGTGGATAATTCCTCATCTTCTTTCTTCTCCTCTTCGGATGTTGAGCTTCTTTCCTCATCTGATTTGCCCACTTCTTCTTCTTCTTGGACCAATAAGCCCATCTCCTTGGGCTCTTCTTGTGTAGGCTTTTGATGAAGAGCAATCACTTTGCTCCATAGTTCATGAGAACACTTATACTCACCTACACGACTAATTATATCATTAGACAAAACATTAAGTAAAATTGATATTATCTTATCATTTATCTTCGATTATGTTTGTTGCTCCTCATTCCAATATCATGGTTGGAGCTTTTTCTCGTTTTTATCTTTTGAGACTTCAAATGGTTCTTTAATGGATATCATTATATCCCAATTCATGTTGAACCACGTCTTTGTCTACATCCTTCAATAATCAAAACTCTCACGGTCGTAGGGAAGTGGAACGTTGATGTCGTCCCCTAAGCATTCTTCAAACACCATTTCCTCTAGCCTTTTGCTCTCTCAGCGGTAAGTCCATAAATGAGTGACCCCGGCTCTGATACCGCTTGTTGGTGTTGGAGCAATCTATAATCCGGAGTGACCATGTGTTTTGATGTTTGGACAAAGGGTTTAAGTTAGGTTTACCCTTATATTTGATATATGTATGTGAGTATGCAGGTTTGCAGGATACACATAGGCTTAGCTGGACGGCTTTGGATCCGGTGAAGGATGACATGAGGAGATAAGTCATGGGCTTGTATGTATCAAAGGGACCATGAACAAAGCAGAAACGATGAATCGAGGGAAGCGCTCTTCGAGACATACACGAAGGATGACATGAGAACAAGCAGCGGGTTCGTATACATCCGAGGGACGAGAGCCAAAGTCGAAGAGGGCATAAGGACAATAGGTCGAAGCTGCAAAGGAAGAGTCAGCTGAGTCGTGAGGGTCCGAGTGTGAAAGAATTGTACTCGGAAGGGAAACCCTAGGGTTTGGGCAGTCAACTGCGGCTTGTAGCAGTCGACTGATGTAGTGCATAGAAAGATCAGTCGACTGATCTTCTGTACAGTCGACTGGTGTCGACTGAGAATTCAACGTTGGGTTGTAACGTTCAGATTTGGTTGGGACCAGGCACCAGTCGACTGGTAACAGGTAGTTCAGCCACGAGCTCTATTTAAGGGAGCTCGATTTGGCTGACTAGGGTTGACAAAATTGACTTTGGTTAAAGGCCAATTAGTAGTCTTTGTGCTCAAGAGTTTTGTGCGAGTTGTGGTGAGCTTTCTCCACCCACAAGGAGCTACGTGAGCTAACCAGAGGTCTTCCGGGGAGTCATCCACCGACGGATCGGGATCATCCACCTTACGGACACGCCGTGGAGTAGGAGCTTTATCTCCGAATCACGTAAACGGTTTGTGTTAGCATTGTTTAGTTTGTAGTTTGTATTTTCGCTTGCGCTTGCTAACACGTGTAGGAAGAAATCGACACAAAGTGGGTGATCGGCTATTCACCCCCCTCTAGTTATACGCATCAATCACAACAAGTGGTATCAGAGCCGGGGTCGATCGTCTATGGACTAACTATTGGGAGAGCAAAAGGCTAGAGGAAATGGCGGTCGAAGAAAGATTAGGAGATGACATCAACGTTCTACCTCCCTACAATCGCGAGGGCTTCGACTATTGGAGGTTACGGGCAAGGACTTGGTTCGACATGGATTGGGATCTCATGATCGCGCTCGAAGAACTATTTAAAGCCCCAAGAGATAAAAATGGGAAAAAGCTCCGATCACGCTATTAAACTAAGGAGCAACAAACACAATTGAAGGCAAATGATAAGGTAATTTCAATTTTACTCAATGCTTTGCCTAACAATGTGATTAGCCGTGTAGGTGAATATAAAAATGCGCATGAACTCTGGAGCAAGATGTTGGCGCTTCATGAAAACCCTACACAAGCTCAATTAGTGAAGGAGTTCAAGGAAATGAGCTTAATAATCCAAGAAGAGGAGAAAGACTAATTGGATGAGGAGGTGAGCTCAACATCCGAGGAGGAGAAAAAAGAAGATGAGGAATTATCCACCACCTCAAGTGAAGTGGTACAAGAAAATGAAGAATCATCCACTTTATCGAAAGGTGAAGAAGAAGTCTCTAATTTAAGGATTGAGGGGGAGGAGAGATCATCCTCAACACCGGAGCAAGAAGAAGCTTCCACCTCCACCAAAGCAAAGTTAAAAGATCACATAATTTGCTTTGGGTGCAATGAGATAAGGACAAGTGTCCAAAGGGTAAGAAGAAGTAGTTAAACCCTAAACCCAAGTCAATCCCTTTAAATTCTAACATGGGTTGTAGGGAAAAGAAGGAGAAGAGGCATATAAGGTACTTCACGTGTGGTGAGCTAGGACATTACCAAACCAAATGCTGAAGAAAAGAAGAATTCAAGAAATTGGAGCATTTGAGAAAATGAGAGAGGAAGGAGAAGAAGAAAAACTCACATCAAGGGGGAGCTACAAAGGTAAGGGAGGTAATCCCTAACTTTAATTTGAAATGTAATTCAAATTTAAATTCCTCCATGCATGCTAGAAAAAATAGAAATTATTTGCCTATGCATAATTTTGGTTTTAGATATCATGATAAAAATAGGGTTAATCATGTAGATCAAAACTCTAGAAAATCATGTCATAATAAAATCAAGACCATTAGACCTAAGGAACAAGGCATTAATCCCAAGAAAGGGAGACATATGTCTAGGTAAATGGGTAAGTCTAGGAGTGTCCAAGGTGGACATGTTGATTCTAGGTTTAGAAGCCTAGAAAGGGAAAATTAAGTTTTGAGGACAAAGCTTGATAAATTAGAGAAAATCCTAGATAGATTCACTATTGGATCTAAGGGTTTAGGTATGATGTTGGGTAATCAAAATCTCAACAATGATAGATCGGGTTTAGGATACCGATCTTTCTCCAATGCTATAGAGAAGTCATATGCAAGGGTGTCATATGACTATAGAAAGGGGAAACCCAAGAATGGCAAAAGAAAGCCATTTAAAAAGAAAAAGAAGAACTTAACCAAGGACAAGGTGTCCAAGGTTAAAAAGGTTAGGTTTGTAGGCCAAAAGTCACCAGAGATATACCGGTGTAGCCTTTTGTTTGTGGAAGAGTCACCTAGGGAGGTGGCTAAGGCTAAAAGCTCAAGGGGGAGCTCTAAGAGCCAAGTTGAGACTCATGGTCAATGGATCTTTGGAGGATTTCTCCCGGAAGTCTAGATGGACCATGGAGTGTGCCAAAGGATTTGGAGATGGATTTGAGTCTCAATCCTAGGGATTTGACACATTGGAAGTGAGTTACATGCATGAAAATATGACATTGGGGTCATATTGCATAAAAATTAGTTTTTGATGTGTAGATGTCATATAAACCAATACTAGGGATGCTTTGTGGTTTGGTGTGGGTAGATATATCAAGAGGAAGCCAAAACTAGAATTTTAGGTCAAGGTTCAATTGAACCATTTAGATAGTTTTGGGTTTTCTGTCAATCTTATGATTGGTGATAGATACATCTTTGAATGTATTTTTCTCAAGTAGACACGGGAACCACAAATATCTCCATAAAAATTGAGAATTTTTGGAGATCTGTGGAATTAGTTATGCATTTCTGAAATTGGGTTCAGAATGTTGAAAATTCTGATATCAGGGTATCAGTCGACTGGCTCAGGGGACAGTCGACTAGCAACAGTGCTGTCTATAGAGAGACTAGCTATTGTTTGGTTTCTCGATAGAGATCAGTTGACTGGTAACTATCTCAGTCGACTAATACAGGCTGAAACTGTTTTTCAGCAATCGAAAAATGTCCTAATGATGTAAAATAAGTGTATAATCTTATGGGGGTTGATACACTTTGTTTATAATCATTAGATGTTAATGAATACAATAATTGGAATATTGTTGGACTCCTTTTTGATGTATGGCAAAGGGGGAAAAGTGTTAGGTTTAAGTGGGAAACCAAACATGCTTTTGCAAGAAATCCTAAGTCAAGAGGGAGCTTAGGTAAAGGGGGAGCATTGTTGGTCATTTATTGGCAAAGAGGAAATCTTGGAGAGGTTCTTAAAAAGCCTTTGTAAGTCCAATGTAAGGAGAGCCTTGGAGAGGTTCTTAAAAAACCTATTTTGGTAAAAAACCTAACTCTTGGGGAATTTAGGTGTGGGGATGTCTTATGATAGGATCTATGCATATTTGCATTGCATGATTGCATATGCATTGGCGGTATAAGTCGAAGGTGAAGCTTTGGCAACGTAAGTCTAAATATTTTTTTTACATTGTATTTGCTATTTGTTTTCCCTAACTTAAACAGATTGTCAAACATCAAAAAAGAGGAGATTGTTGGAGCAATCTATGGTTCGGAGTGACCATGTGTTTTGATGTTTGAGCAAAGGGTTTAAGTTAGGTTTACTCTCATATTTGATATGTGTATGTGAGTATGCAGGTTTGCAGGATACACATAGGCTTAACTAGACGGCTTCGGGTCCGGTGAAGGATGGTATGAGGAGATAAGCCGTGGGTTTATATTCATCCGAGGGACCGTGGATAAATCAGCAACGATGAGCCGAGGGAAGCGCACTTCGAGGTATACGAGAAGGATAACATGATGACGAGCCACGTGTTCGTATACATCCGAGGGATGAGAGCCAAAGTCGAAGAAAGATTGAAGGCAACAGGTCGAAGCTGTAAAGGAAGAGTCAGCTAAGTCGCGAGGGTCCGAGTGTGAGAGAATTGTACTCGGGAAGAGTTAGGGTTTGGGCAGTCGACTGCGGCTTGTAGCAGTCGATTGATGTAATGCACAAAAAGATCAGTGGACTGATCTTCTGTGCAGTCGACTGGTGTCGACTGGGAATTCGAACGTTGGGCTGCAACGTTCGGATTTGGTTGGGACCAGTCAACTGGTATTGGCACCAGTCGACTGGTAACGGCTAGTTCAGCCACGACCTCTATTTAAGGGAGCTCGGTTTAGCTGGCTAGGGTTGAAGAAATTGGCTTTGGTTAAAGGCCAATTAGTAGTCTTTGTGCTCAAGAGTCTTGTGCGAGTAGTGTTGAGGTTTCTCCACCCACATAGAGCTACGTGAGCTAGCCGGAGGTTTTCCGGGGAGTCATCCACCAACGGATTGGGATCGTCCACCTGACAGACACGCCATGGAGTAGGAGTTTTATCTCCAAACCACGTAAACGATTTATGTTAGCATTGTTTAGTTTGTAGTTTGTATTTCCGCTTGCGCTTGTGAACACGTGTAGAAAGAAATCGACGCAAAGTGGGTGATCGGCTATTCACCCCTCTCTAGTCATACACATCGATCACAACAGTTGGGACCGGTGCGTATTGCTAGAGGGGGTGAATAGCTGTTCACCCATTTAATTCACCAATTCTTCCTACACGTGTTAGTGCGCAGCGGAATACAATACAAACTAAAACTAATAAGGAAGAACACAAACAAATTTAACATGGTTTGGAGATAAAGCTCCTACTCCACGGTTATGTTGGGATCTCCTGGCGACATAAACAAAAATTGCAGCGGAAACAAGATCCCTCGAGCGATCCATGCGAAAGAAAACTCGTACAAAGCCGATCTAAAGCTATTATCTCATAAATATACCTTTGATGCATGCCCTTTCGTTTATCCCGCTTGTCCAAGGTGCCCCGGATCTCTTGCACGTTCAAGCGTCCGTGCCTTTATGTGTATCCACACAGACACGATCTCTCAATCTCGGGAAGAACTACCTTAGTTGTGCTAGCAACTTGAGGTAGTTCACAAAAGCACCAAGAACCCAAAAAGGGTTTCAGCCAAGAGGGAGAAGAGGAAGAAGAGAGGAAGGGAAAAGGGGAAAAACTATCTCATCCAAATGACAAGACCATCTTTTATACTCATCCCATGAATAGGAAGAGGTTTTTGTCCCTTTAGCTTCCCTTCATTAAAGCTAATAAAGAGCACATCTTCTCATGTGACTCTTCAACTTCTCTTCATTCAATGAAAAGAGACTTTTTCCTTTTCCTTTATTATTAATTCATTAATCACTTTAATGAATTAATATCTCATAAGTTCTCGACCAGGGCTCCCAAGCTCCCAACCAGGGCTCCCGTCCAAGTCTCCCGAGCTCCTGACCCGAGCTCCCGAAGCATCGTGTCCTTAGTGTGTGACCCAATAGGTTCTCGTAACATTGGCAATGCGCCTAAACCGCTTTAGACATATAAGCAATGAGCGACATCTAGTAATGCATCATTGCTACCCAAGTAACAAGAAAAGTCGAAATCTGACTTAACCTCTATGACTATGATAATGTATGACCTTGTCCTTCTATCCTTGATATCTAGATTGACCAATGAGGCATAGACCGTGTCATCCTCGATCAACCTTTGTGTTTCTTGATCCCTAAGTAGACTCACTCAAACAAATGAGCTCAATATCTCATATTGACTCATTTGAGCATGGTCATGCGTTTTAGTAGTCCTACTCGATCAAGGGCCCACAAATATCACTCCTGTCATATGAGAGGGATAGATCTCATCTACATCACTCACATCCCTCTGCATGATTTATTACATACCCAGTGATCGCGTTTATAGTCCACCCTATACGGGTGACGTTTGATGATACCAAAGTACATAATTCCTCATGTAGGAAACCGTAGTGACTTCAGGTCTAAGGACTATTCATACTAATAGTTACATGAGAAAGTTTATGACACTCATATGACAATCTATGAAACTTTCTCATGGCGGGTCAATTCAGTACAAATTCTCTAATGTATACCCATGTGTCAACTTGATATCATATATTCATGACTTGTGAGCTCAAGTTATCAATTGACCTACATGCTAGTCTCCATGCATTAATATTGTCCTTGAATATTAATGCTTGACTAGGAATGATTTAGTTAGTGTTCTCTATATTATCTCACTATCGATTCAACCAATCAATATGATGTAGATAAGAACCTACTACCCAAGGACATTATTGTTGAGGCAATCTAAGGTCCGGAGTGACCTTGTGTTTTGATGTTTGGGCAAAGGGTTCAAGTTAGGTTTTCCCTTGTGTACTAATATGGGTATGTGAGTGTGCAGGTTGTACAGGTTTATACATATTGACTTGGCTGGACGGCTTCGGTATGGTGAAGGGTTGCATGGAGATAAGCTGGAGGCTTGTGTACACCCGAGGGACCTGATATAGCAGGGATGATGAGCCGAGGGGCGCGGACTTCAAGGCGTACGTGAAGGATGACATGGAGACAAGCTGGAAGCTTGTGTGCATCGGAGGGACGAGGGCCGAAGATGAAGAGGGCGCGAAGGCAATAGTCAAGGCTGCTAGTGAAGAGTCAGCTAAGGTAAGGGACAAGAGCCGAGGGAAGATGATTCCAAGGGCAAGCTGAGAAGTGGACTTCAAAGGGCACACGTGAAGGGTGGCATGGAGGCAGGTCGAGGACTTGCGTGCGCATCCGAGGGACGATAGCTGGTGGAAGAGGATTTCAAGGAGCAAGCCAAGGGAGAATGCTTGAAGGCACATGTTGACGAGGGTCAAGAGAGTGAGGAAGAGTGTTTGTAGAGGCTGGGCAGTCGACTGATGTTATAACAGTCGACTGCCAGCGCAAACAGAAACTCACAGTAGGTTCTGGACCCTAGGCCAGTTGACTGCCATTTTGGCAGTCGACTGGTAGCGACTGGTGAGCTGGAAAATTCGAACGTTGGGGGTGTCAACGGTCGAATTTGGCTGGCACCAGTCGACTGCCTTTGGGGGCAGTCGACTGGTAGCGAGAAATCAGCCCCGAGTCCTATTTAAAGAGGACTTCGTGGTGGCTAAGTTTCTTGACGAAACAAGCTTGGTTAAGGCTTGTTAGTAGTCTATTGAGTCCAGATCATGTCAAGGTGCTGTGGCGAAGTTTCTCCACCCACAAGGAGCGACAAGGACTAGCCGGAGATTATCCGGGGAGTGATCCACTGACGGATTCTTGGATTAGTCACCCGGCCGGGGTGGATACCAAGTAAAACCTGGTTTGTTAGCGTTGTTTGTTATTTTTATTTTTGTTTTCGCTGTGCAACTAACAACGTAGGTACAAGAACGAACCGGGAATCGCTATTCACCCCCCTCTAGCGTACCAGAAACGATCCTACAATTGGTATCAGAGCGAAGGACCGCTCTTGATCGAACTAATCGCCGAGGGAGCAAGAACGCTAGAGGAAGAACGATGGAAGATAAATTTGGGGATGGCATGTACATCCCACCGCCCTACGATCATGAAGACTTCGAATATTGGCGGGCAAGGATGGAGACTTGGCTTAGCATGGATTGGCCATGTAGGATAGCCATAGAAGAGCCCTTCGAAGTTCCAAAGGACAAGCATGGGAAGAAGCTTCGTCCTAGATATTGGGACAAAGAGCAACAAGAACAATTTCGGGCAAATAAAAAGGTAATTGATATCTTGTTAAATATTTTGCCTAACGATATTTTGAATGATGTAGGTAAATATGAGAATGCTTTATGAATTGTGGAATAAGTTGGAAAAGTGTCACAAGAACCCTACACAAATTCAAGAGCCCGAAGAAATCAACTCATTGGTTCAAGAAGTGGAAGAAGAAAGTGAGAGGTCATCCACTTCATCTAGAGAAGAGGAGGAGGTCACCACCTCAAGGATTGAGGGGGGAGGAGAGACCCTCGTCTACACAAGAACAAGAGGAAGCATCTTCTTCATCCAAGGTTGAAGAGGAAGTCAACCTAGTCTCTACCTCCACCAAAGCCAAGAGAAAGGAGCATATTATATGCTTTAGTTGCAACCAAAAGGGGCACTACAAGGATAAGTGCCCACAAGGTAAAAAGGAGGTAAAATCTACACTCATTTCAAATTCCTTTAATTCTAACATGAAGTGTAGGAATGGAGAATCCCAAGAGAAGAAGAGGAGAATTCGATGCTTCACGTGTGGTGAACTGGGGCACTACCACACCAAGTGTCCAAAGAAGGAAGAGCTCAAGAAAATGGAACACTTGAGGAGATGGGAAAAAGAAGAAAGGAGGAAGCAAAGCTCACAACATGGTGGGACTCCAAAGGTAAGGAAGGTAATTCCTAACCTTAAATTTAAATGCAATTCAAATTTAAATTCCTCCATGAATGTTAAAGATAATGCAAATCATTCATCCATGCATGCTAGAGCTCATGAAAAATGCTTAATGGTGCATAACTTTGGTTTCAAGTATAATGATAGGACTAAGGTTAACAAGGTAAATCAAAACTCTAGGAAAAACATGCATTATGATAGACCTAAGACTTTTGTATCTAAGGATCATGACACTAAGCCCAAGAAGGGAAGGAATGTGCCTAGAAAGGAGGGTAGGTCTAGAAATGTCCAAAGTGGACATATGGATTCTAGGTTTAGGAACCTAGAAAGGGAAAATCAAGCTTTAAGGGAATAGCTTGATAGGTTAGAGAAAACCCTAGAGAGATTCACTATTGGATCTAAGGGTTTAGATATGGTGTTGGGTGGTTTAAACCGCACCAATGATAGATCGGGGTTGGGATACCGATCTAAGAACTCCCATGCCAAGGGAAAGAAATATGCTAGGGTAGCATATGATTATGGCAAGAAGGGGGAGGACAAAAATGGCAAAGGGGTGCCATTTAAAGGAAAAAGAAATGACTTAACCAAAGACAAGGTGTCTAAGGTTAAGAGGGTTGAGTTTGTAGGTCAAGAGTCACCGGAGGTACACCGATGTGGCCTAGTGATGGTTGAGTCACCTAGGGAGGTGACTAGGGCTAAGAGCTCTAGGGGGAGCTCTAGGAGCCTTTGGGATATATGGTGAATGAACTTTGGGAGGGGGTGCTCCTAAAGGTCTAGATGGACCATGGAATGTGGCAAAAGAATTGGAGACGGACTTGAGTCTCAATTCTTGGGTTTTGACATGGTGTTGTTAAGTTTCATGCATGAAAATATGACATTGGGATCATATTGCATGAAAATTGGTTTTTGGTGTGTAATTGCCATGTAAATCAATGCTAGGGATGCATTGTGGGGTGGCATGGGCAAAGACATCAAGAGGAAATCAAAACTAGGACTTTAGGTCAAGGTTTGATTGAAGTTTTTGGCTAGTTTTGGGTTTTTGTGTCAAACTTGGGAATGGTGATAGATACATTTTGGAATGTATTTTTCCCAAGTAGATATGGGTACCACAAACCTCTCCACAAAATTTGGAAATTTTTGGAGATTTGTGGAATTTTTGGCGCATTTCTGAATTTCGTCAGAAATGCTGAAATTTCAGACTTTCAGAGTATCAGTCGACTGCCATTTTGGCAGTCGACTGGTCAGGGCTGATTTTTGGATCAGTATCTGGGTTGGTGTCCAAATGATGCACAACAAGTGTATGGGGGCTAGTACACATTGTTTATGGTAATTAGGGATTGAAAGAACCAATAATTGGGATATTGTTGGGTTTTTTTTGATGTTAGGCAAAGGAGGAGAAGTGTTGGGTTTAATTTGGGAAACCAAACATACCTTTGCAAGAAACCCTAGGTTTAGGGGGAGTTGAGATTAAGGGGAGCATGGTTGCTCCATTTTGGCGTAAGGGGAACCTTGGAGAGGTTCTTAAAAAGCCTTTGTAAGTCCAATGCAGGAGCTTGGGAGAAGCCTTAAAAAATCCGGTTTGGTGAAAATTCCTAACTTGGAGGGTTAGGTGTGGGATGCCTTGGGATAGGATCCATGCATAGCATATGCATTTATTTAGCATTGTTTTTGCTATTCTTTATTACTATTTGTTTCCCTAACTTAAACGTATTGCCAAACATCAAAAATGGGGAGATTGTTGAGGCAATCTAAGGTCCGGAGTGACCTTGTGTTTTGATGTTTGGGCAAAGGGTTTAAGTTAGGTTTTCCCTTGTGTACTAATATGGGTATGTGAGTGTGCAGGTTGTACAGATTTACACATATTGACTTGGCTGGACGGCTTCGGTACGGTGAAGGGTTGCATAGAGACAAGCTGGAGGCTTGTGTGCACCCGAGGGACCTGATATAGCAGGGATGATGAGCCGAGGGGCGCGGACTTCGAGGCGTACGTGAAGGATGACATGGAGACAAGCTGGAGACTTGTGTGCATCCGAGGGACGAGGGCCGAAGATGAAGAGGGCGCGAAGGTAATAGTCAAGGCTGCTAATGAAGAGTCAGCTAAGGTAAGAGACAAGAGCCGAGGGAAGATGATTCCAAGGGCAAGCTGAGAAGTGGACTTCAAAGGGCACACGTAAAGGGTGGCATGGAGGCAGGTCGAGGACTTGCGTGCGCATCCGAGGGACGATAGCCGGTGGAAGAGGACTTCAAGGAGCAAGCCAAGGGAGAATGCTTGAAGGCACATGTTGACGAGGGTCAAGAGAGTGAGGAAGAGTGTTTGTAGAGGCTGGGCAGTCGACTGGTGTTATAACAGTCGACTGCCAGCGCAAACAGAAACTCACAGTAGGTTCTGGACCCTGGGCCAGTCGACTGCCATTTTGGCAGTCGACTAGTAGCGGCTGGTGAGCTGGCAAATTCGAACATTGGAGGTGTCAACGGTCGAATTTGGCTGGCACCAGTCGACTACCCTGGGGGCAGTCGACTGGTAGCGAGAAATCAGCCCCGAGTCCTATTTAAAGAGGACTTCGTGGTGGTTGAGTTTCTTGACGAAACAAGCTTGGTTAAGGCTTGTTAGTAGTCTATTGAGTCCAGATCGTGTCAAGGTGCTGTGGCGAAGTTTCTCCACCCACAAGGAGCGACAAGGACTAGCCGGAGGTTATCCGGGGAGTGATCCACCGACGGATTCTTGGATTAGTCATCCGGCCGGGGTGGATACCAAGTAAAACCTGGTTTGTTAGCGTTGTTTGTTATTTTTATTTTTGTTTCCGCTGTACAACTAACAACGTAGGTACAAGAACGAACCGAGAATCGCTATTCACCCCCCTCTAGCGTACCAGAAACGATCCTACAATTATTATACTTAGTTATTTGACACAAGTATAATAACCAAACATGCATTTATTTATGATAAAATATGATACAAAAAGTCTCTAGTCAACCATCACATAATTGACTCTATAGCTCTACTAACATGTTATTCGTAAGATGAACAATCCCGATCCGACCTCCGGCTAGCTCGTGTCGCTCCTTGTGGGTGGAGAAACCTCACTACAACCTTGACAACACTCCTGAGCACAAAGACTACTAATTGGCATTTAACCGAAACCAATTTCGTCAACTCTAACCAGCCAAACCGAGCTTCCTTAAATAGAGTTCATGGTTGAACTAGCCGTTACCAGTCGACTGGTGTGGCACCAGTCGACTGGTTCCAACCAAATCCAACCGTTGCAACCCAATGTTCAAATTCCCAACCGACACTAGTCGACTGCACAGAAGATTAGTCAACTGATCTTTCTGTGCTAATTATCAGTCGACTGATCCAAGCATCAGTTAACTGCCCAAACCCTAAACCTAGGGTTTCCCTTCCCGAGTACAATTCTCTCAGCACTCGGACCCTCCCGACTCAGCTGACTCTTCACCTAACAGCTTCGACCTGTTACCTTTAAGCCTTCTTCGATTTTGACTCTCATCCCTCGGATGCATACGAGCCCGCGATTCGTCCTCATATCATAATTCGCGTATGCCTTGAAATGCGCTTCCCTCGGCTCATCGTTCCTGTTTTATCCATAATCCCTCGGATGCATACAAACCCACGACTTATCTCCTCATGTCATCATTCACCGGACCCGAAACCGTCCAACTAAGTCTATATGTATCCTACAAACCTATACACTCACATACACATATCAAATACAAGGATAAATCTAACTTAAACTTTGTACTCAAATATTAAAATACAATCACTCCGGATCATAAATTGCTCCAACATTATGAACCAAGATAACAAAAAAATTCAAAAGCTAACATTTCTCTATCTATTATTTATGCCTTAAAACATGGAGATTTAGGAGGCATTTCATTCTTAATTTTTTCGACAATAGAATCTTTCTTTCCCTGAATTTTTGATAGAAAAAATGCACAACAGAAATGCTAGAAATTCTCGATCCGTGCTCACACAAATGGGGACCATTCTGCCATAATTTGTAGTTTCTCTTTGGAAAGCCGATACAGGGCTCTTCTTTCACAAACAAGAAGCAAACGAGTGAGTTCTTAAACACATGTTTGTGTCCTCTTGAAAGGGGGAAGAGAGAGAATAATTTTATTACAACCCAAGACCAACGGTTCGACCATCTCGTCGACGAAGGCCTGCCGTATACTGCTTCTCCAAGTCGGTGTCGAGCTCCTCGTGTTTCTTTGCTTGGAGGCTCCTGTTGCTTTCCACTTTGTCGCCCGGAGCTGCATTGCCCTTCACACCCTACAATCGGCCATAGCCAAAAAGGCAACCTCAGACTCTAAAAAATGTGTTAGTGAGGGTCGAGATTCTCCGATAAATTGTTCTACAGATCGAACACTCTCGTAACATAAAAAATAGGGGGTTAGATAGTTACCATGAGTCTGTTGAACTTTTCCTGTCGCTCCTGGTCCGAAAACAGATGGTCCCAGCTACTGGAGGACTGAAGCATTTGCAAGTAGAATGGGAAGCATTAGGATAGCAACCTAAATCGACAAATTCTCAATGGACTTGAAACATGAATACCTCTTGAGAAGAGTTCTTTTTGTTACCCCAAAGTAGCTTTTTCTTTTGGTCAGTGGACAAGCAGCCAACGCCTCCGAAACCTACAAGGTTCTTGTTCACTGCAGATGTACAAAGGTAAGTCCGATACAAAGGTCCAAATAATTGAAATTTCACTGCTAATGAAGCCAACCATTATCAGCACCAAAAGCTATGTACTCATTCTAATAAAACTCCAAACTCCTTGAAGTTGAGTTCGAAACACTCACCACCTTGAATAAGCTGACAATCTCAAGATCTCTGTTCGTTTGTCTAAATGTTGACATGAATTCGGCGTAAAGAAATCTCAAACAACTTGCTTGAAAATGTTTACACAGAATCTAGAGCAGAAAGAGGTATGACAACCTTGTAATGAGGGAGAAATAAGCGTCCATCATAAATAATTAAACACAAAGAATAAGAAATTAACTGATTGTGCAAAGGGGTGTGAAATGCCCCTCCTTGAGGGTATTAAAATGCTCAAGAAGATTGATGTTGTGGTTATATTCCAAGCAATTATAATAAAAACTAGATGAACTTACCCAATTCAGCAGCTTGAATAGCAGCAAATTTTGCGGAACTAACAAGATTAGCACCTTCAGCATTCTTGTTTGTAGAATCAGTCTCACCAGCAGGCCTGGAACTAGATAGCCACGGTCTATCTACAAAGTTGTCAATTTCAGATTATTTGTCAAATGTTTAGTAGATAATTTGTGGAAAATGCATGTAGTTGCAAAGTGATAAAGATGAAGCATTTACCATGCTGAACATCTTTGATTTCTCTTGATGAAGAGCTTTGATTGTTCTTGTCTACACTTTCAGAGGATTCATCTACATTTTTTTCTTGTTGACTCAACAAAGTTTTTCTCTCGTGTTTGCCACCTTCCCTTTCATGATATTTCCTCTTCTGGTCCACATGTGCTCGGTGTTCCTTGTTACTTGCAGAATCATTCTTACATACAGGGGGGCTCCTGTGATAGGTGTTTCTGTATTCATGTGATTCTCTCTGATTATAACGGTCATGCTTTGAATCATATTGTCGACTTAACTTTCTCCGAGAATCTGGTTTTTCAAAACCTTTATCATACTCTCTTTCGTTCTCCTTATTCCTGCACTCTGAAATCTCAGCATGTCTGCCAGATAATCTATCATTCCTTGTGGACCTGGAAGACCATTGGTAATTCCTATCATTATCATCAATTTGCCTGTCATGCCTGCTATAAGCATCAGGCCTTTTGTATTCATGAGGATTGGAATATGAATATTTCTCTTTGTGCTTTTCGGATTCATGGCCTCTACTAGACCTGCTTCGAGTAGTATGAGAATCCCTTTCTAACTCTTTTCCAGCTTCATTCCTCCGCTGATCAGAAGACATCCGTGCAAGATCATCCTTGGAAGGTAGTGGACTGCAGCTCCTCTCATGTGTAGGACTTCCTATCAGTGATAACACAAGAAGGTGATCATACTCACAAATGTAAAACGTCTGTAGCATTCTAGCCTTCTAGGACATCAAATCAGTGATGCAGCAACGAGGCAACTTTTGAGACATGTTTTAAGAGTTTAATTAATAAAACCCCGGCCAGTTGCAACAGTCACATAAGAGACGGTACTGTAATGAAAGTTCAGGGTTTTTTTGGTATCAATTAAACAAGAGCAAAAACACACCCAACCAAAGGTTGGTAACAGGCCAGTCAAGTTAGTTATTTTAACTCCTTAATGATTTCTATCTTTTGGAGTTCTTGTTATGGATATCACACATTTAACAAAAACCAGCCAACTCTCTCAAGAAGATTGAGATTCAAGAATCATTCATCTATACAGATTAAAAAATTGCAAACACAAATTTTGGTACAGTATAATGTCTTCTATGGCAAAAGCAAGCAGTGAATGATAACCAATGTGGGACTAAATGAATCTGATCTACCAAGAGGCAAGCAGTGAATAATAGCCCTCTTGACAGCATTCTGCAAGATACAAAGTTTTGGAACAAGTAGCTGGAGTTGGATTACTAACCATCAGATGAAGATGAATCTGATCTACCAAGAGGCAAGCGGCGGCGATACTTCCTACCAGTAGCATCATTTGTGGGCTTTCTAAAAGATGATTTCACATCTAAGTTTTCAGAAAAAGATTTGGCTGAGGGATCCTCCATCAAGCCAGTACCTAGACAATGTATAGCTTTTTTCCATCATCTGAACTCAAGTTGAAGAAGCAATGATTTAAAACCAAAGGAAAAAAGGAAGAGACACAAAAACACAGAAGAGTACAAATAATATAACATATTTGAAGACATTAATTACTTAAATCAAAATTAGTAAAATGTATACCGGTTGCCACACATGCAGACATTCTTAAGAGATTATTTAACATCAACTTGCACCTAAAAAATAACTTAATTAGAACTTGATCAAACCAAATAGTACATAAAATAATAGGTCATACCCCAGAGCAATTAGATTTTTTTTCCCCCAAAATTTCAATAAAATCAAGCCGTGTTTGACCATTTATGGTTGCTTACATAAATCTTCTCTCTGTTTAACACAATGAAAAACTATAGTAATATTCAAATTAAGCAATCATTTCTATTACATCGGCTAAGTATAGAATCCATTAGTTGTTTATGAATATGTCATAGCATCCCAACATATATTTTCTTATTTTATCAGCGATTAGAGTTACACCTAATTGCTCTCAAATATTAGTGCCACACATGCCCTTCTCTTTCACATCTTTACTACATCAACTTTTTGTGTGTTGCTTCCTAACAGTTCGATTCGTAAAGTAGAAAATGTCATACCACAAACTTATAGAACTTCCCTTTTAAACTCCCAGGGACACAACGAACACACAAGACTCTAAAAGTTCTCTCCATTTTGACGACCTATTTTTATCCAATATCTTCATCAATACTGCCTTCTTGTTGAATAATAGATCCAAGATATCTTATCTCTTATTTATAAGAATATCATGTTCATCTATCTAATAATAAATATGACATCGTTTCTTTTCTTGTCATTCAAAGTACATTTCCATATGCTTAGTGTTAATTCCATTTATCTGACAACCTCTAGTTTCTTTTCCGCACTTCAAGATTTGAATTTAATCTAATTGTATTGCCATGGTTAACATAATTTCATATGCAAATAATTGATACCAAAGGCCTTGGTTATTTTGGATATTAAAGGATATTTCATCAAATGCTAATGTAAAAAGGACAAGGGCTTAGGGTTGACATTTAGTGCAAACCTACGACTATTGAAAATCATTTGATGCTCGTAGCTCTAATATTAATCACTACATTATCATACATTTCTTTAATTACATCAATATAATTATTACATATCCCTTTCTTATCCAAAACCTCTACAACATGTAAATCATAAAAATATTTTATATCTAAACCATTCTTTTACTATATTTTTCCTTTTGTAGTTTTATTAAAATAAATGGCATCTATAGTTCACCTTCCATAGATGAAACAATTTATTTTCAAAAGTGATTGTCTCATATTATAGTCTACAACAACAACAACAACAACCAAGTCTTTTTTGGCCTTCCTCTCCCTCGTTTAATGTGCGTATTTATCATAGTTTCACATCGCTTAACAGGGGCATTTATTGGTCGTCTAAGTGCATGTCCGTACCATCTCAAACGTGTCTCTCGAATTTTTTCTCAATAGATGCAACTCTGACTTTCTCTCTAATGCTTTCATTCCTTATTCTGTCTATCCTCATATATCCACATATCCACCTTAACATCCTCATCTCTGCAACTTTCATTTTTTGCTCATGTGCTCGAGTCATAGCCCAACATTCGGCATCATATAAAATAACAAGTCTAACTGCTGTTTTGTAAAACTTCCCTTTAAGTTTTAGAGGTACTTTAGAATCACATGAAGCACCTGACACTAACCTCCATTTCAACTATCCTGCTTGTATTCTATATAAGATATCTCTCTCAATCTCTCCATCACTTTGCAAAAATGATCCTAAATACTTAAAGCTCTCGGTTTTAGACAACTCGACATCTCCCATCTTAATAATTGTTTCATTACGTCTAATATTGCTAAACTTAAATTCCATATATTCTGTCTTTACTAAGCTTAAAACCTTTCACTTCTAGTGTTTCCCGCCAAAATTCTAGTTTAGTATTTACTCCTTCACGTGTCTCGTCTATCAAAACAATATCATCTGCAAACAACATACACCATGATACTGTATCTTGAATGTGTCTAGTAAGTTCGTCCATGATTAGTATAAAAAGATAGAGACCTAGAGCTGATCCTTGATGTAACCCTATCCTTATTGGAAATGCTTCAGTTAATCCGCCTGAAGTCTTCACTCTAATCGTTATATCTTCGTACATATCCTTAATTAGTTCAATATATGTTACGCTAACGCCTCTCTTTTCTAAAATTCTCCATATAATTTCTCTTGATACCCTATTATAAACTTTTTCTAAATCAATGAATACCATGTGTAGATCTTTCTTTTACTCTCGATACTTTTCAATTAATTGTCTAAGAATATGTATAACTTCTATTGTCGACCTTCCAGACATAAAGCTAAATTGATTTTTGATCACCGTGATCTCCTTTCTTAATCGTTTCTCTATTACTCTTTCCCAAAGTTTCATAGTATGACTCATTAGTTTAATACCCCTATAGTTTGCACAATTTTGTATGTCTCCTTTGTTCTTATATAAGGGAACTAGAGTACTTACCCTCCATTGATTAAGTATTTTTTTTTGTTTTCAATATCATATTAAATAATTTTGTAAGTCATTCAATACCTTGTTTCCCTAAGCACTTCTATACCTCTATTGGGATATCATCTGGTCGCACGACTTTTCCATTTTGCATCCCTTTCAAAGCTTATTCTACTTCTGAAGTTTGAATTCTATGATGAAAATTAAAATTTCTATACTCATTTAAACGACTTAAATTGTCTAAATTAAGTTAGTCCCCTAAACCTTCATTAAAAAATTGATGAAAATAAATCATCCACCGCTCATTTATATCACTATCATTTACTAGTACTATATTGCATTCATCTTTAATATATCTTATTTGACTAAGGTCTCTTGTTTTCCTTTCTCTCGCTTTAGCTATTTTATAAATGTCTGTTTCCCCTTCTTTTGTATCCAAGTTTTATATAATCGTTCAAAAATTTTATTTTTTTGCTTAATTTACTACTTTCTTAGTCTCTTTCTTAGCCATTGTATATTTTTTAAAGTTTTCCTCGTTCTTACAAATATATAATTCCTTATAGCTATTCGTTTTTCCTTCACTTTCTCTTATACTTTTTCATTCCACCACCAAAATTCCTTACTTGGTGGCGCATGCCCCTTTGACTCACCGAATACACACTTAGCTACTATTTTCAATTTTGATACCATCTTATCCCATGTCATATTAGAGTCACTATATATTTCATCTAATGCTTGTATTCCTACCTTCTCCTTCAATATGGTTTGCTTCCCATCCTTCAACTTCCACCATTATTTCTAGGAGTCGTGTATATTTTTCCTCTATTGATATTATGATTAAGGCGTATATCCAACACTACTAATCTATGTTGGATAGTTAAGCTTTCTCCAGGAATGACCTTACAATCTTTACAAATTTTCCTATCTCTCTTCCTAACAATAAAAAAGTCAATTTACGATTTATTATTTCTACTTTTGAATGTGACCAAGTGTTATTTTTTCTTAAAAAATGTATTAGCTAGTATAAGGTTACATACTATTGCATAATCTAATATAGTTTTTCCTTCTTCATTTCTTGTTCCAAACCCATAAGTCCATAACCCCCATGTACCCTCTCATATTCTTCATTTTTCACTCCGATATGTCCATTTAGATTGTCTCTTATTAAAATCATTTCATTTGGCGGAATGTTTTATAATATCTCATCTAAATCGCCCCCAAAATCTTGATTTGATTTCTTCATCTAATCATACTTGAGGTGCATATAAACTATTTACGTTCACAGTTTCTTTCGCCACTGCTATCTTGAGAGCTATAATTTTATCCCCTTTCTAACTACTCCAACAACTTCATCTTTTAATGAACTATCTACAAAAATACCACTCCATTTCTTGTTTTACTCTTTCTTGTGTACCATAACTTAAAATCCGAGTTCTCTATCATTTTTGCCTTCTACCCATTTTGTCTCTTGCATACACAAAATACTAATTTTTCTCCTAATCATCGTATCTACTACTTCTATTATTTTATCAGTGAGAGTTCCTATATTCCATGTTCCAAATCTTAGACTATTACTTTCATATAATGTTTATTCTTATCCCACCTATGGTGTGAGAACTCTTGCCTATTTAATACTACACCCAAGTTCTCATGGAGATGTGGCGGTCCTTATCGAGACGTTATAGTCTCAATATATATGTTTTTTCCGTTTTAACTCATTGACTTGATACCTCTAAATTTAATTTTTTTAAAAAAAAAGCAATGTATATGACTTTTGTTTCATAAATAGACACTCCAAAAAAACTTTTCTTCGTTCTTCAACAATCTTCTTAATCCTCAAAGTTTTATTGAATAACTTAGTAAACTAAATTATTCTACTACACTCTTTAGAACTTCAATAAAAATGTCATCCAAGCCTCCACTTATCTTCATTTTATTTAAAACTTCTTTAAACTCACTTGATTTAATATTATGAAAACTATATAAATTCCTAAATCTATTAAAAATTTCAGTATATAAAATCAGATAATATGTAGAAAGCTCATTAAATAGTTTATAAACAAATAATTTCTCCATCTTTCTTTTATTAAATAGCCATCAACATTGCCCACGTCTATGCATTTTCTTTTTCTAGCTCTTGCAATTTGACAAATGTTATTATAACTTGTTTGCCCCCATTTTAGCTACTATATGCATATTTAATTTGTCTTCATCTACAAATTTTGCCAACCTTTTAAATATGAATTCTTTAAACTAATAGTCTTTCGTACCTTCTAACACCACCACCAACTTTCCTTGTATGTTTTACGTCAACCTTTAGACACCCAAAAATTGATCTTGCTACATTCATGATCCGATTTGTCATTAGTCCACATAACATCAATGTTATCAAATTCTTTCTTCCAAATTTCTTCTTTCAGCATTCTATCACAGAAAAATTGCATATTGTTGTCCTCAAGATTCCACCATCTGGTTCTTCTAAAATTCGAAACAAATTAAGGACGGACGAATCAATTAAAGATTTATAGTGTGAATGCATAAACCAATTTTAAGAATCCCATTCCTACCATGAGTTAATGAATGCCAGGATATCAAAAGCCCAATAAAACCATAGCCTTTACTACATCTAATTGAACAATATGAGTTCAAGTTTTACTAGCATAGATACATCAGGATTATACTAGCTAAATACTTCAATCCAATTGTGAAGGCCCTGACCTTGACGGCGCTAAACACACATAAAATCACTGACATAAGTTTAACTATATCTAATTGAACAACGTTAGTGCTTTAAAATGTTGGTAATGTTGGTTAGACTCAAGTAAGGATAAGACTGGGCATGCCTAAGTATATAATTATGAAGGCAAGCAGCTTTCTAAGTGCACATTAAAAATCTTACTAGACTAACAGTTTCTTGTAAGAGCTGAAGCCAAACTCAGAACAAGGAAGAAATGAGGATCTTCCTACTGTTAGTCTCGAAGCGAATCAAGCCAATGACATTTTTAATTAGTATATTAGAAAAAGGAGAGGTCAATTTATCAGAGCAGTAATATATCAATAACCAAAAAAATATGACCTTTTACTCGCAAGCGTAAGAAAAAAAGAATGATCATAGCAGAAAAGGATATATATTCACGAAAACGAAGTTTATCCCCTAATCAACTATATAAGGTAAAAATAAAAAATAAAAAAATAGGATCAGGAACTGGAGCATGGAAAATCGATCAATAGAAGTAACAAGTAACACGAGAAATGGCTAAGAAATTGCGCGTATCAGCGTAGATACCTTATCGAAGCGGAAACGAAAGGAGCTCCTTTTCGTCCTTGTTTCGCTAGGGTTTCAATCCGCAGCGGAGTCGCGGTGAAACGGAGAGAAGGATAATAAGGTGCACTTTGCTTGGTTCCCACGAGTATCAGCAGATCGGACCGGTTCGGCCTGAAAAGCGAAGAAAAGTGTTAAGAACCGGCAACGTACGGTCCTGCCGGTCTACTTTGTAGAGTTAGCAAAATGGCCCGATCACATACATCCTATTTGAAAACCTTTTAAGTAAAAAATTGAAATTCAATTTTAATCCATCCGAAATTGAATTTCAATTTTCATATTTGGAATGAATTAGTAAACAATAAAATTAAATTGAATTCTCATGTTTGGAATCAATCAGAATTGAAATCAATTGTTATACTTTTACCATTTTATCCTTCAAGTAAAATGAAGATCATCAAATAAAATGAAGAATAAAATTCTTCTTTGTTTAGCTTCAATGTGCAGCAGTCTGAAACGGCGCTGAGCAGCGAGCAGGGTTGCAGCAGTTCGAAAAGATGCTGATTTGTTTTATTAAGAAGACCAAATAAATAATTTAAAATTTGGAAGGAAATTCCCTTCTCAAATCAGACCCAAAGAGGTCTGATTTATTTTAGGGTGTGTGAAAGGAATTGGAATTGAATTCCTTTCCAATTCCTTCCTAAAAATTACTATCAAAGAAGAGAATTGAATTCTAATTCCTAAAGGAATTCCAATTCTTTCCTTTCCAAACAGGATGATAGGGAAAAAAAAGATCATACCTTGTTGGTGAAATATTATATTATTTAAATCATATAGATAATTCGGAATACTCAAATTAAATATATGACATCAATTTTACATTATAACAATTGATTCGGACACTATTCATTAATACGATAATATTCTGAATCGATTACTATACTATAATAATTAATTAAAAATGATCGATAGGTATTTAAAAAATTACTTTTAATAATATAGTATGCCAAATTAATATTTGAGGGCAGAGATAAATCAAGAAAATTAGACACATATAAAATATAGTTTCATGTCATTTCTGTTGGTGCAATCGACCCAAGTTTAATTAGGTAGATCATGAGTTTTGATGTGTGTGTCAATATAATTAAGTTCAATTTTCATGTTGGTTTGATGTGTGTGTTTGAATCTTGCAGGACTTGGTGAACCACACATGAAGAATAACGGAGTAAACCATCCGAGGAACGAGAGTCGAAGGAAGAGGACTTCAAAGGGCAAGTCGAGGAAGTAGACTTCAAAGGCATACGCGAAGGATGACATGGAGATAAGGCGTGGAATTGTGTACACATCCGAAGAACGAGAGCCGAAGGAAGAGAACTTCAAGGGGGAAGTCGAGGAAGTGGACTTCAAGACATACGCGAAAGATGAACTTCGGAGAGGCTGAGAGTGAGTTTGTAAGCTGGATGGTTGACGAGCCCAAACTATGTGTCACGAATGTGGGCCTCAAATTTAAATATTAATGAATGAAAGCTGGAAACCCTTTTTACAATCAAAATCTGAAAATGTAATATAGGGGCCACAGGTCGTATTTTTCTCAGCGACTAGTTGAAGGTATGTTTGATTCGCGCTTGTATTTAGGTGTCGTTTGTGAATTTGGGGTTTCAATTAAAATCTGGGTTTTGGGTTACAATCAAGAATGAAATCACAATGGAAATAAATAAAACTTACATCAATGAACAAAACAACGTGATAGCAATTAATAACTCAAGCAATGGACAATTAAATCAACTAATGCAAGTTTTCAAATTTAAGAAAACCAATCTGATTTCAAATGCAAAACAAAGGCTAAACAATTGAATAAAGGCAGTGATGCAATTTTCAGAAACAAGCAAACTTAAAACAATTGCTGGCTGCGAAATTCAGTAATCAACATTTAAACAAGCTCCATTAGCTGCAATTTCCGAAAGCAACAAATGCAGGAAAAATTCAGAAATGGCCAAATCCAATACTAGATGATTTCAAGCACCATAGCACACTAAAATTATCCTATAACTTGATACCAATCAATGCCTAAGATGTCTTTGATACAAAACACTACCAAAACAGCTAGACATGCATAGGGAACCTTTGTGCCAAAGCTGTGATTGACCATTCCAAATTGAAACTAATCACTTCAACTTGAAGACAAAGCTATTAGTGACATGCTAGCCTGAATTAAGAAAGAATTTCGGCAATGAATGCAGCAAATCAGAAATGAACTTAGTGCAGATTTCGACTACAAAAATTCAGAACAGGGAGCAGAAATAAGGCATCAAACCAGCTGCAAAATCAAGCAAGAAACTGATGTGCAGAATGACAGGTTAATCTCCACTTGGATGCAAAGCCATACAAGCAATCTGATTTCACATGCAATGGAATTCGAATGCAAAGTTTCCTTGATACAAACTTCAGCAATGCAGAATTGGAAATTCAGCAATCAGTTGATACAAAGATCCAAAAACTGGACACAAGGGCTGCTATGCAAAGACTGATGCTACTTCAGAAATAGATCAAATGCAGATGGAACCTGAAATCAAGTGCAGCACTTAACTAAAACTGAGTTTACTTGGTACCAATCCCTGATAAACCTTTGATAGATACAAAAAAACAGGAACTTACAACTTTAACTGCAGGACACGAAACATGGGTTTCAGAACAAAGAATGTGCAGAAATTGAAAACTGAAAACAGGGAACTACTAAACTCAAGGACTAACAAGCGAACTGAGATCGATTTTACCTAAATAGTATAAGAAACAATTCAGAAATAACCTAGACTAGCTGAATTGAAACTGCAGAAATGAAAGGACTGATACGCAGAAACTAAGGTTACTATGCAGCTAAACAACTGGCACGCAAGAATTGAATCAGGAAACTCTATAATTTAGAACAATTGTCACTAATCTAATTCACTCGCTAATTACCTTGCAGAAATATAACCTACTTAAGACAGAAACCACTAAGACTGAAATGATTAAGTCAGCTGATACAAAATCCAGAAACAGAACACATTCAGAAATAAAATTACAGCTAAAAACACTAAAATTAACTACTTAAACTACTCCTCAAGCCTTCCCTAGCTCGATTGCTTCTTGGTCGTCAAGCAAGAGTGAGCCTCGAACCCGCAAGCTCAGCAAACCATTGAAAAATAGCTCAACAATTCAAATCCAGCTCACACTCTGAACCAATCTGATTTCTGAATCGATTTCCTCAATCTGGCATTGTCCAATTGCGCGGATGGTGTGGAGATGAACCAAGCACTCCAGGGAACCCCTCTGAACTGCTCGGATGGATGAGGGATGGAGCAAAACCGAGATTGAAGCAAATAAGGACAGAGCTGCGGAAACCTCACAACAACTCTGTTTTAGCCAATTCGAAGCTGGAAATTCACCGAGAACCTTCCCCAATGGCCTAGCAATTGATCTAGGTGAGAAATGAGGGGTCGCGCCCCTTTGGATGAAGAACTAAGCTAAAGAACAGTGAAGAAACGAAGAAGAATGATGAACAGCGGCGGAGATGCGACGAGGAGAAAGGAGCTGCGCATTTCTGATTAAATAGAAACAAATGGACGGCTCAGATTGCTTTGATGAAATCCAACGGTAGATCTTTATCTGATTTGAGCCAAACTTTTATGATGATGATCTGGGGTCAGGATCTGCCTTGTGGTAGCTCGGATCCTCCAGATATGCAACGGATGGTCCAGATCAACTCTATCTGTGAATGGACGCTCTAGAACCCTCCTTGCTTGATCCAACGGTTGATTTAGCTCTGATTGGGATGAAACCTTCAGATCTTGATCATAGAGCTTGATCAACCCTAACCCTAGCTCGGATTACTTCAGATCGTCCCGGATGGCTCAGATCTAGCCGCTCTTGAATCGGACGGCCCGGATTAATCGTAGGCTTGATAATTCGATCCGGCTCACATCCGACTCAAGTTTGACCCAGTATGCCCTAGGTCCTTGAACCTTTGATGCCTACAAAAATATATCAGAAAATTAGTGGCCAAATAATCCAAAAATTATGTAATTTTGCAATTAAGTCCAAAATAAGATAAAGTTCCAAAACCTAGGGTAAAATCATAATTAAGCAATAAAAACATGGGTCAAACATGGATTTAAGCAATTTAACCCACAGATATTATTTATTTTTAAAATAAAAGGCGGAAAAGATGTAGTGGTGTTGATTAACTAGAAAGAAAAGAAATAATATTACAAATTTTGTAAATCCGAAAAAAAAACTTTCGAACTGGTGGTTGCACCAAGTTTGAACTACCCCGCTCTGATACCACTTGTTGGATCGTGAAAACCGATAGAGGGGGGTGAATATCGGAAATCGTTCGGATTTTCGTAAAGAGCACGTACGCAACGGAAATAAAATAAAACAATCACAGCACAAAGACACAGTCGATTTACTTGGTTCGGAGCCTGTGTCGACTCCTACTCCAAAGCCCACGGTCGTTGACCGTTTACTTTTGGCAATTCTATATACGCGCAAATCAGTTTACAATAATTTATTACAAGTAAGTGCACTAACAATAATAATAAAAAATTCGATCTTCGTTACCGACGTCCGGAGTGGATTGACTCTTTCGGGGCAGCGGGACGTCGTCGGCTCGAGTTGGAGTGTTTCCGGAGCAAGGCACGAGCGTAGAAGATCTTTGGGGCGTTGAGAGAACAGTTATCCTGAAGCCTTGGTCGAAGGCCCTTTATATAGGGCCTGGGGGCGCCCGGGACGTCGGGGGCGCCCGGGACGTCGGGGGCACCCCCACGTGGCCTCTGATCCACAGAGCTCTCGGTCAGCGTCTATCCTCTGGATCCGCTTTGACCGGGGCGCCAGGAGCGCTCGGGGCGCCCGAATTGACTGGGTCAAAGTCCTATCTCCTTGGCTTCGAGGGGTTCGGGTTCGATGTTGCGCATGGGGGCGCCCGCAGCGTAGGGGGTGCCCGGGAGCAGCGGGGGCGCCCGGGAGCACGGGGGCGCCCGGCCCAGCATGTATTCGAACTCCTTTTTTCTTTACTTGTTTTGTATGGCCCTTGGGGGCGCCCGGGACACTCCGGGCGCCCTACTCAGCTACTACCTCATTCCTTTGAGGCTATCTGAGCTGCAGACACTCCTTCCTTTGGTCTTGCATCCAGGGTTAGTCCAAAACACAATAAAGCAATAAAGTATTTGTTTATACAGCCTTAGCTGTCTTGGTTCTGACTTTGGTCTCCAAAATGGAGCCCTAGGTCAAACCGACGCCTACTGTTCCCTCGACGGGGAACGCGTCCTCACCTACTCCTCTCGGGAGAATTTACCTGATGCCAACCGTTCCTCTGGTTGGACTTTTGCCTGACGGTCCTTTGTCAGGTCTTGTAAACTGGCAGTCCTTCGCCAGTTGCCTAGCAGTCCTTCGCTAGGGCTTAAGTCCCAGGCTGTCGTTCGCCTGGAGCCTAGCAGTCCTTCGCTAGGGCTTGATACTGGCAGTCCTTCGCCAGTTGCCTAGCAATCCTTCGCTAGGGCTTGATACTGGCAGTCCTTCGCCAGTTGCCTAGCAATCCTTCGCTAGGGCTTGGATACTGGCAGTCCTTCGCCAGGTGCCTAGCAGTCCTTCGCTAGGGCTTGGATACTGGCAGTCCTTCGCCAGGTGCCTAGCAGTCCTTCGCTAGGGCTTTTTCTGCACACTCAGTGAACAACGTTAGATCACAAATAAACTTAACTTTGAATCCTTTGCCAATATCAAAACCAGGTTCGATATGGTGCTTCTTGCACCAACAAACAATTCATTGTGAAATCTTTGCTCAAGTGTTCAAGTGCTCAAGCTTCAAGTGTTCCCTCTTCCTCTAAAACCCTAGCTCGTATCTTATAAGGAGAAAGAAGCTTTGTGAGAGGTTGTTCTCCACCGAGAATGAGAAAGCATTAACCGGAGATTGTCAGGGTGTGATCCACCGAAAGATCAAGAGTTCATCCACCTCAAGGACACACCGTGGAGTAGGAGCAAGCAATATCTGAACCACATAAACGGTAAGAAGTTAGTATTGTTCTAATTGTTAGTTTAAGTTTCCGCTTGTGCTAACGATTGTAAGAAGAAAGTGAATTCGGGTAACCAAGCCATTCACCCCCTTCTAGCCGTGCCATCAGTCCCAACAAGTGGTATCAGAGCGCAAGGTCGCCTTCAACGGACTAACCGCTAAGAAGAGCATAATCATCAAAATGGCTGGCTCGCACATCTAACCGTCAAAATTCTTGGGAGAATTCTCATGGTGGAAGAAGAGGATGAAGGTATTCTTCAATACCAATTTTGATATTATGTTAATAATGCAAAATGGTTTTGAAGTGCCTAGGGATCAAGAGAACAAGCTACTTGAAGAGATAAGATACACCAAGAAGCAAAGGGATGATTATTTAGCAAATCCAAAAGTTTTGCACCATCTACTAAGTGTGCTTCCCCAACAAAAGGTAACAAGGATTGAGAGCTACTCAAGTGTCAAGGAATTATGGGATAAGCTAGTAGAGCTTCATGAAGGCACTTCGGAGGCAAAATTAGCAAAGAGAGATCTTCTGCGGTCTCAACTTAATAACATCAAGCTTGATAAAGGGGAGAAAGTATCGAATTTGTATGCTAGATTTAAAAAAAATACTTAATGGACTAACAAATGTAGGAGAGCAACTTTCAAACCGAGACACCTTGTTGAAAGCCATCAATGTCATCCCAAGAACATTAAATTGGAGCTCAATGGTGGACTCATACTACATATCCAAGGATCTAGAGAAAACTTCTGTAGAGGAATTCTTCTCAACCATGGAGCTCCATAAAACTCGGATTGGAGGAGCTATTGAAGAAGTCTACAAACCGAAAAGTATAGCCCTTATGGTAAACAAGAGAAAAGGTAAAAAGAAGAAGGCTTCCTCATCCGACTCGGAAGAATCGAGTGCTTTAATGGATAGTGATGCGGAAGCTTACATGGTAAAAAAAATGAGAAAAGCGTTTAAACATTTTTCTACTAACAAATCTTATGGTAGGAAAAGTTCAAAGAGGAAGAGTAGAATAAGGAAGATCATATGTTACAATTGTCAAGGAGAATGCCATATGAGAGATGAGTCCATTCTTGAAGAAAAAGGAAGGAGAAAAGGGAAAGAAGGTCCAAAGTCTAAAAGCAACATGGGATGATTCATCATCATCGAAAGAGGAGGAGAATCATGTGTCTCATTTTGCTTTAATGGGAATTGAAGATATTACCTCCACATCATTTAAAATTAAAGAAGGAAATAGCTCAAGTGAAGATGAAGGGAGCTCAAGTGAAGGGGGAGACTCAACTTCGGACTCGGACTTCTCGGTAAGTGAGGTATATAATCTACCCACTACCACTTTAGTTAAGATAATTTCTAACACTAATGGTGACTTGTTTAAAGCTAAGAAGAAAATCAAATATTTGAAAAAAAAAATTTGCATACTAAATGAAAAATTAGAATTAACGACAATCAAGGATGGTATGCATGTTTCCTCTCCTAGCTTAAATGATTCATACTTAGAACAAGAAAATAAGGAATTGAGGGAAAAGGTAGATAATCTTACTAAAGCCCTCAAGAAATTTGAAATTGGCTCAAAACCCCTAAACATGATCATTGAAAGCCAAAGGGCAAGTTTCAAGAAAGAGAGATTAGGTTTTGGAAAGTCTAGCAATGAAAAATCCTTTCATTGCCTACTTGCTAGAGGACAATCTAAGACAAAAATCCTAGGTAGGAAGTGGATCCCTAAGGAATATTTGGTCAACCCAATTAGAAAGCATTTCTATTGGGTGTCAAAGTCAAACCTCAAAGGTTAGAGAATCTAGGTTTAGTCAACCATGTTGTTAAAATATCAAATTTTTAAAATTTGGTTGACTTGAGGTCTTAAAGGGGAGTACTTAGCCCAAATAGAAATTCAAAAATGGGGCTAAATAGGGATTACCTTTAGTAAATCTTATAATGACTTGACTTATGATTTTATTTGTGCATATGAGATGTTAAGATGATACTCATAATTCACATTTGCTTATGACATTTTGGTGATTATGAATTGTATCACTTTAATGATAATAGACCAACTATGGGAAAAATAAATATTTAATTAATGGACATCTTGCCCATAGATCATAGTTGGACATTTCAAATATTTTAAAAATAATTTTGTGTTTTATTTGCTATGACATAGATTTGAAAAACACAAGGGTTCAAAACTAGGACCTAATATTGATACAAAGTTAAATGTTTTTCAAAGTATTTGAGTTTTGATCAAAAAGTCAAACATATTTGGATTTTCATGAAAATATATTTTTCTATGTTAGAAAACAACATAAAAAATATGTGTTGGTGCAATCGACCCAAGGTTGATCGGATAGATCATGGGTTTTGATGTGTGTGTCAATATGATTAAGTTAGGTTTTCATGATGATTTGATATGTGTGCTTGAGTTGTGCAGGACTTTCTGAATCACACATGGAGTAACGAAGTGTAGCATCTGAGAGACGAGAGCCAAGGAAGAGGACTTCAAGGGCGAGCCGAGGAAGTATACTTCAAAGGCATACGCGAAGGATGACATGGAGGCAAGCCGTGGGCTTGTGTGCGCATCCGAGGGACAAGAGCCCAAGGAAGAGAACTTCAAGGGGCAAGCCAAGGAAGTTGACTTCAAGGCATACACGAAGGATGGACTTCGGAGTGAGTTTGAGTGCATATGTAAGTGGGATAAGTCGACTAGCAAGGGAACTAGTCGATTGATACTACTTAGAGTGCACTGTAGTAGTCGACTGGTATGAACACCAGTCGACTCATCTTTCTGTAAGGTCGAACAGTCGGGAGTAGTTGACTGGTTTGTTCGAATTAGAATCATTGAGCTAGCCGTTAGCCGTTGGCTAAGGCATCAGTCGACTGGCCCTGTGGGCAGTCGATTGATGTCAAGGCTGAGCTGTTTGTTTAACAGCTCTCTCCACTATTTAAATGGGAGCTTGAGTCTTTGGAGATGTTAGCTCTTCATTGTAAGATCTTCTCTCTAGTGCTCAAGTACTCAAGCTCCAAGTGCTCATCTTCCTCCCAAAACCCTAGCTTCATCTTATGAGGAGGAAGAAGAATTGTGAGAGGTTGTTCTCCACCGAGAAGGAGAAAGACTTAGCCGGAGATTGCCGGGGCGTGATCCACCGAAGGATCAAGGGATTGTCCACCTCAAGGACATGCCGTGGAGTAGGAGTAAGAAATCTCCCAATTATGTAAATCGGTAACGTGTTAGCATTGTTTGTATTTGTTAGATTAAGTTTTCGCTTGTGCTAACGTGTAGGAAGAATTCGAATTCGGGGTGACCAAGCTATTCATGTTGGGTTCTCCTGGCACAAAATCATAAAAACGCAGCGGAAACAAGAACCCTCGAGTGATTCATGCGAAAGAAAAACTCGTACAAAGTTGATCTACATCTACTTCTAAAGAAGATATACCTTTGGAGCGTGCCTTTTGCTTATTCCGCTCGTCCAAGGTGCGCCGGATCTCTTGCACGTTCAAGTGTCCGTGCCTCTATTCGTATCCACACAGACACAATCTCTCAACTTCGGTAGAACTACCTTAGTTGTGCTAGCAACTTGAGGTAGCTCGTAGAACACCAAGAACCCTACAGTAGGGTTTCGACCAAAGGAGGAAGATGAGGGAGGGAAGAAGAAAGGGAAGAAGGAGTGGAAGAAGAAGCCCTCATCCAAAGTCACAAGGCCCTCTTTTATACTCATCCCATGAATATGAAGAGGTTTGTGTCTCTTTGGCTTCCCAATAAAGAGCACATCTTTTCATGTGACTCTTTATCATTTCCCATGCAAGAAAAGAATCTTTTCTTTTCCCTTCATTAAACACTTTAATGAATATCCCTTTAATCCCGACCGGGCCCCTCGGGCTTTCGACCGGTCTCCCGACCAAGTTTGCCGAGTGCCGAGCTCCCGACCCTGTATGTCGAGCTCCGACCCAGTCTGCCGAGCACCAACTCAATCTGCCGAGCTCCGACCCAGTCTGCCGAGTTCCGACCCAGTCTGCCGAGTGCCGACCCAATCTGCCGAGTACCGACTCAGTCTGCCGAGCAGATCTCCCGATCTGACTTCCCGAGTTCCCAACTCGGGCTCGGACTTCCCGAGTTCCCAACTCGGGCTCAGACATCCCGAGTTCCTAACTCGGGCTCCCTAACTGACCTCTCGAGTTCCCACTCGGGCTCAGGTCTCCCGAGTTCCCAACTCGGGCTCCTGAAGTATCATGTCCTTAGTGTGTGACCCAATAGGTTCTCGCGACATTGGCAATGTGCCTAAACCCTGTAGACACATAAGCAATAAGCGACATCTAGCAATGCATCATTGCTACCCAAGTAACAAGAAAAGTCGAGATCCGACTAAACCTCCGTGACTATGATAGTGTATGACCTTGTCCTTCTATCCTTGATATCTAGATTGACCAATGAGGCATAGACCGTGTCATTCTCAATCAATCTTGTGTTTCTTGATCCCCGAGTAGGCTCACTCAAACAAATAAGCTCAATATCTCATATGGACTCATTTGAGCATGGCCATGCGTTTTAGTAGTTTTACTCGATCAAAGGGCCCACAGATATCACTCCTGTCATATGGGAGGGATAGATCCAATCTACATCACTCACATCCCTCCACATAATTCATTACATACCCAGTGATCGCCTTTATAGTCCACCCTATTACGGGTGACGTTTGACGATACCAAAGTACAACTCCTTATGTAGGGAACCGTAGTGACTTCAGGTCTAAGGACTATTCATACCAATAGTCACATGAGAAAGTTTATGACACTCATATGACAATCTACGAAACTTTCTCATGGCGGATCAATTCAGTACACATTCTCTAATGTATACCCATGTGTCAATTTGATATCACATATCCATGACTTGTGAGCTCAAGTCATCAATTGACCTACATGCTAGTCTCCATGTATTAATATTGTCCTTGAATATTAATACTTGACTAGGAATGATTTAGAGTAGTGTTCTCTACATTATCTCACTATCGATTCAATCAATCGATATAATGTAGATAAGAACCTACTACCCAAGGACATTATTATACTTAGTTATTTGGCACAAATACAAAGTAAGTATAATAACCATGCCTTTATTAATGATAGAATATGATACAAAATGCCCCTAGTCAATCATCACATAATTGGCTCTAGGGCTCCTACTAACAATTCACCCCCCTCTAGCTGTGCCATTGGTCCCAACAAGTGGTATCAGAGCACAAGGACGCCTTCAATGGACTAACCGCCAAGAAGTGCAAAATCATTGAAATGACCGGCTCACACATCCAATCGCCAAAGTTTGAAGGAGAATTTCTTGGTGGAAGAAAAGGATGAAGGTTTTCTTCAATACCGACTTTGACATTATGCTAATCATGGAAAATGGTTTTGAAGTGTCTAAGGATCAAGATAACAAATTGCTTGAGAAGATATGGTGGACTAAGAAGCAAAGGGATGACTACTTAGCGAATTCAAAGGCTTTGCATCATCTACTAAGTGTGCTCCCTCAACAAGAAGTCACAAGGATTGGAACCTACTCAAGTGTCAAAGACTTGTGGGATAAGCTAATAGAGCTTCATGAGGGCACTTCGGAGGCAAAAATGGCCAAGAGAGATATTCTCCGATCCCAACTCAACAATATTAAACTTGATAAAGGGGAGAAGGTATCAAATTTACATACTAGATTTAAGGAAATACTTAATGGACTAACAAGTGTAGGAGAACAATTATCCAACCGAGACATCTTGATGAAAGCCATCAATGTCTTTCCAAGAACATCAAATTAGAGCTCAATGGTGGACTCGTACTACATATCCAAGGATCTAGAGAAAACTTCTCTAGAGGAATTCTTCTCAACCATGGAGCTCCATGAAACTCGAGTTGGAGGAACAATTGAATAAGTATACAAGCTAAAGAGTATAGCCCTTGTGGCAAACAAGGGAAAAGGTAAAAAGAAAAAGGCTTCCTCATCCGATTCTAAGGAATCAAGTGCATTAATGGATAGTGATGCGGAAGCCTACATGATAAGAAAAATGAGAAAAATATTTAAACATTTTTCTACTAACAAATCTCATGATAGAAAAGTGTCAAGGAGCAAAAGTAGAACGAGGAAGATAATTTGCTATAATTTCCAAGGAGGACATATGAGAGATTAGTGTCCCCTCTTGAAGAAGAAGGAAGGAAAGAAGAAAGAAGAAGTCAAAAGAGAAGGGGAAGAAAGTGCAAAATTTGAAGGTCACATGGGATGATTCAACCTCATCGGAGGAGGAGGAACATCATGTATCCCATTTCACACTAATGGGAATTGAAGACATAGCCTTCACATCATCCAAATTTGAAGAAGAGAAGAGCTCAAGTGAAGGGGGAGGCTCAACTTCGAAATCTGACGTCTCAGTAAGTAAGGTATACAATTTACCCACTTCTACTATTGTAAAAATAATTTCTAGTACTAATGATGATTTGTTTAAGGCTAGAAAGAAGATTAAGGATTAGAAAAATGAAACTTGCATACTAAAAGAAAAATTAGAATCCATGAAAAGTAAGGATGATGTGCATGCTTCTTCTTCTATTTCAAATGATTCATGCTTAGAAGAAGAAAATAAGGAATTAAGGGAAAAGGTAGATAGTCTTACCAAAGCCCTTAGAAAATTTGAAATTGGCTCAAAGACACTAGATATGATCATTGAGAGCCAAAGGGCAAGTTTTAAAAAAGAGGGATTAGGTTTTGGGAAGTCTAGAAATGGAAAAACCTATCATTACGTACTTGCTAGAGGACAAGCAAAAACCAAAACCCTAAGTAAGAAATGGATCCTCAAGGAGTACTTAGTCAACCCAATTAGGAAACACTTCTATTGGGTACCAAAGTCAATCTTCAAGAATTAGAGGATTTGAGTGGAGTCAACCATGCTGTTAAAATTTCAAATTTTTAAAATTTGGTTGACTTGAGACATTAAGGGAGAGTATTTTAGCCCAAATAGAAATTCTTGATAAAATGAGCTAAATAGGATGTACCTTTAATATGATTGCATTTATGCATAGGAAATGTTAGGATGGTACAAATAACTCATTTATGCTTGTGGCATTTTGATGAGTTATTGGATGTATCATATTAGTGATAATAGACCAACTATGGGGAAAGCAAATGTTTAATTAATGGACATCTTGCCCATAGATCATAGTTGGACATTTTAAATGATTTAAAAATATTTCTGTATTTTCTTTGCTATGGCATACGTTTGCAAAACACATGGTTTCAAAACTAGGATTTGGTTTTGCTACAAAGTTGGTTATTTTTAAAGAATTTGAGTTTTGGTCAAAAAGTCAAATATATTTAGATTTTTCATAAAAATATATTTTTCTCTGGTAGAAAACATCACAAGAAATATGTTTATAAAATTTCATAATTTTTCAAATTTTATGGAATTTTCTATGCATTTCTGAATTTCAGCTCAAAAGGTTGAAATTTCAGACAAATAGGTATCAGTCGACTGGTACAAAGACCAGTCGACTGAACATTCTTTGACTTGGCATTTTCATGAGGTCAGTCAACTGGTAACTAAATCAGTCGACTGACACCTGAATTTTCTGATATTTAAGGATTTTCAGAAAATAAAAGGTGTCCCAAATTGATACCAAGGGTAATATTGCTTAGTGCAATCTTTTTGATGGTGTCAAAGGTGAAGAATGAAAGGTTTAAGTTAGATTTTAACTTAAGTCTTTATGTTTGTGCAAAATTGAAAATCTTGTGATAAGACATAGGTTAAGGGGGAGGTTAGCATACTATACTTTTAATTTTCAATTGTTATCTTTGCACCTAACTTAAACATATTACCACACATCAAAAAGGGAGAGATTGTTGGTGCAATCAACCCAAGGTTGATAGGATAGATCATGGGTTTTGATATGTGTATCAATATGATTAAGTTAGATTTTCATGGTGATTTGATATGCGTGCTTGAGTCGTGCAGGACTTTAGGAATCACACATGGAGTAACGAAGTGTAGCATCCGAGGGGCGAGAGCCAAGGAAGAGGACTTCTAGGTTGAGCCGAGGAAGTAGACTTTAAAGGCATACACGAAGGATGGCATGGAGGCAAGCCGTGGGCTTGTGTGCTCATCCGAGGGACGAGAGCCGAAGGAAGAGAACTTCAAGAGGCAAGCCGAGGAAGTGGACTTCAAGGCATACGCGAAGGATGGACTTCGGAGTGAGTTTGAGTGCATATGTAAGTGGGATCAGTCGACTAGCAAGAGAACCAGTCGACTGATACTACTGAGAACGCACTGTAGCAGTCGACTGGTATGGACACCAGTCAACTCATCTTTCTGTAAGGTCGAACAGCTGGGAGCAGTCAACTGACCTCCAGAGCAGTCGACTGGTCTATTTGAATTAGAGTCGTTGAGCTAGCCGTTGGTTGAGTGACAGACCCAAACTATGTGTCACGAAAGTGGGTCTCAAATTTAGATGTGAATGAATGCTGGAAACCCTTTTACAATCAAAATCTGAAAATGTAATATAGGGGCCACAGGTCGTATTTTTCTCGGGGCTAGTTGATGTCGAGTGATTCGTGCTTGTATTTATATGTCGTTTGTGTTTTCGGGTTTCAAATAAAGATTTGGGTTTGGGTTCAATTCTAAATGGAGAAAATCACAATGAAAAATAATGGAAACCCAACTCATGAACTAACCAAGTGATGGCATTTAATGATTCAACCAATTGGATCACTTACTCCTCTAAAGCCCTTAGGCAATTTGTTTAAAACTGATTTCTGATTTCATTAGCAAAACAAAATGCCAAGCAATGAAACAACAAAGTCGATCGCAAGACATGGACAATTGCAAGCAATCTAAAACCAAATTGATACAAAATCGTGCCAAGACTTCATTTGATACAAGTGCTAATAATTGAACAGCTTGATTCTAAAAGTAGAAAAACTGATTGTATCCAAGAGTGACACTAAATGCAAGATGTATAACTGATCGAATCAGAATAAAGCTAATCAATTCATTTGAAACAAGCCCTTAATGAAGTGTCATGCATGAACAAAAGGAAAAATTCAGACTTGAATGTAACAATCCAGAAATGGATTGGACTGCATAAACTGGATGGCAAGAATTCAGCATGACATGAATGCTGCAATTCGAATGCAAGAATTCAGAATCAAGCTCAGGAATTCGAATGCAAAATTCAGACTGCATAAGCTGGAGATTTCAGAAATTAAAGGTGGATGGCAGACTTGGAAACTTGAATGATAGGACTGGATTCAGAAATTCAGGAACAAGATGCAATATTTCAGAACTGAATTGATCTCACTTGGAAAACCATGCTGAAAGAAAAATTGCTGCGCATGAATGGGTTAAGAATTCAGCAATGAAGGCAGCAAATGCAAGACAAACTCAATGTAGTGTGGAATGTGCAGAAATGCAGTGAAGATATGGATGCAGAAATTCTGGATGCAGGGTCAATCAAACACTGAATTGAATGCAATGGAAGTCCATTTTCTAAGCTTCACTGATGCAAACTTCGGAACTACAACTGAGAATGGCAGGTAAATGAATTAACTTGCAGGCATGGGCTTGATACGCAAGGAGGAAATCACTTGTGCCAAAACTGTATCAGATCTGTAATTTCAGACCAAATGCAGAAATTCAGCAGCAGTTTTGGACACAAACCCAGAAGATGAGCTGAAATGGATGCATAATCCTAAGGATCAGCAAGGCTAGATAGAACTCACGTTTATTTGACACAAAAACTCAGAAATCATGAGCTGAAAATTCAGAATTGAGCTGAGTTGCAGAAATAGGCAGAATTTGGCAGAATTGATCAAAACGCAGAAATGAAACAGTTAACTTGGACACAAAACAAGCAAATGACTGAAATGAATTGCTATTTTGATGAACAGCAAGGCTTAAGTGGAATTCTTATTTAATGGACTCGAAACACATAGGTAAATGAGATGAAATTTCAGATACAAGCTGAAAATTTCAGAATAGTTGACTGCAGGAATACAAGAAATGGATGCAGAGATTCAAAGCGTTAAATGCAAACACGAAAATAAATGAATTCAAATTCTCCAACCTAATATTCAGGCAAGATTGCAAAAGATTTAAGCTCACTAATGTAAAATTTCAGAAACTGCGAGAGAATGCAGAAATGGAATTGGCACGCTACTACAACTTGATACACAACAACTTAAGCTGAAATAAACTGAAAATTAACTAAGTTAACCACTAAACAAGTTCCTAAATTCTTAACTTGAAGAATTAAAGCTAGATTACAGCTGAAACAATACCATAAACGAAATTAACCAATCTGAACCACAATGCAGAAACAGAACAAGTGAAGAAACTAAATTACAGCTAAGAAAACAGGAAAATTAGCTAGATAAACTACTTCTCAATCTTCCCTAAGCTCAAATTCTTCTTGGTCGTCAAGCAAGAGCTGGCTTCGAACCCCTAGGCTCAGCAAATCAGTGGAAATCAGCCTCGCATGATGAACTCTGCTCAAACTGCGTCATATGGGGAAATCCAATCCGAACCCCTTCGATCTCAAATAATGGAGCTGCGATGATGAATTGGGAAGTTTCTGAGACCACTTGAGAACCCCTACAAATGGTTCAGAAGCTTGGAAATGGATTGTGGAAGAGAAGACAGTGGTCGGACCACAGAGCCACCGAAACCCTCAAATAGCTCTGTCCGGCGCGAATTTGAGCTGAATTCTCCAACTAAACTGACCTCCAAAGATCCAGAAGATGATCTTGATGAAGAATTGAGGGGTCGCGCCCCTTGAATTGAAGAAAAACGGCTAAGAACACTGAAGAACAAAACGAAGAAGGAGCTGCGGCGAAGACGTGACGAAGGTTGCTGCGGCCAAATTTTTCCTTAAGTAATTAAAATTGGACGGCTCAAATTGATTGGAGGAGATCCAACGGCTGATCTTGATCGGATTTGAGCCAAACTTTAATGATAGTGATCTGTGGTCAGGATCTGCCTTGGGGTAGCTCGGATCCTCCAGATTTACATCGGATGGTCCAGATCAACTCAATCTGTGAATGGACGCTCTAGAGCCCTCCAAGCTTGATCCAACGGTTGATTTAGCTCTGATTGGGATGAAACCTTCAGATCTTGATCATAGAGCTTGATCAACCCTAACCCTAGCTTGGATTGCTTCAGATCGTCCCGGATGGCTCAGATCTAGTCGCTCTTGAATCGGACGGCCCAGATTAATCGTAGGCTTGATAATTCTATCCCGTTCCCATCCGACTCAAGTTTGACCCAGTATGCCCTAGGTCCAGGATCCTTTCATGCCTACAAAAATATATCAGAAAATTAGTGGCCAAATAATCCAAAAAATGTGTTATTTTGCAATTAAGTCCAAAATAAGATAAAGTTCCAAAACCTAGGGTAAAATCATAATTAAGCAATAAAAACATGGGTCAAACATGGATTTTAGCAATTAAAATAATCAATAAAATGGTGCTTATCACTGAGGCATCAGTCGACTGGCCCTGGGGGTAGTCGACTGATGTCGGGGCTGAGTTGTTTGTTTAACAGCTCTCTCCACTATTTAAATGGGAGCTTGAGACTTTGGAGATGTTAGCTCTTCATTGTAAGATCTTCTCTCTAGTGCTCAAGTGCTTAAGCTCCAAGTGCTCATCTTCCTCCCAAAACCCTAGCTTCATCTTGTAAGGAGGAAGAAGAATTGTGAGAGGTTGTTCTCCACCGAGAAGGAGAAAGACTTAGTCAAAGATTGCCGGGGCGTGATCCACCGAAGGATCAAGGGATCGTCCACCTCAAGGACATGTTGTGGAGTAGAAGCAAGAAATCTCCGAACCACATAAACCGGTAACGTGTTAGCATTGTTTGTATTTGTTAGATTAAGTTTTCACTTGTGCTAACGTTGTAGGAAGAATTCAAATTCGGGGTGACCAAGCTATTCACCCCCCTCTAGCCGTGCCATCGATCCCAACAATATGTTTGCAAAATTTCATAATTTTTCAAATTTTTTGAATTTTTTTATGCATTTCTGAAATTCAACTCAAAAGGCTGAAATTCGAATCAGAAATGTATCAGTCGACTGGTACTAAGGGTCAGTCGACTGATATTACTGTGTCTAGGAAGAAAGAGCAGTTTCGATGAGACCAGTCGACTGGTAACTGACTCAGTAGATTGGTACATAAGTTTTTTGATTTTTGTGTGTTTTCAGAAGTTGAAACTTTGTCCCTATTTGATATTGTAGGTTAATATTGCTTAGTGCAATCTTTTTAATGGTGTCAAAGGGGGAGAATTAAAAGGTTTAAGCTAGAATTTAACTTAATTCTTTATGTTTGTACAAAAATTGAAAATCATGTAATAAGACATAGGTTAAGGGGGAGGATGCATGTTTATGTGTCTTAATATATTATACTTTTAATTTTCAATTATTATTTTTTTACCCAACTTAAACATATTGTCACACATCAAAAAGGGGGAGATTGTTGGTGCAATTGACTCAAGTTTGATCGGGTAGATCATGGATTTTAATGTGTGTGTCAATATGATTATGTTAGGTTTTTGTATTGGTTTGATATGTATGTTTGAGTCTTGCAGGACTTGGTGAACCACACATTATAAATAACGGAGTGAACCATTTGAGGGACAAGAGTCGAAGGATGAGGACTTCAAAGGGTGAGCCGTGAAGTAGACTTCAAAGGCATACGCGAAGGATGGCATGGAGACAAGCCACGGGCTTGTGTGCACATCCGAGAGACGAGAACCGAAGGAAGAGAACTTTAAGGGGCAAGCCGAGGAAGTGGACTTTAAGGCATACGCGAAGGATGGACTCCGGAGAGGTTGAGAGTGAGTTTATAAGCTGGATGGTCGTCTGGCAAAGGAATCAGTTAACTGGAAGCGTTGAGAGAAACCTCACAGAAAGATCAGTTGACTGGTCTTGGTATCAGTCGACTGGTCTGTTCGAAATCCAACCGTTAGATTAGCCGTTGGTTGGACACCATTCGACTGGCTCTGGGGGTAGTCGACTTGCTCTGGGAGTAGTCGACTGGTGTCGGGGCTGAGTTGTTTGGTTAACAGCTCTCTCCTCTATTTAAAGAGGAGCTTGAGACTTGAGATAGATTAGCTATTCATTGTGAAATCTTTCCTCAAGTGTTCAAGTGTTCAAGCTCCAAGTGTTCCCTCTTCCTCCAAAACCCTAGCTCATATCTTATAAGGAGGAAGAAGCTTTGTGAGAGGTTGTTCTCCACTGAGAAGGAGAAAGCATTAGCCGGAGAATGCCGGGGCGTGATCCACCGAAGGATCAAGGGTTCGTCCACCTCAAGGATACGCCGTGGAGTAGAAGCAAGCAATCTCCAAACCACGTAAACGGTAATGAGTTAGTATTGTTCTAATTGTTAGTTTAAGTTTCCGCTTGTGCTAACGATTGTAGGGAAAAAGTGAATTCGAGTGACCAAGCTATTCACCTGCCTCTAGCCGTGCCATCGGTCCCAACAATTTCGAGCTCTCTAAATTCATTAGTCGATTTAGTCAAAATCGACTAATGGACCTAGAGAGCTCAGAATAATATGAAATCAGATTATATATGTTCGTCTAGTTCTCATAATTATATCTATTTCTCAAATATCAATTTGGCATACTATATTGAGAGCATTGATTTTTTAACTCGAATCTGTCTTAAAAAATATAATTAGTTACTACATTTTAACAATCGATTCGATAAAATTCTATGAACATTAACAGTAACTTTAATTGATTGCTACAACATAGCAAATGATTACATTTTAAAAAAATGATTAAAAGTCTTCTGTGGAAAAAAATCGATGTCATCAATATAGTATGTCAAATTGATGTTTGAGGATATGAATATGTAAGTATCCGGGGTTGATTTTGATGCAATCAACTAAGTTAAGTTAGGTTCTGTTGATTTTTGATGTCTTGTGTCTTAGTGTATAGAAACTTAGAAACACAAGAAGTCGAGCGGAAGATGTAGCGAATAAGAAGGATGACACGGGAAGAGAGTTGACCGGTAGAGGGATGAAGAGCTACAGAAGAGTACACGGTGGAGTGAAAAGAATGCGCGTAACGTCTGAGGGATGTGAAGCGGGGTAGGAAGAATGCTCGAGGAGAAGGTCAAGTTGGGTTTGGGTGGGCTTAATTCCGGATGATCAGAGCATCACCCAAGCAAGCGAAATCCTAAAAAGATCAATTTGGAAGCTGATCTTGATGGTCTGAGGTACCTCAGTTGTGACTAAGGGCACCTCGGTTAGCTAGGAAGCCCCTATCGCAAATCAAAACTAAGATACCTCAGTTGTGACTTAGGGAGCCTCAGATGAGTAGTACTCAAGGGGACCTCAATGTTAACTAAGGTGCCTCAAGTGAAGTGTGTATGGGATCATAGGTCGGCTAGAGGGGGGGGGTGAATACATGTTGCCCCTAAATCGTTAGTTTCTTCCTACATGGTTAGCTTGCACAGCGAAAATACAAACACTCAAAACTAAGCTAACAAATGAACAAACCGTTTAACGTGGTTCGGAGATGACGCTCCTGCTCCATAGCTGTCTATAAGGTGGACGATCCCGATTCGTCGGTGGATAACTCCACGGAAAACCTCCAACTAGCTCATGTCGCTCCTTGTGGGTGGAGAAACATCACCACAATCTCAATAACAACTCCTGAGCACTTAGACTACTAATTGACCTTTAACCAAGACCAATTTCGTCAACCATGTTCAAGCAAATCGAGCTCTCTTAAATAGAGTTCGTTGCTGATTAAGTCGTTACCAGTCGACTGGTGCTAACACCAGTCGACTGCCACCTATCGAATTAGAATGTTACAGCCCAACGCTCGAATTCAGCCGACAACAATCGACTGCACAAAAGATCAGTCGACTAATCCTTCTGTGCCATCTACCAGTTGACTTTGTACGGGATTGATGGCACGACTAGAAGGGGTGAATAGCTTCTCACCCAATTCATCTTCTCTTCCTACACAGTTAGTGCGCAAGCAGAAATATAAACTAAACAATTAGAAACAATACTAACATTTAACCTTTTACGTGGTTTGGAAATTGCATGCTCCTACTCCACGGCGTGTCCTTGAGGTGGACGATCCCTTAATCCTTCGGTGGATTAGTGTTGGTGCAATCGACCCAAGTTTGATCGAGTAGATCATGGGTTTAATTGTGTGTGTCAATATGATTAAGTTAGGTTTTCATGTTGATTTGATGTGTGCTTGAGTATTGCAGGACTTAGTAAATCACACATGAGGATTAACAGAGTAAAGCATCTGAGGGATGAGGGCCGAGGAAGAGGACTTCAAAGGGCAAGCCGAGGAAGTAGACTTCAAAGGCATACGCGAAGCATGGCATGGAAACAAGCCGCGGGCTTGTGTGCGTATCTGAGGGACAAAATCCGAGGAAAGAGAACTTCAAGGGGTAAGCCAAGGAAGTGGATTTCAAGGCATACGCGAAGGGTGAACTTCGGAGAGGTTGAGAGTGCAATTGTCAGTAGGGCAGTCGACTGGCAAGGGAACCAATCGACTGACACTACTGAGAGCAAACTATAGCAGTCAACTGGTATGGACATCAGTCAACTGATCTTTCTGTAAAGTTGAACAGTCGGAAGCAGTCGACTGGCCTTGGGGGCAGTCGACTGGTCTGTTCAAAATCCAGTCGTTGGCTGGACACCAGTCGACTGGCCCTGGGGGCAGTCAACTGGTGTCATGGCTAAGCTATTTGGTTAACAACTCTCTCCACTATTTAAAGGGGAGCTTGAGACTTGCGATAGGTTAACAATTCATTTTCATATCTTTACTCAAGTGCTCAAACTCCAAGTGTTCATCTTCCTCCCGAACCCTAGCTCAATCTTGTAAGGAGGAAAAAGCTTTTGTTAGAGGTTGTTCTCCACCGAGAAGAAGAAAGCTTTAGCCAAAGATTGTCGGGGTGTGATCCACCGAAGGATTAAGGGTTCATCCACCTCAAGGACATGCCGTGGAGTAGGAGCAAGCAATCTCCGAATCACGTAACTGGTAAAGCGTTAGCATTGTTTTAATTGATAGATTAAGTTTCCGCTTGTGTTAACGATTGTAGGAAGAGATTGAATTGGGGTGATCAAGCTATTCACCCCCCTCTCTAGTTGTGCCATCGATTCCAACAATTGGTATTAGAGCAAGGTTGCCTTTAACTGACTAACTGCCAAGAAGAGCAAAATCATCGAAATGGCCGGCTCACACATCCAACCGCCAAAATTCGAGGGAGAATTCTTATGGTAGAAGAAAAGGATGGACGTATTCTTAATACCAATTTTGATAATATGCTAATAATGAAAAATGATTTTGAAGTGCCTAGGGATCAAGATAACAAATTACTTGAGAAGATAAGATGGAGTAAGAAGCAAAGAGATGATTACTTAGCGAATTCAAAAGCTTTGCACCATCTACTAAGTGTGCTCCCCCAATAAGAAGTAACAAGGATTGAGAGCTACTCAAGTGCCAAAGACTTATGGGACAAGCTTATAGAGCTTCATGAAGGCACTTCGGAGGCAAAAATGGCAAAGAGATATCTTTTCTGATCTCAACTCAATAACATCAAGCTTGATATAGGGGAGAAGGTATCGAATTTGCATGCTAGATTAAAAGAAATACTTAATGGACTAAAAAGTGTAGGAGAAGATCTTTTAAACCAAGACACCTTGATGAAAGTCATCAATGCATTTCCAAGAACATCAAATTGGAGCTCAATGGTAGACTCATACTACATATCCAATGATCTAGAGAAAACTTCTCTAAAGGAATTCTTCTCAACCATGGAGCTCCATGAAACTCGGATTGGAGGAGCAATTGAAGAAACCTACAAACCAAAGTATTAGTAATATGAGAGAAGTGTCCTAAGGCAATCCCCTTATGATTGTAATCATTTACTTTAATAAATGAATATTCACTATTTGAGTATACATGTTCATGTATTTGATTGAGATCTTAAACTCATTTACTGAATGTCCGCAATACAATTCACAACATGAGAGAATTTGTGATGAATTCACAACTAGTGATTATCTCTACATGTGTAATTGTGAAGTATTGAAATTGTCCCTAGTCGATGAATTAATAAATATGGACACTGTCAATTCTGTTGAGACTAGCATGGGTTATTCTCTAATCAGCTGATTCTCACTGGCTGGTGACATTGGGATGTCCGGAGATAAACATGGATGCTAGTTAAGGGAACTAGTTCATTGGAGTGACTAGCTGTAAAACTTCATATGGTAATCTACATATAGATATGTTAATGAATGTTCTTACTGCAGCTTAAGTGCGATGTTCCTTTGACTTGCGGTGTTCAAGTCATCTTGGTCACGGAGACTTATACTTTAACTTCTTAAGCAAGCATCTCTAAGGAGGTGTGGACCCAAGATGGTTGGGTATAAGACGAAGTGCCCGAAGATGATTGAACAGCCTACAAAGGATTCACCACTCCTTGCGAGGAGATGTATACCCAAGGCCTATCGTCGTATTGTTACTCGAAGCCTCTGGCCAGAGCATAACATGTTCCGAGTATGAATCTCTAGGAAACATAAGAGTAATTAGAATCCGTTGGACGAGAAAGACATTACTTGGGCTAGGTGTGACGTAGTCAGCCTAGTGGGGACTGACACACATAGACCGTGTCCTGAACCAAGTGGGTATAAGATGGTGAAGGGAATGAGGCACGATTCATTAGAGCTGCTGAAGGGTTTCAGAATTATTTCTGAGGTCAACCGTTGATCTTTCGATTAATTGGGGGTCATGATGTACTACTAGGTGCCACTCATGATCGTTCTATAATTGGTTGATTATAAACGGCCAACATAAATCGAAAGCCTATTTAGTCACATGCACTACGAGTAATCCGAGGGATTTAAAACGAGTTGAAAATTGGATTTTCCAATCAAGAGAAATAAGTCGAATCTGAATTTATCAGAGGCGCATCGGAAGCTTAAAATGGCTAAGTCTTTTGAAGGCTTATTAGACGAATTAAATGAGTTTAATTCGTAACGGTTTTGGTTTGGCACGCCACAATAAAGGAGGGAAACCAATTTATTTGGTTTAAATTATAAAATAAATCAAGCGCGATTTGTTTTATAAAATTATGGATAAATAAATTTATATAATGAAATTTATATAAAGAAATTTATATAAAGAAATTTATATATAAAGAGATTTATTTTCATGGAAATTAAAATAAACCTTGGATTGGTTTATTTTATAAAATCAATTATGAATTGATTTTTCCATGATAAGAAAAATTTATATAATAAATTTATTCTTTTTATGGAAATTAAAATGAACCATGGATTGGTTTATTTTATTTTATAAAATCAATTATGAATTGATTTTTCCATGATAAGAAAATTTATATAGTAAATTTATTCTTTTTATGGAAATTAAAATGAACCATGGATTGGTTTATTTTATTTTATAAAATCAATTATGAATTGATTTTTCCATGATAAGAAAAATTTATAATAAATTTTATTCCATAATAAAAAGGGGGAGACATGGTTGTTTTTATTATAAATAGAGTTATAATAAAACTTGGTATAACAGAATAATTCATAGAAAAATTTATAAAGATAAATTTCTTATGAAAAATTCCGTTAAGAGAAGACTTGACGATAAAGAGGCTACTATATAAAGGTGCATAGGCAAGGCTTGGAAATTAATTCAAGTGATCAAGGATTCTTGCCTAGCCTCTCTTCCTCTCCTTCTCTCCCTCTCCCTCTCCAAGTGGGCGCCGACCCTAGAAGTTCCTCCTAGGGTTGCCGTGAGCCAACTCCACCAAGAAGGCACCAAAGAAGAAGAAGAAGCGGGTCGCGACTCCTTCCTTCCTTTCCCCGGAATCTTGATTCCGTTACTTGGTGGTTAGTTTCCATCACTCTCTCTCTTGATATTCTTGTCGTGCCTTTGGAGAATCTAGTAGTTCTTGTCGGCACGAAACTCGTGGCTTTGCAAAGTCATCCCGAAGAGAACTCGGCGTGGACGCGAATAGAGGCGGAGCTTCCAAGGGATGCTACGGTTGGATCTCGTCCCTTACTTCGAGTTACACGAGGTATTGAGTAAATTAGTTTACTTTATGCAAAATTTTAATTTATGATCATGTTCACACATCATAAGGTTGCATGCTAGATACGTGGTTAAAATAATTTGAGAAATTATTTATGCTAATTCTTTCACTGCACGTAATTATTTTTTAAAATTACGAACCCGTATCCATGTCAACATGCACCCGATCCCAACACAAAGAGTATAGCCCTTGTGGCAAATAAGGGAAAAGGTAAAAAGAAGAAGGCTTCCTCATCCAACTCGAAAGAATCAAGTGCATCTATGGATAGTGATGCGGAAGCCTACACGGTAAGAAAAATGAGGAAAACATTTAAACATTTTTCTACTAACAAATCTTATAGTAGGAAAAGTTTAACGAGCAAGAGTAGAACAAGGAAGATAATATGCTACAATTGTCAAGGAGAAAGATATATGAGAGATGAGTATCCACTCTTGAAGAAAAAGGAAGGAAAGAAGAAAGAAGAAAAGAAGAAATCAAAAGAAAATGGGAAGAAAGTGCAGAATTTAAAGGCTACATGAGATGAGTCTTCTTCATTAGAAGAGGAGGAGCATCATGTATCCCATTTCGCATTAATGAGAATTGAAGACATTGCCTCCACGTCATTCAAATTTGATGAAGAGAATAGCTCGAGTGAAGATGAAGGGATCTCAAGTGAAGGGGGAGGCTCAACTTCGGAATCGGGCGTCTCGGTAAGTGAGGTATACAATCTACCCACTACCACTCTTGTAAAAATTATTTCTAGCACTAATGATGACTTGTTTAAGGCTAGAAAAAAAATTAAGTGCTTGAAAAATGAAGTTTGCATGTTAAAGAAAAAATTAGAATCCATGACAATTAATGACAATATGCATGCTTCTTCTTCTATTTCAAATGATTCATACTTAGAAGAAGAAAATAAAGAATTAAGGAAAAGGTAGATAGTCTTACCAAAGGTCTTAGAAAATTTGAAATTGGTTCAAAACCCCTAGACATGATCATTGAGAGCCAAAGGGCAAGTTTTAACAAAGAAGGACTAGGTTTTAGAAAAACTAACAATGAAAAAACTTATCATTGCCTACTTGCTAGAGGACAAGCAAAGACCAAGACCCTAGAAAGAAAATGAATTCCTAAGGAGTACTTGGTCATCCCAATTAGAAAGCATTTCTATTGGGTAGCAAAGTCAATCCTCAAAGGTTAGAGGATTTAGGTTTAGTCATCCATGTTATTAAAATTTCAAATTTTAAATTTGGTTGACTAGAGACATTAAGGGGGAGTACATAGCCCAAATAGAAATTCTTGATAAAATAAGCTAAATAGGGTTTACCTTTAGATCATCTCATAGTGCCTTGATTTATTATTGTATTTATGTGTATGAGATGTTAGGATGATACATGTAATTCACTTATACTTATGGCATTTTGATGAGTTATTAGATGTATCACTTTAGCAACAATAGACCAACTATGGAAAAAGCAAATGTTTAATTAATTGACATCTAGTCGATAGATCATAGTTTGATATTTCAAATGATTTGAAAATAATTCTGTGTTTTATTTATTATGACATAGATTTGTAAAACACTTGGGTTCAAAACTAGGATATGATTTTGATACAAAGTTTAGTGTTTTCAAAGTATTCGAATTTTAGTCAAAAAGTCAAACATATTTAGATTTTTCATGGAAATATATTTTTCTCTATTAGAAAACATCACAAGAAATATGTTTACAAAATTTCATAATTTTTTGAATTTTTTGAAATTTTTTATGCATTTCTGAATTTCAGCTCAAAAGGCTAAAATTTCTGTCTAATAAGTATCAGTCGATTGGTGCAGAGGACCAATCGACTGAACATTCTGTGAATGGGAAATTCGATGAGACCAGTCGACTGGTAACTGACTCAGTCGACTGGTACCTGTGTTTCTGATTTCTGGATATTTTCAGAAATTAAAACTTAGTCCCTATTTGATACCATAGGTTAATATTGTTTGGTGCAGTCTTTTTGATGGTGTTAAAGGGGGAGAATTGAAAGGTTTAAGTTAAAATTTAACTTAATTATTTATGTTTGTGCAAAAATTAAAAATCATGTGTTAAGGCATAGGTTACGGGGGAGGATGCATGTTTATGTGTCTAAACATACTATACTTTTATTTTTCAATTATTATTTTTGTACCTAACTTAAACATATTGCCACACATCAAAAAGGGGGAGATTGTTGGTGCAATTGACCCAAGTTTGATCGGGTAGATCATGGATTTTGATATGTGTGTCAATATGATTAAGTTAGGTTTTCATGTTGATTTGATGTGTGCTTGAGTCTTGCAGGACTTAGTGAATGTAGTCGACTGGCAAGGGAACCAGTCGACTGACACTACTGAGAGCACACTATAGCAGTCGACTGGTATGGACACCAGTCGATTGATCTTTCTGTAAAGTCGAACAGCCGGAATCAGTCAACTGGCCCTGGGGGCAGTTGATTGGTCTGTTCGAAATCCAGTCGTTGTCTATCCGTTGGCTGGACACCAATCGACTGGCCCTGGGTGCAGTCGACTGGTGTTACGGCTAAGCTGATTGGTTAACAACTCTCTCCACTATTTAAAGGGGAGCTTGAGAGTTGAGATAGGTTAGCAATTCATTGTGATATCTTTACTCAAGTGCTCAAGCTCCAAGTGATCATCTTCCTCCCAAACCCTAGCTCAATCTTGTAAGGAGGAAGAAGCTTTTGTGAGAGGTTGTTCTCCACAAGAAGGAGAAAGCTTTAGTCGGAGATTGCCGGGGTGTGATCCACCGAAGGATCAAGGGTTTGTCCATCTCAAGGATACGCCGTGGAGTAGGAGCAAGCAATCTCCGAACCATGTACCGGTAAAGTGTTAGCATTGTTTTTATTGATAGATTAAGTAGCCGCTTGTGCTAACGATTGTAGGATGAGATTGAATTGGGGTGACCGAGCTATTCACCCCCCTCCCCCGCTAGCCGTGCCATCGGTCCTAACAATTAGTGTTTGGCAATCTTCGGCTAGAGCGTTCTCCTTCTCATTAAAGAATAACCTCTCACAAAACACTCTTCCCCTTTACAAGCTTGAGAGTTAGGGTTAGGAGGAAGAGTTGAGCTTTGGTAGTTTGAACACTTGATCAAGAAGGTTTCTTACTAAAGAGCTAACCCTTCTCAGGTCTCAAGTTTCCTTTTAAATAGAGGAGAGAGCTGTTAACAAAACAGCTCAACCTCGACACCAGTCGACTGGTATCAAGCCCAGTCGACTGGTGCACAGCCAACGACTAGTTTTCGAACAAGCCAGTCGACTGCTACCCGGACCAGTCAATTGATTTTACTGTTAGAAACTCACAGAAAGTTTAGTCGACTGGTGACTGGTGCCCCTACTAGTCGACTGATCTGTTTACACACTTACACTCATCCTCTCCGGAGTCACCCTTTGTAGCTCTCGTCCCTCGGCTCGTTCTGATGCCATCCTTCGCATATGCCTTGATGTTTGCTTTTCTCAACTCCACTCTATTACTCCTAGTCTGGCGGTCCCTCGGATGTACCATCCTTCACTGACTCAAGGACCTGAGCACCAGGATGAAATTTTCCATATGTGTGTTCCACCAAGTCCTACATGACTAAAAAACACATCAAACCAATATGAAAACCTAACTTAATCATATTGGCACACACATCAAAACTCATAATCGTACCAATCAAACTTGGGCCGATTGCACTAACAATCTCTCCTTTTTTGATGTGTAGCAATATATTTAAGTTAGGTATAAATAACAATCTGAAAATTCAAAGTATGATATAACATGAAGCATAAACATGCTACCTCCCCTTAACCTATGTCCTATCACATGATTTTTAAATTTTGCACAACATGAAGAAATTAGTTAAGTTCTAACCTAAACCCTTCAATTCTCCCCTTTGACACTGTTAAAAAGATTGCACTGATCAATTCTAACCTATGACATCAAAGTAAAACCAAGTTTTAAATTTTAAAAAACAAGCAAAAATCAGAATATTAGGGTACCAGTTGTTGGTGCAAGTTGCATCAGTGATGTCCTCCTCTGAGTGTTTTAATGTTTAATAATATGCTTAAGTTAATGATACATTGAACAAGGAAGGGTGAGTCAAGAAAAGAGTACCAAAGTGAACCAAAGTCCTAGTTATCCTAGGCACGAAGTCCTGGTTCGAAGAATTGGGCACTATGTCCTGATCATGGATTGGGCAATAAGTCCTGGCCGAGGGCTGGGCACCTAAGACCTGATCGAGGGTTGGGCACTAAGTCATGATCATAGGATTGGGCACTAAGTCCTGGCCAAGGGCTGGGCACCGAAGTCCTGGTTCGTGGAATTGGGCAATAAGTCCTGGTCATGGACTGGGCACGAAGTCTTGGTCGTGAGATTGGGCAAAAGTCCTGGTGAGTAAAGCTGGGCAAAAGTCCAACCGGATAGGCCGGGCGGCAATTGTCTCTTGAGAGGAGTAGGTGAAAGGCGCATTCCCGGGATGGGAACTTAGGCGTCGGTTCAACCTAGGGTTTCATGGAAATCTGAAGTCAGAACCAATTCACTAAGGCTAAGATTGTACATGTGTTTGCCTTGTATTTATGTATCTTGCAGGTACCTAAAATTGAAGACAAAGCAGGCAAACAAACACACAACAGGGCTGGAAACCTGACTGCTAGGCGCCCCCATTAACCAGGGCACCCTAATGAAACAAGCGCCTTAATGGGTCAGGCGCTTGAATGAATCAGGCACCTCCTTCAACACAGACCCCTAGACTGGGCCTTATCAACTACTGTAAGTTCAGCGTGAAGGTTGAGGTTTGACCAGGGTTATGAGGCACCCTATCGCATCACAAGCACCCCAGACAAGACTATAAAAGGGGCTTCGACCCCTCAACTCAGAACAACAATTCGAATATCATTCTGAGCTTTTCGAGTGACGACAAAGCGCTAAAGACGAAGCTCTGCGACCAAGGAGGCTCCGGGAGGAAGTGAGCGACACTTCGGAGTTCCAGATCGGCGGAGTCTTCAACCTTTTATATTTTGGTTTGCTTTTACTTTTCTGCACTTAATTTTCGTATATTTTTAGTTGTACAAACATGCACTGTAAGACGGGTTTCTCCACCTCCGGAAAGTCCAGAAAGGAGACCATTAGTGGACGGGTGTTTCTCGTGCTTAGGCCTTGGATGTACTAACCCTGGGGGGTTGGGAACCAAGTAAAATCTGTGTGCACTCTGAGTTCTGTTTTTGTTCGTTCTTTCTATTTTCCACCGCTACTAACTCAGTGACCAGAACGAACAATCGAAAGTTTACGAAGTTTTCGCGAAGTTTTTACGGTCGATATTCACCCCCCTCTATCGATGGCACCGATCCCCACACAAGTCGACTGACCTCATCGAAATAATCCCTACAGAATTATCAGTCGACTAGTCCTCTGCACCAGTCGACTGGCACAAAACAATTTTAAATTTTAACCTTCTGAGCTGAATTTCAGAAACACATAAAAATTTTCAGAAAATCTGAAAAATCATGAAATTTTGCAAACATATTTCTTTTAATATCCTCTAACAGAGAAAAATATGTTTTCATGAAAAATAAAAGTATTTTTGACTTTTGACCAAAACTTAAACTTGAAAAACTTCTAATTTTTTATCAACTTCAATTCCTAGTTTTGAAATCATATGTTTTTCAAATCAATACACCAGCAAATAAAGTATAGAATTATTTTCAAAACATTTGAAATATCTAACTATGATTTATGGGCAAGATGTCCATTAATTAAACATTTATTTTCCCCATAATTGATCGATTATTACTAAATTGATACATTTAATAACTCATCAAAATATTATAAGCACAAGTGAATTATTTGTTCATCCTAACATCTCATATACATAAATCAAGTCAATATGAGATGCAATAAAGGTAATCTCTACTTAGCCCATTTGATCATGAATTTATTTAGGCCAAGTGCTCCCCCTTAATGTACTAAATCAACAAATTTTCAAAATTTGGATTTTTAACACATATAGTTGACTTATCCTAAAATCCTCTAACCCTTGAAAATTAACTTTGGCACCTAATAGAAATGTTTCCTAATTGGGTTAACCAAATATTCCTTGAGAATCCATTTCCTATTTAGGGTCTTGGTTTTTGATTGTTCTCTAGCATATAAACAATAATAGGTCTTTTTATTGCTAGAATCATTATATCCTAAATCTGCTTTCTTAAAACTTACCCTTCGGCTCCCAATGATCATGTCTAGGGGTTTTAAGTCAAATTCAAATTTCTCAAGGGCTTTAGTAAGATTATCCACCTTTTCTCTTAAATCTTTATTTTCCTATTCTAAACATGAATCATTTATACTAGAAGAAGAGGAAACATGCATACCATCCCTAAGTGTCATGGATTCTAGTTTTTCATTAAGCATGCAAATCTGATTTTTCAAACAGTTAATTTTCTTTCTAGCTATAAATAAATCATCATTAGTGCTAGAAATTATTTTAACTAAAGTAATAGTAGGTAGATTGTATACCTCACTTACCGAGACATCTGAATCCGAAATTTGACCTCCTCGTTCACTTGAGCTCCCTTCATCTTCACTTGAGCTTTTTTCCTTCTTCAACTTCGGATGGAGAGGCAATGTCTTCAATTCCCATTAGAGAAAAATAGGACATATAGTGTTCTTCCTCTTCCGATGATAAAGGATCATCCCATGTTGCCTTTAAATTTTGGACCTTTTTGCCCTTTTCTTTTGTTTTCTTCTTTTCTTCCTTCTTTTTCTCTTCCTTCTTCTTCAAAGGGGACAATCATCCCTTATGTGCCCTGTGTTGGGACTGATGACATGGCTAGAGGGGGGGGGGGGGGTGAAGAGCTTGGTCACCCGAATTCACTACCTTCCTACAATCATTAGCGCAAGCGGAAACTTAAACTAACAATTCGAACAATGCTAATGCGTTATCGTTTAAGTGGTTCGGAGATTGCTTGCTCCTAATCCATGACATGTCCTTGAGGTGGACGAACTCTTGATCCTTCGGTGGATCACGTCCCGACAATCTCCGACTAATGCTTTCTCCTTCTCGATGAAGAACAACCTCTCACAAAGCTTCTTCCTCCTTACAAGATATGAGCTAGGGTTTTGGAGGAAGAGGGAACACTTGGAGCTTAAGCACTTGAACACTAGAGCACATTTTCACAATGAAATGCTAACCTATCTCAGGTCTCAAGCTCCTCTATAAATAGTGGAGAGAGCTGTTAACCAAACAGCTCAGCCCCGACACCAATCGACTGCCCTCGGGGCCAATCGACTGGTATCTAGCCAACGGCTAGTCTAACGACTGGATTTCGAATAGATCAGTCGACTGGTACCCGGACCAGTCGACTAATCTTTCTGTGAGTTTCCTCTCAACGTTGCCAGTCGATTGCTTCCCTTAGTAGTTGACTGCCCAACTTACAAACTCACTCTCAGCCTCTCCGGAGTCCATCCTTTGCGTATGCCTTGAAGTCCACTACCTCAGTTTGCCCCTTGAAGTTCTCTTCCTTTGGCTCTCGTCTCTAGGATTCACACAAGCCCGCGGCTTGTCTCCATGCCATCCTTCACATATGCCTTTGAAGTCTACTTCCTCGACTTGTCTCCATGCCATCATTCTTCAGAAGTCTACTTCCTCGGCTTGATACATCCCGCTTCATACCGGACCACCAAAACTTGCTCTTCAGATCTTGATACATCATGGTAGACCCAGGATGCATCGCATAAGGTGTTCCGTGAGCTTCCTCTAGGATTCTTGTCCGTAAGTCGGAGTCGTCGGGAACACATAATCGGTCCCGAAGATATAACACTCCGCTGTCTGAAATCCTAAATCCATCGTCCTTGCCTTCGAGAACCTCTTGCTTGATTCTCTGAAGACTCGGATCATGATTCTGCTTTTCCAGAATATGGCCGAACAATGTCGGCGCAATCATTAGGGTGGACAGCTGTCCTGATATGATCTCAATCCCGTAATTCATAATTTCTTCCCCTAAGGGTTGTGACAAAGCCGATAAAGATATCAAAGCAGCACATGATTTTCTACTGAGAGCATCGGCTACCTTGTTGGCTTTTCCCGGATGGTACAGGATTTCACAGTCATAATCCTTGACCAATTCAAGCCATCTGCGCTGTCTCATATTCAGATCTTTCTGGGTGAAGAAATACCGCAGACTCTGGTGATCTGTATAAACTTTACACTGGGTTCCATATAGATAGTGCCTCCATATTTTCAGTGCAAAGACCATCGCCGCTAACTCTAAGTCATGGGTAGGGTAGTTTCTTTCATGTTCCTTCAGTTGCCTAGAGGCATAGGCAATTACCTTCCCATTTTGCATAAGCACAGCTCCGAGTCCAAGTTTGGATGCGTCGCTGTACATATCGAAGCCCATATCGCTCTCGGGAAGAGTCAATATTGGAGCGCTAGTCAGCCTCCTTTTCAGTTCCGTAAAGCTCTTCTCACATTCCTCGGTTCATACATATTTCTTGTCCTTCTTTGTAAGAGCTGTCATAGGGGCTGCAATCCGAGAGAAGTTCTCTATGAATTTTCTGTAATAGCCGGCTAGCCCGAGGAAACTTCTGATTTCGCTGGCATTCTTGGGTCTGGTCCAGTTACGCACAGCTTCGATTTTAATTGGGTCCACCATTACTCCTTCCTTGGAGATAACATGTCCCAAGAATGATACTTGATCGAGCCAGAACTTGCATTTGGAAAATTTAGCATACAGTTGTTCCTTTTGAAGAATCTGTAGTACTCTACTCAGGTGCTCAACATGTTCTTCGGGAGTTCTCGAATATATAAGGATATCGTCGATAATGACGATCACAAATCTGTCGAGGAATGCCGAGAATACCCGATTCATTAAATCCATAAACATAGCTGGCGCATTGGTAACTCCAAATGGCATCACTACGAACTCATAATGTCCGTATCTGGTTCGGAAAGCCGTCTTCGGTATATCCTCCTTTTTCACCCTGACTTGGTGATAACCAGATCTCAGGTCAATCTTAGAGAAAACCGTGGCTCCCTTCAATTGATCGAACATGTCATCTATCCTGGGTAGAGGGTACCTGTTCTTGATAGTCACGTTGTTCAGCGCTCGATAGTCGATACACATTCGCATCGAGCCATCCTTCTTTTTCACGAACAGTACGGGAGCTCCCCAGGGAGAATGACTAGGGCGGATGAGTCCCTTGTCAAGCAGCTCCTGTAACTGTCCCTATAATTCTTTTAATTCCGTCGGCGCCATACGGTACGGTGCCTTAGAAATGGGGTTAGTACCCGGAACCAACTCAATTGCAAATTCTATATCCCTTTCAGGTGCTAACCCTGGTAAGTCATCGAGAAATACCTCTGGGTAATTGCATACAATTTTGACATCTTCTAGCTTCGGGTCCTCTGTAGGACTGGTATCAACCACATGAGCTAGAAATCCAGAGCATCCATTTTCTAACATCTTCCTCGCTTTCAGAGCCGATAGGAATTTGCTTGTCCTCTTCTTCGACTCTCCATTAAATTCAAATAGAATTCCTGCCTCAGGTCGGAAGATAACTCTTCGTTTACGGCACTAAATAGAGGCGCCGTATTTGTTTAATAAATCCATGCCCAATATCACATCATAATCTGGCATATCAAGCACTATCAGGTCGCAGTAGAGTTCCCTATCTGCGATTCTGATTGGTGCAGCACGTAGCATTTGGGTAGAGGGCATCACCTCTCCCGAGGGCAGTGTTGTCAAAAAGTTGCAGTGTAAATCTTGCAGTGACATATCATTTCTTTTGGCATAATGCATAGAGATAAACGAATATGTTGCCCCAGTGTCAAATAAAGCAGTAGCATACTGACTGCAAATAAATATCTGACCTGTGACAACGGTGGAGGCAGTCGCCACATCTTCTTTCGTAAGAGAGAAAACCCTGGCGTTTGTCGTGGTAGGCGGGGCCTCTAATCTCCCCTGGTATATAGGAGTACCATCAATAGCTGCCTGCATCTGGTGTAACTTGGGATGAGCACCTTTGTATTGGGCATGCTGCGGTTGAGGTGCTTTGGCTGCAGTAGGACACTCTCTGGCCATGTGTCCTTCCTTCCCGCAGGTGTAGCATCTCCTGGCGCCTAACAGGCATGTCCCGAGGTGCCTCTTCCCACAAGTGGCACATATGGGGTATGTAGGCTTCTTGCCTCGTGTACCACTGGCAGATTTGTCCCATGGCTTCCTCTTTCCGTTGTAGTTCTTTTTCCAGTGGGGGTTGCTATTCTGAGGTTTCTGACCTCCCGACTGATTTTGACCCTTGCTGGCGGTCAGTGGTTGGCTTTGCTGGTTAATATTCTTTAGATAATGCTCGGTAATAAGGGCGCTGCTGAACAACTCTTCCGCAGTCTGGGGCCTATTAACGCCGCCGGCCACATTCAGAGCTATCTCAGGCCTGAGCATCTTGAGCATCAATCTGACCCTTTCTTTCTCCGTACTGACCAGCTCTGGACATAATCGTGCCAGTCGGTTGAATTGCTTAACGGCATCGTTGACTGAGAGATTTCCCTGCCGGAATTCAGTGAACTCATCAAAGTGCCTGTTAGTGACTCGCATATTAAAGAATTCTTCCAGAAATTCGGTCTCGAAGTCCTTCCACTTCATCTGGTCCACTGACCTTCTAGCTTTTACCCGTTCCCACCACATCCTGGCGTCGCCAGTGAGGCAGAACGAGACACATTTAATTTTCTCATGCTCGGGCCAGTCTAATAATTCCACTGTGCTCTCAACTGTCTTGAGCCAGGCCTGGGCATCCCAGGGCTCGCAGGTGCCCGAGAACTTTTCCGGCTTAAGTCTCTGCCACTGAATCAGATAGGCCTCCTGTCGGACTCCTCGGACCGGAGTGTCTGGGGGTGCCTGTGTAGTTGGAGGCTCAGTAGGTATCGCATTCTGACTTCCCTGCGGGGTTGCAGCGTTCCCCTGCTGGGTCATCAGAGTGTTTATTATCTGCTGTTGTTCAGTGACCTGACGCTGCAGGTCTGTAATCACTTGCATCACATTAGGTGGGGGTGCTGTCTCATTACCCCGATTGCTACGTCCTCTAGCCATATCTATCATACAGGTGATAAATAAGCTACATGAGAATTAATGCTACTTTTTCTTGTTATGCAAGCATAAATCATCTCTATATTGTGCAAGCATAAATCATCTCTATATATATCATTACTTACTGTACATGAAATAAAGTAAAGCGAGGTTAGGATCTCTTACTTGGAAGCGGCAGGATGAAGCTTGATGTGTGTGTGGTGGAGGGGAAATCTGCTCTGATACCAACCTGTAACGCCCGCCCTTATATCTACTCTCGGGGCGGGGTTACGTAATAGTCAATCATATAATAATATTTTTTTTCTATCTTCTAGCATAACATTAAAACAACAATGCAAGGACTAAAGACTGAGCATGCTTGTTTAAACTATCAGAGTCATTCTATAACATGATAAGTTCACCAGTAATGCAACTCATAACATAATCAAGTATAAAAGACATCCAAGGGTAATCACTATCATGCAATATCAATCCTAGTCACTAACACTCATTATCAAGGAACATAAACATGAGCATAATAAAGTAGATATAAAAGTCTTTCTTTCCCGAGCCACCACCCCACACATCTTCAGCCTCCTGCCTCTTCCTTTAGTTTAAGTGTTCCTTACCCTTATCTGCAGCATAAGATAACACATAAACTAGTAAGCACAAATGCTTAGTAAAGATCCGGTCCTACTCGCAAAATCCATACGAAAGCATACAACATGTACACATAATAAATCATAAGCATGAGTTCATCATAGCATACTAAACATCAAGTTTCTAAGCATGCAGTATATAGTATTTTAAGCATACCCATCACATATAATAAAGGTTTTCAATGAATGTTTTCAAAACAATTCCATAATGGTATTACTTAAAAATATATCCATATCATATTGGGCCCAGCTGTGTACCACACGATGCGCGTTCCCTAATGAGTTGGGGTAGCGAGCCACCAATCCCATTAGAGCGGGACCCTTACGTCCTACCGGAGCCATGACCTTAAGTTAACATGCACCCCGGATTTGTTTAACGACCCCCTTACGAGTCGGGTACACAACTTACAAAGTAAAATACTTATCATGTCTTTACATATATGCTAAGGAGTACTCCAAATTCACTGCTCAAGGGACACCCACTTTTCTAGGGTGTTTCTGATCCCATAGGGACACACCTCACAACATAAGGGTGTTCTTGATCCCATACTTAGTGGAGTATCCTTTCAAGCATTTCATCATACATATCACATGCAATCTCATAAGGGTGCCCCATGGGCCATAAGACATGCTCATACATACATCATAATTCTACCACTTAAATATACTTTAGATATGATAAGATTTGGTCACATAGATCATACTCATATCATAGGAAGTGGTAGCATGCTAACAATTAAGGTTTCAAATCAAACATTTCATACAAACACCACCTGCATATACCTATCATAGGAAATGGTAGCATGCTAACAATTAATGTTTCAAATCAAACATTTCATTTAGACACCACATGCATATACATATAATTATCCCCAAACATAAGCATATCTCATAGGGTAGTTTAACCTTCACAAACCCTAATCTTAGGGGGTGGCCGAAACTCAAGGGTAGGGAAGAATTAGGGTTTTTGCAATGAAACATTCACACAGACATTTATACAAACACCTTGTATACAACATCATACCATATACTAAGTATGAATATATTATAGGATAATCCAACCCTCACTAACCCTAGTTCCATGCTTTGGCCGAAACCCATCCAAACCCTAAACCTTAGTTTTTGTCATCACAAAATGAAGGGTCACAACATATGTGTATACTCTAAGTCCCAAGGGTTCTCTCATGTATCAAAGAGTAGCCAAAGACTTCCCTTTGGAAGTGGCCGAACCCTATACAAGAACAAAACCCTAGGTTTTGTTCACAACATATTGAAGGATACAACATACACATATACCCTAAGTGCTAAGGGGTTTACTTATGTAACAAAAAGTAACCAAAGCCTTCCCCTAGGGGGGTGGCCGAAACTCATTCAAGGGGGAGATCCCCATTTTCGAAACCAACAAGGAGAAAACATACAATAACCATTACACTGCAGGCGAGGGGATACTTACATCCTTTCGCTTGAATTTCTCCTTCTCTTACTCCTTAGGGTACCCTTGAAGAATAAGAAGGTGAGTGTTTCCCTTGTTAGCCTTCTCTAGCACTCTTGGCCCTAGTAGAGGGCAAGAACCTTAAAGGGTTCCTTTATCCTTCCAATTTCCTAGGGTTAGAACCCTAGGGTGCACTTTTCGAAATTTGAAGTGGGGAAGAAGACTCTAGTTTTCGAAAATTGAAGTGGGGGAAGAAGAAGAAGAAAGGTAACTTCTTTCTCCCTCTCTTATTTATACTCTTCTCATGAAGAGACATGTCTCTTCACTTCCCTCGCTTTAACAAGCATGTTTCTTATTCTCTCAACAAGTAACATGGCTTGGTTCATTGGTTATGACATGATTAGTGCAACTAGGAGGTTCAAGGTTCAATCCTTGCTTCCTCCTTTCTTCATTTCCCTTTTTATCACATTTTGCACTAATCCACATCCAAGCCCATTAAGCCAAGCCCATCATGAAATTTCATAGTAATAATTATGTTTCATGAATTTCATAATCTTTTATATTCATGAATTCATAATATTTCATAATATTCCATGATAATATTTCATGAATTTCATAATATTTCATATTCATGAATTCATAATATTTCATAATATTCCATGATAATATTTCATAAATTTCATAATATTTCATATTCATGAATTCATAATATTTCATAATATTCCATGATAATATTTCATAATATTTTTGGGGTGTTACAGTCCTCCATACCTTATAAAAAGTTCGTCCCGAACTTTTAAAATAATTCCGGATACTTTAATCGTATTGCCTCCTCTCGTTCCCATGTGGCTTCTTCGAATTGTTCGTTCCGCCACAGAACCTTTACTAAGGGTACTTCCTTGTTCCTTAGCTTTTTGACTTCCCGATCTAGGATCTGAATAGGTCGGCGTTCGGAACTTAGGTTCTCTTGGTCTTGTACTGGTTGGGCTCTATCATCTGATTCACATCAGAGGTACATTTCCTGAGCATTGATACATGGAAGACATTGTGGATAGCCGACATTTCTGGCGGTAACTCCAGTTCGTAGGCCACTTTGCCTACCCGTTTCAGGATTTGATACGGTCCCACATATCTCGGACTCAGTTTTCCTCTCTTCCCGAATCTCATCACCCCTTTCATAGGGGCCACCTTAAGGAGTACTGAATCCCCAACCTCAAACTCTAGTGGTCTGCGTCGCTTATCAGCGTAGCTTTTCTGCCGACTCTGAGCAGTCTCTATTCTCTGGCGAATATTCTTTATAGCCTGAGTGGTTTCATCTATAATATCAGTCTGGAGTCCCATCTCCTTCTTTTCACCACTCTCATGCCAACATATAGGAGATCTGCATTTTCTTCCTTACAGTGCTTCGTACGGTGCCATCCCGATAGTAGCCTGATAACTGTTGTTATAAGCAAACTCTGCCAGGCTCAGGTATCGGCACCAGCTTCCCTTGAAGTCTAAGGCACAAGCTCGTAGCATGTCCTCTAATATCTGGTTTACTCTTTCAGTCTGCCCGTCAGTCTGGGGGTGAAAGGCAGTGCTGAATTTCAGTTTCGTACCGAGAGTCTTCTGTACGTGTCCCCAAAAATCTGAAGTAAATCGACCATCCCTATCAGAGATAATGGTCTTGGGAACCCCGTGCAGTCGGATAATTTCCTTGACGTACAGTTGAGCCAACTGCTCTACCGAGTAGGTCATCCTGATAGCCAGAAAATGGGCAGACTTGGTTAGCCTGTCCACAATAACCCATATACCATCATATCCGTTCGTCGTTCTAGGCAGCCCAGAGATGAAATCCATGGAGATGTCTTCCCATTTCCACTCGGGGATAGACAGGGGTTGCAAAACTCCTCCAGGCCTCTGGTGTTCTGCTTTGACCCTCTGGCAGGTCAAACACATACTGACATAGTGGGCTACATTCCGCTTCATACCGGACCACCAAAACTTGCTCTTCAGATCTTGATACATCTTGGTAGACCCAGGATGCATCGCATAAGGTGTTCCGTGAGCTTCCTCTAGGATTCTTGTCCGTAAGTCGGAGTCGTCGGGAACACATAATCGGTCCCGAAGATATAACACTCCGCTGTCTGAAATCCAAAATCCATCGTCCTTGCCTTCGAGAACCTCTTGCTTGATTCTCTGAAGACTCGGATCATGATTCTGCTTTTCCAGAATATGGCCGAACAATGTCGGCGCAATCATTAGGGTAGACAGCTGTCCTGATATGATCTCAATCCCGTAATTCATAATTTCTTCCCCTAAGGGTTGTGACAAAGCCGATAAAGATATCAAAGCAACACATGATTTTCTACTGAGAGCATCGGCTACCTTGTTGGCTTTTCCCGGATGGTACAGGATTTCACAGTCATAATCCTTGACCAATTCAAGCCATCTGCGCTGTCTCATATTCAGATCTTTCTGGGTGAAGAAATACCGCAGACTCTGGTGATCTGTATAAACTTTACACTGGGTTCCATATAGATAGTGCCTCCATATTTTCAGTGCAAAGACCATCGCCGCTAACTCTAAGTCATGGGTAGGGTAGTTTCTTTCATGTTCCTTCAGTTGCCTAGAGGCATAGGCAATTACCTTCCCATTTTGCATAAGCACAGCTCCGAGTCCAAGTTTGGATGCGTCGCTGTACATATCGAAGCCCATATCGCTCTTGGGAAGAGTCAATATTGGAGCGCTAGTCAGCCTCCTTTTCAGTTCCGTAAAGCTCTTCTCACATTCCTCGGTCCATACATATTTCTTGTCCTTCTTTGTAAGAGCTGTCATAGGGGCTGCAATCCGAGAGAAGTTCTCTACGAATTTTCTGTAATAGCCGGCTAGCCCGAGGAAACTTCTGATTTCGCTGGCATTCTTGGGTCTGGTCCAGTTACTCACAGCTTCGATTTTAATTGGGTCCACCATTACTCCTTCCTTGGAGATAACATGTCCCAAGAATGATACTTGATCGAGCCAGAACTCGCATTTGGAAAATTTAGCATACAGTTGTTCCTTTTGAAGAATCTGTAATACTCTACTCAGGTGCTCAGCATGTTCTTCGGGAGTTCTCGAATATATAAGGATATCGTCGATAAAGACGATCACAAATCTGTCGAGGAATGCCGAGAATACCCGATTCATTAAATCCATAAACATAGCTGGCGCATTGGTAACTCCAAATGGCATCACTACGAACTCATAATGTCCGTATCTGGTTCGGAAAGCCGTCTTCGGTATATCCTCCTTTTTCACCCTGACTTGGTGATAACCAGATCTCAGGTCAATCTTAGAGAAAACCGTGGCTCCCTTCAATTGATCGAACAGGTCATCTATCCTGGGTAGAGGGTACCTGTTCTTGATAGTCACGTTGTTCAGCGCTCGATAGTCGATACACATTCGCATCGAGCCATCCTTCTTTTTCACGAACAGTACGGGAGCTCCCCAGGGAGAATGACTAGGGCGGATGAGTCCCTTGTCAAGCAGCTCCTGTAACTGTCCCTGTAATTCTTTTAATTCCGTCGGCGCCATACGGTACGGTGCCTTAGAAATGGGGTTAGTACCCGGAACCAACTCAATTGCAAATTCTATATCCCTTTCAGGTGCTAACCCTGGTAAGTCATCGGGAAATACCTCTGGGTAATTGCATACAATTTTGACATCTTCTAGCTTCGGGTCCTCTGTAGGACTGGTATCAACCACATGAGCTAGAAATCCAGAGCATCCATTTTCTAACATCTTCCTCGCTTTCAGAGCCGATAGGAATTTGGTTGTCCTCTTCTTCGGCTCTCCATTAAATTCAAATAGAATTCCTGCCTCAGGTCGGAAGATAACTCTTCGTTTACGGCACTCAATAGAGGCGCCGTATTTGTTTAAGAAATCCATGCCCAATATCACATCATAATCTGGCATATCAAGCACTATCAGGTCGCAGTAGAGTTCCCTATCTGCGATTCTGATTGGTGCGGCACGTAGCATTTGGGTAGAGGGCATCACCTCTCCCGAGGGCAGTGTTGTCAAAAAGTTGCAGTGTAAATCTTGCAGTGACATATCATTTCTTTTGGCATAATGCATAGAGATAAACGAATGTGTTGCCCCAGTGTCAAATAAAGCAGTAGCATACTGACTGCAAATAAATATCTGACCTGTGACAACGGTGGAGGCAGTCGCCACGTCTTCTTTCGTAAGAGAGAAAACCCTGGCGTTTGTCGTGGTAGGCGGGGCCTCTAATCTCCCCTGGTATATAGGAGTACCATCAATAGCTGCCTGCATCTGGTGTAACTGGGGATGAGCACCTTTGTATTGGGCATGCTGCGGTTGAGGTGCTTTGGCTGCAGTAGGACACTCTCTGGCCATGTGTCCTTCCTTCCCGCAGGTGTAGCATCTCCTGGCGCCTAAGAGGCATGTCCCGAGGTGCCTCTTCCCACAAGTGGCACATATGGGGTATGTAGGCTTCTTGCCTCGTGTACCACTGGCAGATTTGTCCCATGGCTTCCTCTTTCCGTTGTAGTTCTTTTTCCAGTGGGGGTTGCTATTCTGAGGTTTCTGACCTCCCGACTGATTTTGACCCTTGCTGGCGGTCAGTGGTTGGCTTTGCTGGTTAATATTCTTTAGATAATGCTCGGTAATAAGGGCGCTGCTGAACAGCTCTTCCGCAGTCTGGGGCCTATTAACGCCGCCGGCCACATTCAGAGCTATCTCAGGCCTGAGCATCTTGAGCATCAATCTGACCCTTTCTTTCTCCGTACTGACCAGCTCTAGACATAATCGTGCCAGTCGGTTGAATTGCTTAACGGCATCGTTGACTGAGAGATTTCCCTGCCGGAATTCAGTGAACTCATCAAAGTGCCTGTTAGTGACTCGCATATTAAAGAATTCTTCCAGAAATTCGGACTCGAAGTCCTTCCACTTCATCTGGTCCACTGACCTTCTAGCTTTTACCCGTTCCCACCACATCCTGGCGTCGCCAGTGAGGCAGAACGAGACACATTTAATTTTCTCATGCTCGGGCCAGTTTAATAATTCCACTGTGCTCTCAACTGTCTTGAGCCAGGCCTGGGCATCCCAGGGCTCGCAGGTGCCCGAGAACTTTTCCGGCTTAAGTCTCTGCCACTGAATCAGATAGGCCTCCTGTCGGACTCCTCGGACCGGAGTGTCTGGGGGTGCCTGTGTAGTTGGAGGCTCAGTAGGTATCGCATTCTGACTTCCCTGCGGGGTTGCAGCGTTCCCCTGCTGGGTCATCAGAGTGTTTATTATCTGCTGTTGTTCAGTGACCTGACGCTGCAGGTCTGTAATCACTTGCATCACATTAGGTGGGGGTGCTGTCTCATTACCCCGATTGCTACGTCCTCTAGCCATATCTATCATACAGGTGATAAATAAGCTACATGAGAATTAATGCTACTTTTTCTTGTTATGCAAGGATAAATTATCTCTATATTGTGCAAGCATAAATCATCTCTATATATATCATTACTTACTGTACATGAAATAAAGTAAAGCGAGGTTAGGATCTCTTACTTGGAAGCGGCAGGATGAAGCTTGATGTGTGTGTGGTGGAGGGGAAATCTGCTCTGATACCAACCTGTAACGCCCGCCCTTATATCTACTCTCGGGGCGGGGTTACGTAATAGTCAATCATATAATAATATTTTTTTTTCTATCTTCTAGCATAACATTAAAACAACAATGCAAGGACTAAAGACTGAGCATGCTTGTTTAAACTATCAGAGTCATTCTATAACATGATAAGTTCACCAGTAATGCAACTCATAACATAATCAAGTATAAAAGACATCCAAGGGTAATCACTATCATGCAATATCAATCCTAGTCACTAACACTCATTATCAAGGAACATAAACATGAGCATAATAAAGTAGATATAAAAGTCTTTCTTTCCCGAGCCACCACCGCACACATCTTCAGCCTCCTGCCTCTTCCTTTAGTTTAAGTGTTCCTTACCCTTATCTGCAGCATAAGATAACACATAAACTAGTAAGCACAAATGCTTAGTAAAGATCCGGTCCTACTCGCAAAATCCATACGAAAGCATACAACATGTACACATAATAAGTCATAAGCATGAGTTCATCATAGCATACTAAACATCAAGTTTCTAAGCATGTAGTATATAGTATTTTAAGCATACCCATCACATATAATAAAGGTTTTCAATGAATGTTTTCAAAACAATTCTATAATGGTATTACTTAAAAATACATCCATATCATATTGGGCCCAGCTGTGTACCACATGATGCGCGTTCCCTAATGAGTTGGGGTAGCGAGCCACCAATCCCATTAGAGCGGGACCCTTACGTCCTACCGGAGCCATGACCTTAAGTTAACATGCACCCCGGATTTGTTTAACGACCCCCTTACGAGTCGGGTACACAACTTACAAAGTAAAATACTTATCATGTCTTTACATATATGCTAAGGAGTACTCCAAATTCACTGCTCAAGGGACACCCACTTTTCCAGGGTGTTTCTGATCCCATAGGGACACACCTCACAACATAAGGGTGTTCTTGATCCCATACTTAGTGGAGTATCCTTTCAAGCATTTCATCATACATATCACATGCAATCTCATAAGGGTGCCCCATGGGCCATAAGACATGCTCATACATACATCATAATTCCACCACTTAAACATACTTTAGATATGACAAGATTTGGTCACATAGATCATACTCATATCATAGGAAGTGGTAGCATGCTAACAATTAAGGTTTCAAATCAAACATTTCATACAAACACCACCTGCATATACTATCATAGGAAGTGGTAGCATGCTAACAATTAATGTTTCAAATCAAACATTTCATTTAGACACCACATGCATATACATATAATTATCCCCAAACATAAGCATATCTCATAGGGTAGTTTAACCTTCACAAACCCTAATCTTAGGGGGTGGCCGAAACTCAAGGGTAGGGAAGAATTAGGGTTTTTGCAATGAACATTCACACAGACATTTATACAAACACCTTGTATACAACATCATACCATATACTAAGTATGAATATATTATAGGATAATCCAACCCTCACTAACCCTAGTTCCATGCTTTGGCCGAAACCCATCCAAACCCTAAACCTTAGTTTTTGTCATCACAAAATGAAGGGTCACAACATATGTGTATACTCTAAGTCCCAAGGGTTCTTCTCATGTATCAAAGAGTAGCCAAAGACTTCCCTTTGGAAGTGGCCGAACCCTATACAAGAACAAAACCCTAGGTTTTGTTCACAACATATTGAAGGATACAACATACACATATACCCTAAGTGCTAAGGGGTTTACTTATGTAACAAAAAGTAACCAAAAGCCTTCCCCTAGGGGGGTGGCCGAAACTCATTCAAGGGGGAGATCCCCATTTTCGAAACCAACAAGGAGAAAACATACAATAACCATTACACTGCAGGCGAGGGGATACTTACATCCTTTCGCTTGAATTTCTCCTTCTCTTACTCCTTAGGGTACCCTTGAAGAATAAGAAGGTGAGTGTTTCCCTTGTTAGCCTTCTCTAGCACTCTTGGCCCTAGTAGAGGGCAAGAACCTTAAAGGGTTCCTTTATCCTTCCAATTTCCTAGGGTTAGAACCCTAGGGTGCACTTTTCGAAATTTGAAGTGGGGAAGAAGACTCTAGTTTTCGAAAATTGAAGTGGGGAAGAAGAAGAAGAAAGGTAACTTCTTTCTCCCTCTCTTATTTATACTCTTCTCATGAAGAGACATGTCTCTTCACTTCCCTCGCTTTAACAAGCATGTTTCTTATTCTCTCAACAAGTAACATGGCTTGGTTCATTGGTTATGACATGATTAGTGCAACTAGGAGGTTCAAGGTTCAATCCTTGCTTCCTCCTTTCTTCATTTCCCTTTTTATCACACTTTGCACTAATCCACATCCAAGCCCATTAAGCCAAGCCCATCATGAAATTTCATAGTAATAATTATGTTTCATGAATTTCATAATATTTCATATTCATGAATTCATAATATTTCATAATATTCCATGATAATATTTCATGAATTTCGTAATATTTCATTTTCATGAATTCATAATATTTCATAATATTCCATGATAATATTTCATGAATTTCATAATATTTCATATTCATGAATTCATAATATTTCATAATATTCCATGATAATATTTCATAATATTTTGGGGTGTTACAGTCCTCCATACTTATAAAAGTTCGTCCGAACTTTAAAATNTTATCACAAATTTGTCTCCTTCCGACTACCTCAAAACACCTAGATGAGATTCATCCATTCCACTGCTGATGCTCTATGGGATGCATCAGCGGTTAGACTTTGATCCAGTGACATCCGTCTACTTCTCCATCATCGTCCATGGTCTGATGTACAGCCAGACAGTCTACATGCCCTTTGGTCATATCATTACGGCTTGGCTGCAGTCAGTCGATATCGACGTCTCTCAGGGTCGCATTGTGCCCATGGTTCGGCAGGACTGCCGTCTGGATCGTCGTATGCTCGCTCAGTCCGGCATTGTTGTCGGACCGCAGGGGCTGAGGTGGAAGAATCGCAGACGTGAGGGGGAGTTACCAGGAGCAACACATGATCCGGAGCCGTCAGCTGATGCTGAAGATTACGATGAGTGGGCTCCTGACCTCCGCTGGTAGGTTGCGGAACTAGAGCGGATGCTGCAGCATGAGTTACACATTTCCGAGCTCTAGCGACAGGAGGTCCACTCAGAGTTTCAGTCTTTTGATCGCTGTCTCGATGCTCTAGCATCTGATGTCTCCGAGATGAGCTCACTGTAGGACAGATGGTATGAAGAGTGGTATCATCATAGATTTCCTGATGGTGCGTCCCCCAGTGGCACTTCACCAGGGGATATCATATATATTGATGATTCAAACGATGATCTAGCTGACGCTTGATTGCTCTCTGCTTTTGTTTGATGATTTCTGACCATTTGACGGCTGTGTCCGTCCTGACTTTTGCTTGTTATGGCATGATATTGAGTTGCATCTACTATTTGTCTAGATATTTTTTGTATAGCCACTATGCTTGTTTTTGATGTATTTTTTTGCCATCTTATGATCATTAGTGGTTTGTATGGTGATATTTTGCTTGTCTTATTATGCTTAGGAGGTTGGCTTATATATGTTCACATGTTTACTATCTGCCTATATGCCTCACTCCATATTGCTTTGTTCATGCATACGATGCTTATATGATACGTATGCCTGATTTGCCATGCCCTATTGCTGTCATATGTGTTCATATGTTTATCAAAAATCAATCACATCTTTGTTGATTTGGGATACCCCCAGGTTGAGGGGGAATATGGTTAAAATTAGCAACCCTTTTAGACCCTTTTCGGTGTTCGACAAAGGGGGAGAGTGTGGTTGATTAAGTTTAGGATGATCATATTGTAGGGGGAGGATCCTAATTCCCCTATGATTCTGAGTTTGAGGAAATTTGATTGAGAATCCCTAAACTTAAAATCGGATTGTCAAACAACAAAAAGGGGGAGATTGTTGATGCAGTCTGACCCTGATTGTTGTTTTGGTGTTGACACCGATTTTAGTTTAGGTTGATGATTATGATGATTATGATTAAGTCCTGATCGAGGATTAGGCATGGTATGGAAAATCCTAGCCTGGAGGGATAGGTGTTGGAAAATCCTAACCTGGAGGGTTAGGTGTGGAAAATCCTAGCTTGGAGGGCTAGGTGTTGGAAAAGTCCTAATTCGGAAGGGTTGGGTGAAAAATCCTAGCTTGGAGGGCTAGGTGAAAAGTCCTAACTTAGAGGGTTAGGTGCAAAGTCCCAACTTGGAGAATTAGGTGAAAAGTCCAGGCTTGGAGGGTCAGGTGCCTAGCTTGGAGGGCTAGGTTGGATGAAGTTATAACTCGGAAGGGTTGGGTGAAAAGTCCTAGCTTGGAGGGCTAGGTGAAAAGTCCTAGCTTGGAGGGCTAGGTGAAAAGTCCTAACTTGAAGGGTTAGGTGCAAATTCCCAACTTGGAGAGTTAGATGGAAAAATCCTTAGCTTGGAGGGCTAAGGTGGATGAAACCCTAGCTTGGAGGGCTAGGTTTGAGTCCCTGATCGGTCTGGTGACCGATCAGGGATATTGGCACGCTGCTCCTTCGTGGATTGGTCTGGTGGCCGATCCAGCGATGTCTGATCGGCCCGGTGACCGATCAGGGAGCAGGTTGTTGCCGTGTTGCTTGGCTCCTAATCGGTCTGGTGACCGATCAGGGAGCAGGCAACTTCCTCACTGCCTTGCTCCTGATCGGTCTGGTGACCGATCAGGGAGCGAACAGTGAGTGAGTTCCCCTACGGATCAGCTCCTGAACGGTCCGATGATCGATCAGGGACTTAGGATTTGATATCCGAGATCACTGTTCATTAGACCTGATCGGTCTGGGTGACCGATCAGGCTTCACTCTGATCGGTCACCAGACCGATCAGGCATGTATTGCCGCGAGAGCTGGGAATCCCAGCGAAGGAGTGGATCGGTCTGGTGACCGACCTACAAGCACTGGATCGGTCCGGTGACCGATCACTTTAATTCAAATTGCGTTGTCAGACGCTCTGAACATATCTGATTCTCTGCGCTCACTCACTGATCCTTGATTTTCTGATTGATATGCTATGCTAACACTATGATTAAGCTGCAGGTGACAGGGAAGGATTCAAACACTCAAGGAGAGTCAATGGAGACCTTTCCTTGGAGCAGGTTTGTCCGTTTTTCCATCTCAGGTTGCAACGGCCGAGCTGCAGACTGGAGCTGAGACTGGAGCTTGGCTGAGGGAAGCTCAGGGAGTCCAGGGAGAGCTCAGTGGTAGCTGGCGTTGGCAGGTGAGCAGCTGGTGGCTGCAGGGATGGTGTCACCTGATGCTTGGTGGAGAAACAAAAGGGCGGAAGAAGGATTCGTTGAATCAGAGGTTTTTGCGAACAGCTTTGGGGCTTGAGTTCTTGCTGCGCCTTTGAGTTCTCCACAACTTGCTTGCGTGTTCTGAAGTTCCATCTTGTGCAAGCAACTGAGATTCAAGAAGCAACCATCCCTTGCTTGAGCACCAGGAGGAAGGAACAAGAAGCTTCGAGTCCAACAGCGAGAAGACACGGGGAAAGGGTTCTTGCGTGAGATCGTCGCTGGGTGGAGCTCTGAGGGAGCTTGCTGTGTTCTTGTCTTTGCCAAGTGCTAAGTAAGATCTTTCTCGTGTTTCATTGTGCTTAACACTATATTCTTGATTGAAACGCTGTAGAGAGGTTACTCCACCGAGAAGGAGGTTGTTTTCTATCCGGTGTTCACCGGGGCTTGATCTGCCGACGATCAAGGGATCGCCCACCTTAAGGGCACGCCAAGGAGTATGGGCAAGTTATCCCCGAACCTTGTAAACCTTCCTTGTTAGCGATCTTGCTAATTGTGTTGGTTTGCTTTCGTTTAGTTTTCTGCACACTCTGTTTTCTACTCTTTCCGCTGTGCTACTGATCTTTGAGTTGCAGAAATTCTTAAGTGTTTAAAGTCCAAGTGATTGACTATATTCACCCCCTCTCTCTAGCCATCCGGTTTCCAACAGGTTCCACCTGGTTGGTCTGGAAGGGTCCTGATCGGTCGAGTGACCGATCAGGGAAGCCCCTGTAACGCCCGCCCTTATATCTACTCTCGGGGCGGGGTTACGTAATAGTCAATCATATAATAATATTTTTTTTCTATCTTCTAGCATACATTAAAACAACAATGCAAGGACTAAAGACTGAGCATGCTTGTTTAAACTATCAGAGTCATTCTATAACATGATAAGTTCACCAGTAATGCAACTCATAACATAATCACGTATAAAAGACATCCAAGGGTAATCACTATCATGCAATATCAATCCTAGTCACTAACACTCATTATCAAGGAACATAAACATGAGCATAATAAAGTAGATATAAAAGTCCTTCTTTCCCGAGCCACCACCCCACACATCTTCAGCCTCCTGCCTCTTCCTTTAGTTTAAGTGTTCCTTACCCTTATCTGCAGCATAAGATAACACATAAACTAGTAAGCACAAATGCTTAGTAAAGATCCGGTCCTACTCGCAAAATCCATACGAAAGCATACAACATGTACACATAATAAGTCATAAGCATGAGTTCATCATAGCATACTAAACATCAAGTTCCTAAGCCTACATTATATAGTATTTTAAGCATACCCATCACATATAATAAATGTTTTCAATGAATGTTTTCAAAACAATTCCATAATGGTATTACTTAAAAATACATCCATATCATATTGGGCCCAGCTGTGTACCACATGATGCACGTTCCCTAATGAGTTGGGGTAGCGAGCCACCAATCCCATTAGAGCAGGACCCTTACGTCCTACCGGAGCCATGACCTTAAGTTAACATGCACCCCGGATTTGTTTAACGACCCCCTTACGAGTCGGGTACACAACTTACAAAGTAAAATACTTATCATGTCTTTACATATATGCTAAGGAGTACTCCAAATTCACTGCTCAAGGGACACCCACTTTTCCAGGGTGTTTCTGATCCCATAGGGACACACCTCACAACATAAGGGTGTTCTTGATCCCATACTTAGTGGAGTATCCTTTCAAGCATTTCATCATACATATCACATGCAATCTCATAAGGGTGCCCCATGGGCCATAAGACATGCTCATACATACATCATAATTCCACCACTTAAACATACTTTAGATATGACAAGATTTGATCACATAGATCATACTCATATCATAGGAAGTGGTAGCATGCTAACAATTAAGGTTTCAAATCAAACATTTCATTTAGACACCACATGCATATACATATAATTATCCCCAAACATAAGCATATCTCATAGGGTAGTTTAACCTTCACAAACCCTAATCTTAGGGGGGTGGCCGAAACTCAAGGGTAGGGAAGAATTAGGGTTTTTGCAATGAAACATTCACACAGACATTTATACAAACACCTTGTATACAACATCATACCATATACTAAGCATGAATATATTATAGGATAATCCAACCCTCACTAACCCTAGTTCCATGCTTTGGCCGAAACCCATCCAAACCCTAAACCTTAGTTTTTGTCATCACAAAATGAAGGGTCACAACATATGTGTATACTCTAAGTCCCAAGGGTTCTTCTCATGTATCAAAGAGTAGCCAAAGACTTCCCTTTGGAAGTGGCCGAACCCTATACAAGAACAAAACCCTAGGTTTTGTTCACAACATATTGAAGGATACAACATACACATATACCCTAAGTGCTAAGGGGTTTACTTATGTAACAAAAAGTAACCAAAAGCCTTCCCCTAGGGGGGTGGCCGAAACTCATTCAAGGGGGAGATCCCCATTTTCGAAACCAACAAGGAAAAAACATACAATAACCATTACACTGCAGGCGAGGGGATACTTACATCCTTTCGCTTGAATTTCTCCTTCTCTTACTCCTTAGGGTACCCTTGAAGAATAAGAAGGTGAGTGTTTCCCTTGTTAGCCTTCTCTAGCACTCTTGGCCCTAGTAGAGGGCAAGAACCTTAAAGGGTTCCTTTATCCTTCCAATTTCCCAGGGTTAGAACCCTAGGGTGCACTTTTCGAAATTTGAAGTGGGGAAGAAGACTCTAGTTTTCGAAAATTGAAGTGGGGGAAGAAGAAGAAGAAAGGTAACTTCTTTCTCCCTCTCTTATTTATACTCTTCTCATGAAGAGACATGTCTCTTCACTTCCCTCGCTTTAACAAGCATGTTTCTTATTCTCTCAACAAGTAACATGGCTTGGTTCGTTGGTTATGACATGATTAGTGCAACTAGGAGGTTCAAGGTTCAATCCTTGCTTCCTCCTTTCTTCATTTCCCTTTTTATCACATTTTGCACTAATCCACATCCAAGCCCATTAAGCCAAGCCCATCATGAAATTTCATAGTAATAATTATGTTTCATGAGTTTCATAATATTTCATATTCATGAATTCATAATATTTCATAATATTCCATGATAATATTTCATGAATTTCATAATATTTCATATTCATGAATTCATAATATTTCATAATATTCCATGATAATATTTCATAAATTTCATAATATTTCATATTCATGAATTCATAATATTTCATAATATTCCATGATAATATTTCATAATATTTTTTTTTGGGGTGTTACAGCCCCTGATCGGTCTGCCGATCGATCAGAGAGCGAACAGAGAGCTTGCGCGAATTTTTGAGAACCTTCTGATCGGTCGGTGGACCAATCACCAAGGTGGCCAGATCGGTCAGTGGACCGATCAGGGCCAACACAGAGGGATTTCTGTGGATTTCGCAGAATTGCTTGATCGGTCTGCACGACTGGTCAGGCCAACTCCTGATCGGTCCGGTGACCGATCAGGGAGGTCCCTGATCGGTCTGTGGATCAATCAGGGACCGAACAGAAAGTTATGTGAACTTTCTGTGAGCTCACGGATCGGTCCGTGGACCGATCAACTCCTCTCTGGATCGATCGGTGGACCGATCAGATGTCAGAAACTTTTAGAAATTGTAGTTTCAGACTTACTTTCGAATTCTAATACGATTAGATGGATGTTTATCATCCTGGGGGTGTTCCCTTGACTAAAATTGATTCCTTAACAAGAATCAAGAGTCCTTATGAGTTTAACAACTTCGTGACAAGTTTATTATCAGAGTTTAATCCTCCATTAAGTCCTAAACTCAATTACTAGCAACAAATTACACCTACTCTCTTTCCAAGTAAACTGAAGATTAAACATGGCATACATAGCAAAGAAAAACGCTAGACTATGTCAGGGAAGCAACATCATAGAATCTTCATTCAATCCTTAAGTGTACTATCCATGATCAAAAATTACTGGCCAAGGACTTATATCATTACAAAAACCAAAGCAACGGAGATCATAGAATTTCATAGGAATTTTCCCTTCATGGTCATGTGTTTGGAGCACCTACTATCAACACCCCATATTGATAGATGCTCCCCCTCAATCAATGCTATACTACCCGAAATATAGATGTTTTGGGTACCCAAATTTTGGGACCTAAAGCATCTACAATGAAAGACTTTGGCACCCATGCCTTAGTCATTTTCTTTTGAACCCTAGGAACCTTAGATGATCCAATATGAGTTCTTGACATTAATGATACAAAGCTTGGTTCTTTAGGTCGGTAACCTATACTGACCTTGTTGTAAACCGCCCTTTGGGAGTTAAAAACCATATCTAGGGTTTTGGAGCTTGTTGAAAATTTCTCAAGAATATTCTTGAGATTTTCAACTTCGCTCTTCAAGTCCTTATTTTCATCCTCAAGAATCTTAACATGCAAGTCATCAATATCATGGTCTTTAGGTGTTTTCAATTGTTTTATTTCTAATTTTAAAGCCTTCACATTATTCTTAGATTTTTTAAGCATGTTTGTCAAGCAAGCTATTGTTCTATAGCATTTATCTAGTTCGGGAGAAATTACCCCTTCATCATCCGAAGATGATGAAGCCGCGGTTGAGGAGTCACTCGATTCGTCACCACTTTCTTCATTTGGTACCTCTAGTGCCATGAAAGCCATGTGACATGTGTTCTTCTCCTCCTCCCTTTCCTTCTTCTCCTTCCTCTGCTTTCTTTTGTCACCTGCCACAAAAGCTACACCATTCTCCTTTGGACTTTTGTTAGCGATCTCGTGTAATTCCATCTCGCAAAATAAATCTTCCAATTTGACAATTGACAAATCCTTAGAAACCTTGTAGGTATCCACCATGGATGACCACAAGGCATTCCTTGGAAAAGCTTTTAAAACGTACCTCACAAGGTCGCGGTTCTCGACCTTTTCGTCAATGGAGTGGAGACCGTTGAGTATCTCCCTGAATCTACCATGAAGTTCACTTACCGTTTTACTCTCCTTCATGAAGAGATTTTGTAGTTGATTAAGGAACAAGTCCCTCTTGGCTATCCTTGAGTCCCGGGTGCCTTCGTGAAGCTCGATGAGCTTGTTCCATAAATCCTTTGCGCTTGTGAAGGGACCAACTTTGATTAGTTGGTCCTTGTTCATCCCACATTGCAAGGTAACCACCGCCTTCGCATCGGCTTCTCCTTTGTGCGTTTGCTCAGCCGACCACCGCGAGGACTCCAACTCTTTTCCCTTCGTGTCTCTTGGAGGAATGAATCCTTCCTTCACGGATAACCACATTACAATATCGGTCTTGAGGTAGTACTCCATGCGAGATCTCCAATACTGAAAATCAGATCCGTCGAAGAAGGGAGGTCGGGTGGTGCTAAATCCTTCCCTCATTGCCATTCTTGTTGACTCTCGGGTGTTAGTCCGTTTGAGCAGAGCCCCAAGCTCTGATACCACTTGTTGGTGCTTGGATGGCTAGAGAGGGGGGGGGGTTGAATGTAGCCAGACACAAATGATTTCCTCTTTTTGAGATTTCTGCACTTAAGCGTTAGCAGCAACAGCGGAAGCAAAATACAGAGAGATGCAGAAATGCAGAGGCGAACAGAACACTAAGACACAAATCACAAACTCTAACACGAGGATGTACAAGGTTCGGGGATAACTTGCCCCTACTCCTTGGCGTGCCCGTGAGGTGGGCGATCCCTTGATCGTCGACAGATCAAGCCCCGGAAAATCCGGATAAATGAATCCTCCTTCTCGGTGGAGAAACCTCTCCACACAATGTCTCAACAGATATGAACTAAAAGCACAGAGACAGCAACCAGAAAGCTTACAGAGCACTCGGACAGAAGAAACCCAAGAACTCTACACCGAGCTCCACTCAGCACAAACCTCACGCAAGAACTCCCTGCTCTTCGTGTCTGCTTGTTGATGGACTCGCCAAGCTCTTTTTTCTCTTCCAAGCGCTCAAGTATCAAAGTATATGCTCAAGCATCAAGATTCACAGATTGCCAAAGGATGATCAAGTGTTGCAGTTTTTTTTTTCTCTTCTTCGCCAGCCAACACTTAACTGTTGTTGCTGTCGCCAGACGCTCCTCTGCAGCTCCCAGCTGCTCATCTGCAACTGCCCAGCTACCCTGACCTCTCCTGGACTCCCTGAGCTCTCCTCAGCCGAGCCCCAGTCGAGCCCCAGGTCAGCTTCTAGTCGTTGCCAGCAGCGCCGACGTCCGTTAAAATCTGAGAAGAAGAAACAGCCAAACCTGATACATGGAAAGTCCCCAATTGACTCTCCTCCTTTGTTTGAATCCTCCTGTATCACCTGCACACTTAACATACACTTAGCAAATGAAATCAACGAGAATCTGTAAGCAGCAGAGAAATCACAGAGCAAAATAGACGCGATCAGAACTCTAACAGTGGATTTGAATTAAAGTTTACTACTACTGATCGACCACCAGACCGATCAGAGAGGTCCCTGATCGATCACCGAACCGATTAGGGTAAGCCCAGACTGATCAGGCTCCATCCTGATCTGTCCATGGAGAGAAATCTGGGATCGCGACTTCTAGTGATCGGTCACCAGATCGATCACAGGTTGTGGATCGGTCACCTGACCGATCCACCACTTTGCTGAGGGTTTCATCAGCTTAGCAGGCCAAACCCACTGATCGGTCACCTAACCGATCAGGTTGTGGCCTGATCGGTTTGGTGACTGATCAGGGCACTCCCTGACCAATCAGGATCCATCCTGATCGGTTATAATGAGGAACTCACGATATTTGATTGATCAGCCTGACCGATCATGGTTCCTCACAGAAAGGCTCTGAAATCTCTCTGATTGTTCACCAGAACAATCAGAAGCTCTCCCTGATTGGTCACCAGACTGATCAGGAGCCGAATCGAAGCCAAACAAAGTTTCTGTTCTCTCCCTGATCGGTCACCAGACCGATCAGACTTCTCTGGATCGGTCACCAGACAGATCCACAACAGGGAGTTCGTGCCAACTCCCTGATCGGTCACCAGACCGATCCAGTCAAGACCAATTCAGCCCTGAGTCCAGAGAACAGCCTCTCTAGCCTTCTCTGACTCATTCTGGTCCCAGAGAACGAGCTCACGTGCCCTCTCCTACCAGTACACGAAATGCTCAGTCCCCCGGACCAAGACTTCGTGCCCAACTTCACTCACTGGGACTTCGTTCAACCTAGCTTCCCAAGCTAGGACCTGGCTTCACTCACCAGGGTTTCAATCACCCGGCTTCACTCACCGGGATTTCCATCACCTAGCTTCCCTAGCTAGGACCTGACTTCACTCACCAGGGTTTCAATCACCCAGCTTCACTCACCGGGATTTCCATCACCTAGCTTCCCTAGCTAGGACCTGGCTTCACTCACCAGGGTTTCAATCACCCGGCTTCACTCACCGGGATTTCCATCACCTAGCTTCCCTAGCTAGGACCTGGCTTCACTCATCAGGGTTTCAATCACCCAGCTTCACTCACTGGGATTTCCATCACCTAGCTTCCCTAGCTAGGACCTGGCTTCACTCACCAGGATTTCAGTCACCCGGCTTCACTCATCGGGACCTGGCTTCACTCACCGGGGTTTCCAATCACTTGTCTTCACTCACCAGGACCCTGCTTCACTAACCGGGGTTTCCAATCACCTGGCTTCACTCGCCAGGACTTTTAGTCACCCGGCTTCACTCACCGGGAGTCGTGCCCAGTCCTCGACCAAGACTTAAACCAGACTCATCTCATTAACCAAAACTAAAATCGGTGTCATCACCAAAACAACAATCAGGGTCAGACTGCATCAACAGTTACAAGCCCCAACGTTTGAATCACCAACCATCACTAGTCGACTGCTCCTGGGGCAGTCGACTGGTCCTTCCCTAAGCCTAGGGTTACCCTTCCCGAGTACATTTCTCTCCGCACTTGAACCCTCCCGGCTTAGTTCCCGAGTACAATCACTAAACACTTGGACCCTCACTGTTGGTGCAGGAAGCACCATATCGAACCTTGTTTTGATATTGGAAAAGGATTCAAAGTTAAGTTTATTTATGATCTAACAATGTTCACTAAGTGTGTAGGAAAAGTCCTAGCGAAGGGCTGCTAGGCACTTGGCAAAGGGCTGCCAGGAAACAAAGTCCTAGCGAAGGGCTGCTAGGCACCTAGCGAAGGGCTGCCAGGAAACCAAGTCCTAGCGAAGGGCTGCTAGGCACCTGGCGAAGGGCTGCCAGGAAACAAAGCCCTAGCGAAGGACTGCTAGGCACTGGCGAAGGGCTGCCAGGAAACAAAGCCCCAGCGAAGGACAGCTCGGTATCTAAGACTTGGCGAAGGACCGCGAGGCAAAAGTCCAACCAGAGGAACGGTTGGCATCAGGTACATTCTCCCGAGAGGAGTAGGTGAGGACGCATTCCCCGTCGAGGGAACAGTAGGCGTCGGTTCGACCTAGGGCTCCATTTTGGAGACCCAAAGTCAGAACCAAGACAGCTAAGGTTGTATAAAAACTAACAACTTACTGCTTTATGTTGTTTTCGGACTAACCCTGGATGCAGGACCAAAGGAACGTGTGTCTGCAGCTCAGAGAGCCTCAAAGGAGTGAGGCAGCAGCTGAGTAGGGCGCCCTGAGTGTCCAGGGCGCCCCCAAGGTGAACAAGAAACAAATGAAGCAAAAAGGAGCTTCGGCTGACTACTGGCCGGGGCGCCCCCAGCAGCCAGGGCGCCTTCAGCGCCCAAGGCGCCTTCAGCGCCCAGGGCGCCCTCAGCAGCAAAGGCGCCCCACGCCTATGCCAGCGAAGCCAATCACCCTTATCCAGCCGAGAAGCTCGCGCGGAAGGAGTCAAGCAGGGCTCCCCCAGCGTCCAGGGCACCCCCAGGGTCAAACCTCATCCCTATTCGAGTGGGATAAAGGTTGACCGAGAGAATCTCGGATCACGTGACACGTGGGGGGGGGGGCGCCCCCGACGTCCAGGGCGCCCCGAGGTGCTATAAATAGCACCCAACGCCCAGGCTTCAAGGAACATCTCGAACACAACGCTTCTACGCTCTTCTGCTCTCACGCCTCGCTCCGGAAACTGCCCAACTCGAGCCGACGACGTCCTGCTGCTCCGAAAAAGTCAATCTACTTCGGACGTCGGTAAAGAAGAGTGATTTTCAATTTACTGCACTTACTCTGTAATCAATATTTGTAAATTGTTTTTGCGCCTATATAGAATTGCCCAAAGTAAACGGTCAACGACCGTGGGCCTTGGAGTAGGAGTCGACCTAGGCTCCGAACCAAGTAAAACCTCCCGTGTTTGCGTTGTGTGTTTTTAACTTCCGCTGTGCAACTTCTCTTAGTTTACAAATCCGAAAGTTTTCCGATATTCACCCCCCCTCTATCGGTTCTCTCGATCCAACACTCACGACCTGGTTGACTCTTCAAACCGCAGTCTCGATCTGTTGCTTTCACGCCCTCTTCATCATCAGCTCCCGTCCCTCAGATGTGCACGCAAACCCTCGGCTTGCCTCTATGCCATCCTTCATGCATGCCTCGAAGTCCGCGTCCCTCGGCTCATTGTCTCTGCTTCAGCAACCTCGATCTGTCGCCTTCAAGCCCTCTTCGTCTTTGGCCCTCGTCCCTCGGATGCGCACGCAAGCCTCCAGCTTGTCTCCATGCCATCCTTCACGTACGCCTTGAAGTCCGCTCCCCTCGGCTCATCGTACCTGCTTTGTCCATGGTCCCGCGGATGCACACGCAAGCCAACAGCTTGCCTCCATGCCACCCTTCACCAGAAGACATCTAACCAAGTCTATGTGTACCTGCACACCTGCACACTCACATACACATATTAGTCCAACAACAAACCCTAACTTACTCATATTGACACACACATCAAAACCCATGATCCTCCATATCATACTTGGGCTGATTTCCCCAACAATCTGTAGGACTGGTGCCGTCGATAGAGGGGGGGGGGGTGAATATCGACCGTGAAAATCTTCTCGTGGAAAGCTTTCGATCGTTCTAGACTTAGAGCGTTAGTGCAGTGGAAAAGTAAAACGTAAAATTAAAAGAACACAGCAGACACGCGGGATTTATTTACTTGGTTCCTGACCCCCCAGGGTCAGTACGTCCAAGGCCTATGTACTCGGCGTGAGTCCACTATTGGTCTCCTTTCTAAAATTTTTAGAGGCGGAGAAAACTCGTCTTACAGTTGATAATTACAAGCACAGATATAGAAAATTAAATGCAGAATAATAAACGCAAACCGAAGAAAACAAGGTTTGACGCTCGACCGATCTGGTTCTCTGAAGTGCCGCGCACTTCCTCCTGGAGCCTCCCGGTCGTAGAGCCTCATCTTTAGCGCGTTGTCATCGGTCAGAATGATCAGAATCTCTCTTGGAAGTTGTGTTTGAAGCTGAGGGGTCGAGGCCCCTTATATAGGCTTCATACGGGTGCCTGTGATGATGGGGGCGCCCCTATAGACTCGGTCAAACCTTATCCCCGCGCCGACCTCGTCGCAGCTGATAAAATCTCTGACCAGAGCACCCTGGACCTCTCGGGCACCTGAATGGAAGCTTATCTCTGTTTTGAACTCGAAACAACAAATACAACTTTCAACTTGGGCGCCTATATCATCCCGAGTGCCTGAATGGAAGCCTATTCTACTTTCTTCACGAATTGCCACTTTTGTTCTTTGAGCCAGGCGCCCCTATTGATGGGGGCGCCTGATTCCATGGGGGCGCCCCTATGGATGGGGGCGCCTGGCTTCCCAGCTTTCAGGCGTGTAGTGTGTTGTTTGCTTGTTTTGTTTTCCATTCTAGGTACCTGCAAGATATACAAATACAAAGCAAATATACACACAATTTTAACCTTAAGGACTTGGTTCTGACTTTGGATTTCCCCGAAACCCTAGGTCGAACCGACGCAAATTCCCACCCCCGAGAACGCACCTTTCACCTACTCCATTCAGGAGACGGTTGCCACCCAGTCCTTCGGGTAGACTTTTGCTTAGCCTTCGATACTTCCGGATCTCGAGACGTCTGAACCCCGACCCGTCTCTACTTCTGTCCTTAGTCATCGCTCAACTATGTTGCTCAGTCCCTCGGACCAAGACTTCGTGCCCAAACCCTAAGTCCAGGACTTTGGTACCTAACTTTACTCATTAGGACTTTTGCCCAGCTTCACTCACCAAGACTTATTGTCCAGCTTTACTCACCAGGTCTTCGGTGCCCAACCCTCGGCCAGGTCTTCTTGCCCAGTCCTCGACCAACACTTAGTGCCCACCTTCCGAGCAGGTCTTCGGTGCCCAGCCCTTTGCCAGGACTTAATGCCCAATCCATGATCAGGACTTAGTGCCCAATTCCTCGAACCAGGACTTATTGCCTAGATTTACTAGGACTTTCGTCCATTTTGTTACTCCTCTCTTAACTCCCCTTCCCTTATTCAAAGTATCACTGACTTAAGTATATTGTCAAACATTAAAACACTTAGAGGAGGACATCACCGATGCAACTTACACCAACAATCTCCCCGTTTTTGATGTTTGACAATATCTTAAGTTAGATTGGTTGAAAGGGCTAAACCTTAACTCTTGGGATTAAATGAAAAAAATGATCTAAGTTTTGAAAATTCATTTTTGATCCTCTGGGGAAAATAGGGAAAAAAATTAATTTCTAACTTTCACTCTCCCCCCTTTTTGAAAAACACTTTGATTTTCATTGATCCTTTGGAAAGAGAAAAAAAAATTATAACTTAATGCGCATCTCTCCCCCTTTGTCATACATAAAAAAAAAAAAAAACTCTTGCACCAACAATGAAAATATTTTGTTCTTTTGAAAAATACTCAGTATAGATTTTTGAAAGCATAGTAATACTAAGTACTTAAATTTTCAGAATAAATCTATTTTGAAGAGTATTGTGCAATTTTGAAAAATATTTTGTATTTGTAAGAAAATGTTTGATTTGCAAAATTTTCCTTAGAGAAATTTTAGAAAAGATTTTTCAAGTACTTTTGAGATAAATTGTGTTTTTGAAAGATGCAAGTACTTTTTGAGAAATATTATGATCTTTGAAAAATGTTATGTAATTTTAAAAAAATTTGCCATTTTGGAATGTATAAGTACTTTTTTGAAAAATATTAGCATCTGAAAAGATAAGTACTTTTTGAAAAGATATTATGCGTTTTGAAAACATAATATTATACTTGATTAGGTTTCTTTTCTAGTCTGACACAATCCTAGGAAACCTTGTTAACTACAAGGATATTTTCCTAAGTGTCCTGGAAATTCTTCAAACTCAAGTACATATTATTTTTAAACAGAATTTTGATAATCCAAAAAAAATGATAACACTTTGAAAATATATGCAAGTACATTTTGAAAAATGCATGAAAAATTACTTGACTTGGTTTATCTTCCAGTCTGACACAATCCTAGGAAACCTTGTTAACTACAAGGACATTTTCCTAAGTGTCTTGGAAAATTTTCCAAACTCATGAAAAACATTATTTCAAATTGATTAAAACCAGATAGATTTTTGAAAGTAATAATATTTGTAAAGAAAAATTATTAAAATGATAGTATTTGAAAGGATACTTATGTTTTCAAAAGAATTTGAAAATACCGTGCATGAAAACACTTGAAACATTCAATAATTCTTTTAATTTGCCCTCCTCCTAAACTTGACTCAGTCCTGGGAAGCTTGTTGACCACAAGTACTCTTCCTCTGAGTCTTTAGGATTTGGTTCAGATCAGAAAGAATTATTTAACAATTTCAAAAATAATTGCCAATAAAAAATTAAAACAACTTGTCAGAGAATTTTCTTTTGACTTAGACTCCCCCTAAATTTGACACATCCTAGGAGTCCTTGTAGATCATGAAGTGGACCTTCCTCTGTGTCTTTAGGGTTTATCAAAGTCAAAGCAACAGGTAATTTTTGAAAATATAATTTTTAAAACATAACTCTTTTGTTGAAACACATGTGATAGTAATTTAAAGCACAGTCTTCAAAAAGTATTTTCAAATGATAGTAATGTTTAAAGTGCAGTTTTCGAAAACCATTTCAAAAGAATGAAAACACTCCCCCTATACCCGATACTGTTTGACTTTATCTAAGTGCCTTAAGGAACTTTAGTGTTGTCCTAAGAGGCTTGTGTCTAATTGCGTGAGTCAAACAATTTTTTAAAAGGATATAATTTTTGAAAACATATAATATATATTCAATCAGATAAGCATGAATTTCATAAAAACATTACTATGTTAAAGCACTATTTTGAAAATATGTTTTTAGAAAAATATTCTAATAATTTTGAAAAACAATTTTGAAAAATATTTTTTAATTTATTAGTCCTTAACATCTCACCCATTCTAGATGTCTCAATACAACAATCATGGTTGCCTTATGGGTGCATTGTGAGATGCTTGAATTATTTTTCTTTAATTTATTATTAAAACTAAGATTTAATTGAAACTTGTGTTAGATTCAAATCTAGCAATAGTAAAGTGAATTTGATTTTCAGTAATTGGCTTCCAGGTCTTGGCGAGGCACTAGGCCTTCTTTGGACGTAGCCTTATTGGATCATCAACCCTTTCCTTGACAAAGCCTTTTATAGAAAATGCATCTTCAAGTTACTCCTTGAAAGATTTTGGTCTAACTAGTTTAGGTTTTGGATCGGTAGCTTCGGCTAGTTCCACCAAAAAGGCTTCCCTAATGTACTATCATCTCACCTCCACCTAATACTAGGTTGTTCAAGTTTGAACTATTCTTTTTCCTATAGCCGTTCTAAATTATGCATAAGATTAAACATGAATGACATGACATAAATGAAAAAAATAGTAGATGCATGACATGACAGTTATGCATGAGTCAAACAATTCAAATCATTTTATTTAAGTTTATAATAATGTATCAAATTCCCGATTTGATACATGTCGTGTGAACCCGCGAATATGCCAATCCGCTTTGACATATTTAATTTTATTAATTTAATTATTGTGGTTTGGGTAAGATTTTATGTACTTTGAGTTTAAGTTATTTAAGAATTAATTAATTAAAATTAATTGGGATTTAATTAATTTGAATAGAAATTAATTTAATTGGATTAAATAAGAATTAATTAAAGATTAAATTAATTTAATTACGAATTAATTTGAATTAATTAACATTTAATTGAATTAATTAGAATTAATTTGAATTTGATTTAATTAAGATTTAATTGAATTAATTTGAATTTGATTTAATTAAGATTTAATTGAATTAATTAATATTTAATTAGAATTGGAATTAATTATGATTTAATTGAATTAATTAAGATTTAATTTGAATTAATTAAGATTTAATTGAATTAATTAAGATTTAATTTGAATTAATTAAGATTTAATTGAATTAATTAAGATTTAATTTGAATTTGATTTAATTTAGATTTAAATGAATTAATTTGAATTAATTAAAGATTAAATTGATTTAATTACAAATTAATTTGAATTAATTAAAGATTAAATTTATTTAATTACGAATTAAATTGAATTAATTAAGATTTAATTGAATTAAGATTTAATTTGAATTTAGATTTAATTTTAATTAAGATTTAATTTGGATTAATTAAGATTTAATTTGAATTAATTAAGATTTATTTGAAATTGATTTAATTAAGATTTAATTGAATTAATTTGAATTTGATTTAATTAAGATTTAATTGAATTAATTAAGATTTAATTTGAATTTGATTTAATTAAGATTTAATTTGAATTAGAATTAATTAAGATTTAATTTGAATTTCAATTAATTATGATTAAATTGAATTAATTAAGATTTGAATAATTAAGGTTAAAATGATTAATTAATAGTTGTGGGTTTAAGTTCATAATTTTTATTATTTCGAAAATTTCTGACTCATCTACTGTTTGTTCTTTATTTATCTTTTCAAGTTTTTCTAATAATTCTGGTTTATTTGAATCGTGGTAATTTTTATTAACTATGATTTTTATCTTAGAAAATTCCATCTCCTTCTCATTCTCAAATTTCATCCTTCAATATCCTTAACATAGGTGGAGTAATTTGGGCCACTAGTTAATGTTTTGTAATAATCTTCAATATTATCTATAATCAATATTATCTATAATTAAGTTATCATCTAGGAGAATTTCATCTTGATTATCCTCAAGAATATTTCCAACAAAATCATTTTTGTCCTCAGAAACAATTTCAATAATTTCAGGATTATCTTCAGAAATATCTTCACTAATTTCAGAGTTATCTTTAGAATTATCCTTAAGATTTTCAAATTTGAATTCATAATTATTTAAAGAATTTTCAAATTTGAGTTCAGATTTATACAACGGATTTTCAAATTTGAATTCATAATTATCTAAAGGTTTTTCAAATTTGAATTCAGATTTATCCAATGGATTTTCAAATTTGAACTCAAAGTTATCCTTAAGGTTTTCGAATTTAGAATTAATCTTAGAGATAATTTTATCAGAATTTATTTCAAATTTAAGTTCAGAATTAATTTCAGATTTAAATTCATAATTAATTTCAAATTTAAATTCAAAATTAATTTCATATTTAAACTCAGAAATAACGGTAAAATTATCAGATTTAATTTTAGGATTAAAATTATTAGAATTAATTTTATAAATTATTGAATTGATATTGATAATTAAAGAATTAATTTTTTATAATTTATCATTGTCTATATTTTCTAGTTGGTCATGTAAAATATTTATTTGACTATGTAAAAATTCTACTTTATCAGAAAAATCATCTAACCTATCTACACAGGATACTGTAGGAATTTGAATAATATTTGGAACGTAAATTCCGCGTACCTTTGCCGGACACTTATTTTTGTAATGTCCGTATTTTCCGCATTTGAAGCATTTGATGTGGTCCTTATTCATCCGGACTCCTGGCGCTGGTGCCTCCTTTGCCACCGGTGAAGAACGAGTCTTATGAGTAGGACACTGATTTTTATAGTGCCCTCTCTCCCTGCACTTGAAACATATTATATGAAATTTAAAATTTGTCATTTATAACTCAAATGTACCTGATTCACCCCTAGGCTCCCCCTCAACTCCTGGCGTCGTTGCTCCGTCGGTGGTTAGTCCGGTGAAGAGTGGTCTAGCTCTGATACCACTTGTAGGACCGGTGCCGTCGATAGAGGGGGGGGGGGTGAATATCGACCGTGAAAATCTTCTTACAGAAAGCTTTCGATCGTTCTAGACTTAGAGCGTTAGTGCAGCGGAAAAGTAAAACGTAAAATTAAAAGAACACAGCAGACACGCGGGATTTATTTACATGGTTCCTGACCCCCAGGGTCAGTACGTACAAGGCCTATGTACTCGGCGTGAGTCCACTATTGGTCTCCTTTCTGGAATTTCCAGAGGCGGAGAAAACCTGTCTTACAGTTGATAATTACAAGCACAGATATAGAAAATTAAATGCAGAATAATAAACACAACCGAACAAAACAAGGTTTGACGCTCGGCCGATCTGGATCTCCGAAGTGCCGCGCACTTCCTCCTGGAGCCTCCCGGTCGTAGAGCCTCATCTTTAGCGCGTTGTCGTCAGTCAGAATGATCAGAATCGCTCTTGGAAGTTGTGATTGAAGCTGAGGGGTCGAGACCCCTTATATAGGCTTCATACGGGCGCCTGTGATAATGGGGGCGCCCCTATAGACTTGGTCAAACCTTATCACCGCACCGACCTCATCGCAGTGGATAAAATCTCTGACCAGGGCGCCCTGGACCTCCCGAGTGCCTGAATGGAAGCTTATCTCTGTTTCGAACTCGAAACAGCAAATACAGCTTTCAACTTGGGCACTTGTATCATCTCGGTGCCTGAATGGAAGCCTATTCTACTTTCTTCACGAACTGCCACTTTTGTTCTTTGAGCCAGGCGCCCCTATGGATGGGGGCGCCTGGCTTCCCAGCTTTTAGGCATGTAGTGTATTATTTGCTTGCTTTGTCTTCCATTCTAGGTACTTGCAAGATATACAAATACAAAGCAAATATACACACAATTTTAACCTTAAGGACTTGGTTCTGACTTCGGATTTCCCCGAAACCCTAGGTCGAACCGACGCAAGTTCCCACCCCCGAGAACGCGCCTTTCACCTACTCTATTCAGGAGACGGTTGCCACCCAGTCCTTCGGGTGGACTTTTGCTTAGCCTCCGATACTTCCGGATCTCGAGACGTTCGAACCCCGACTCGTCTCTACTTCTGTCCTTAGTCATTGCTCAACTAAGTTGCTCAGTCCCTCGGACCAACACTTCGTGCCCAAACCCTAAGTCCAGGACTTCGGTGCCTAACTTCACTCATCAGGACTTTTGCCCAGCTTCACTCACCAGGACTTATTGCCAGCTTTACTCACCAGGTCTTCGGTGCCCAACCCTCGGCCAGGTCTTCTTGCCCAGTCCTCGACCAGGATTTAGTGCCCACCTTCCGAGCAGGTCTTCAGTGCCCAGCCCTTTGCCAGGACTTAGTGCCCAATCCATGATCAGGACTTAGTGCCCAATTCCTCGAACCAGGACTTATTGCCTAGATTTACTAGGACTTTGGTCCATTTTATTACTCCTCTCTTAACTCCCCTTCCCTGTTCAAAGTATCACTGACTTAAGTATATTGTCAAACATTAAAACACTTAGAGGAGGACATCACCGATGCAACTTGCACCAACACAATCTCTCCCTTTTTGATGTGTGACAATATGTTTAAGTTAGGTAAACAAAAACAACAATAGTAATTGAAGAATTAAAAGCATAGCAAACAAGAGACAACCTCCTCCTTAATCTATGCCCTCTCCCAATTTTTAATTTTTTACTCACAACACCAAGTTAAGTTCTATCCAACTTAACACCACAAGTTTTCTCACGTCAAGTTAATCCTAACTTAACACCATAAATTCTCCCCCTTTGACACCATCAAAAAAATTGCCCCAAGCAATCCTAACCCTAATGCCAATGAGAACCCACTTTATTTCTAAAAACCCCCTCAGAAATCACCAAACAGCAACATCAGTCGACTACCCCCCTCTGCTATTCTCAACACACAGCAACATCAGTCGACTGCGCCCAAGGCAGTCGACTGACACAGTCCAATTTTGAATTTTCAGCCCAAATTCAGAAACGCGTAGAAAATTCTACAAAATTCAGAAAAATGTAAAATTTTGCAAGGACATTTGTTAGGATATAATCTACCCTAGAAAAATATTTTCATGAAAAATATTAAATGTACTTGACTTTTGGTACAAACTCTAATCTCCTCAAAAATTGGCATTTTGTATCAACTTTGAAATCCATATATAAATCCATGTGTTTGCCAACTTCAACCATTACTATTTTACACATAGAATTGCTTTTACTTCCCCCTTTTTCTCATGTATTTTTACTATGACAAACCTCCCCCTCTTTTATCCTTAACCTTAGATACATATACATGAACCTCCCCTTGTGCCCATATAAGCCATATCTTATCATTCAATAGCAATTCATGAATTTCAAACAATATAAATACTAGCAAGTAATGAAATCAAAACTCATAAAATAACATGAAAGCATAAATAGATGGTTCATACATGACTTAATCATAAAACATGAATGTAACACCAGGGCTAAAGCCCCGAAGTAGCTAAATATTACAATTCCAAAAGAAAGTGTTTGAGAGATAAAATGTAAATCTAAAAAACACTCTCAACACTCAACCATCAAATAAAATCTACTGCATGTCATCGCCTAGAAGAGGAGGATGAGGAGGGGCCTGATACGTGAGGTGCAACTGCTGTATCATGGCGTACATCTCATCCTGCTGTCGCTGGAACCCCTGACAAAACTGTGTGAGGTCATGAACCTCCTCCTGAATGGCAGTCTGTGTCTGCTGCTGCTGAAAACCGTGGAAGTCCTTCCGAAGACCATGAACCTCAGACTGAAGCTGGGAGAACTGCTCCTGTGTAACTCCCCCAGCGGGCTCCTCATCAGAATTGGAGGAATCAGAATGCTGCCTTCAGACTATCTCCCCTTGCCTGCACTCAATCCCTGCCAAGGACAACTGTCGTGTACCAATCTGATCATAGTCCTTGAACAAGTGACGTACCTGACTACTAGTCGTGCGTATACCCCTAAACTCAAAGAACTCGATCAGGACATGACAAAAGGGCATGTAGATCTTCCCATTGACATTATGGTAAAAATGAACAATAGATGTAAAGACATGCAGAGTGATGTCGATGTCTAACCTCCTCTCTAAGGCGCACATCATTATCAAGTGCGGCAGTCGAATCCTCGACCGTCCCTTGGTAACAATGGGTAATATGCACTCTAAGATAATTTTATACAAGACATTGCTAAATGGACTCATGTTCTTTGCGTCAAAAATATGCTGTGTAATACACCGAAGTCTTGCAATATAATGCATGTGAATTTGATCAATAGTGACATTTGGGAAAGTAAAGGGCTCAATAACTTTTGGGAAATACGTGAATACATGGTTGGACGCCCTACACTCGAAAAATGCACCTAAAACTGTGGGTGAGAAGGGGATGGTGACTCCTGCCACCATGGACTCATAGAGTTCATTATCGGGATTGATGCATGTGAGGTTTGCATAAAACTCTTTACACATGTCTAGATTGACATCATGCTGACAATACACCAACCGCTCTATCCCAAAATAAGTAATCATTTCAGCAATTTGGGGGGTTTTCTCTCAAAAATATGACCTATTAAGGTATCTATAGTTCATCAATACGAACTCATTATCGGCGAATCTCCTCCGACACTCCTCGGATCAGAATCGAGGCGGATCCTAGTCTACCTGACCTTGTTGCGACGACTCCTCACCTTTTCTTCTCTTTTGGACAACTCTATTATGAACAACAACATACATGTACCATAAATTACCCCATAAAGAGACAACACAAAGGAAAACATGCAAAAAGAGACAAATTAGTTCCAAATCATGAACTAAACGTGAAAAACAAACTACACAAGTAGTTACCGTTTGACGAGACGGTGCATGATGAATATTTGTGAGGCTTGACTCAAAGAAGGAGGTTTTCCTAACCCTAGGTGTAGATCTGAGATAGAGGAGGCTAGGAAGGTGTTTTTAGGACTTGGGAGGGCCTTAGAACAAGAGAGGAGGTCGGGGCAGAGAAGATCTCGCAGGGGGTGGCACGCAAAACCCTAGGTTTTGGCCACCCCGCGCAGCTGTTTATATTTAAACCCATGCTTACCAGTCGACTACCCCTTGGGCAGTTGACTGCGAAACTGATCAGTAAGATCAGTCGACTGCCCCAAGGGCAGTCGACTGGTACACTGATTTCAAGTTTCCAGCCCTAATTTTAGAAATGCATAACTAATTCCACAAATATCCAAAAAATTTAAAATTTCGTGGAGAGATTTGTGGAGCCTATGTTTACTTGGGAAAAATATATTTTCAAACAAACCTACTCTGGATCCCAAGATTGGCACGAACTTCAAAACTACCTAAATTGTGTAATTGAAACTTAGCCAAAAGTTCTAGTTTTGACTTCTCCTTGATGTATCTTCCCATAATTAATCACAATACATCCCTAACACTGAGTTATATGGTGTTTACATATTAAACACCAATTTCTACCCAATATAATCCTATTTTCATCTTTTTCTTCAGAAATCTCCTTTTAGTGTGTCAATTCCCTAGGATTAAGACTCAAATGAGTCTTCCAAATCCTTTGGCACATCCCTAAATTCATCTAATCTTCTTAGAGAAATCCTCCTGAGATTCATTGACCATAGATACCATTTTGACCTCTAGAGCTCTCCCTTGAGCTCTTAGCCCTAGTCACCTCCCTAGGTGACTCATCAATAAAAACAAGACCACACCGGTGTACCTCCGGTGCTTCTTGACCTTCAACTCTTACTCTCTTAACTTTCCACACCTTGTTCTTGGTGGACTTCTTCTTTTCCCCTTTAAATGGCTTTTTCTTGTCATTTTTGACCTTTTCTTTGCTATAATCATATGACACCTTGCCATATGATTTTTCACTAGTCTTTTTACTAACATTTGACCCCTAGATTTGTATCCTAGTCCCGGCCTACCATTTCTAAGGTGTTAATCATTTGGTATCACACTCAATCCCTTAGACCCTCTAATGAGTCTATCTAGGTTCTTTTCTAACTTATCAAGCTTTGCCCTCAAGGCTTGATTTTCCTTCTCTAGGTTCCTAACCTTAATATCACCATGACCATTTTGATCATTCCTAGATCTACCCATTTTTCTAGGCATGTGTCTCCCTTTCTTAGGGTTAATGTCTTGGTCCTTAGATCTAGAAACCCTAGATTTATCATGAAACATAGATTCTTTGGTATTTTGGCACACAATAGTATTTCTATCTCTATCATGATACTTAAATCCAAACGTACGCATAGGCAAGCAATCATTAATATTTCTAGCATTCATAACCACATTTGAAGCATAAGTAAAGTTAAGGATTACCTCTCTTACCCTTGTAGCTCCCCCTAGATGTGAGCTCCTATTCCTTTCCTCTTTTTCCCATCTTCTTAAATGCTCCATCTTCTTGAGCTCTCCTTTTCTTGGACATTAAGTGTGATAATGTCCTAGCTCCCCGCAAGTATAGCACCTAATGTGCTTCTTTTCTTTCCTTTCCCTACAACCCACATTAGATTTCAAAGGAATCGACTTGGGTTTAAGGATTACCTCTTTTTTACCCAGTTGACACTTGTCTTTATAATGTCCCTTCTTGTTATATCCAAAGCATATGATGTGCTCTTTTGATTTGGCTTTGGTGGAGGTAGGAGCTTCTTCTTGCTCCGGTATTGAAGTAGGTCTCTCCTCCCCCTCAATTCTTGAAGTTGATACCTCTTCTTCTTCTCTTGATGAAGTGGATGATCTCTCACTTGATTGTGCCACTTCAACTGATGAGGTTGACAATTCTTTTTCTTCTTGGTCTTCTTGGACCATTGAGCTTATTTCTTTGGACTGTTCCATTATTTAAGCTTGTGTAGGGTTCTCATGACATTCTTCCAACTTGTTCCACAACTCATATGCATTTCTATTGTAACGACCCGGAAAATTCTCTTAATATTTTCTTAAAATATTAAGCATGTTTAAATAATTTTCCAAGGGACCTAAAAATATTAAGGAGAACTTAGGCCTAGAAAATCCATGTTTTCTCATTTAAATTGAGAAAACTAAGTACCAATGAGCTTTAAATGGGCTCCGAAAATGGGTATTAATTAGGTAAAATTAATATAAATTAGGTAAAATTAATATAAATGTAGAAGAATTTTATTTAGGAATATTGGCATAATTATGGGTGATTTTAGGGGGATTTTCAGAATTTAGGAAATAAAAATAATAAAATAAATGAAATAAAAATAAAATAAAAATAAAGGTGCATGAGCCAAGGATTGAACCTTGGACCTCTTGTACAACCATGTAAGCCTTAACCAACTCACCTAGCAAGGGATTTCTATGAGGAAATGAAATGGATATAAGTTAAGATTAAGAAGAAGATGAAGAGTCATGGAGAGACTCTTCATTTACCTCTTTAATGGATGATAAATAGGGGGGTTTGGGAGTTTCATTCTCTCTTCTTTCAATTGTATTTCCTCCTCTCTTCCTCCCTCATTCTAGCCGACCACTCCTAGAGGGTTTTCCCCTTGGAAAAGCTTCCTCCAAGGTTCCATCTCCTAGATCTAAAGTCTCTTCCAAGGATACAAGGACAAGGGTGTTCAAGGGTCCAAAGATCTTACCATTTTCTTCTCTTCCAAGGTTCAAAAAATCAAGAAACCCAAGGTAAGACTCCCTCACCTGTGGTATAATAGTTCCCTATGATTTTTATGATTTTTAGTATGATATATAGTGGTTGGTTTTCGAATTGGATGTTGAAAGGAAAGAAAACCGAGACCCTCATGTTTAAGGGTTTCGGCCACCATGATTTACAGGTCTATAATTATGCTAAAAATCATGATAATGTTATTTAATGTTCCCTTATGATGTGTATAGGTTAAGTATGATTTTTGGGAATTTTTGGAGTACCCTAGGACACCCTAGGGTTTCGGCCAACATGAAAGAAACAAAACTAAGAACCCTCATGTTTAAGGGTTTCGGCCACCATGATTTACAGGTCTATAATTATGCTAAAAATCATGATAATGTTATTTAATGTTCCCTTATGATGTGTATAGGTTAATTATGATTTTTGGGAATTTTTGGAGTACCCTAGGACACCCTAGGGTTTCGGCCAACATGAAAGAAACAAAACTAAGAACCCTCATGTTTAAGGGTTTCAGCCACCATGATTTACAGGTCTATAATTATGATAAAAATCATGATAATGTTATTTAATGTTCCCTTATGATGTTTAGAGGTTAATTATGATTTTTGGGAATTTTTGGAGTACACTAGGACACCCTAGGGTTTCGGCCAACATGAAAGAAACAAAACTAAGAACCCTAAGTTTAAGGGTTTCGGCCACCATGATTTACAGGTCTATAATTATGCTAAAAATCATGATAATGTTATTTAATGTTCCCTTATGATGTTTAGAGGTTAAGTATAATTTTTGGGAATTTTTGGAGTACCCTAGGACACCCTAGGGTTTCGGCCAACATGAAAGAAACAAAACTAAGAACCCTAAGTTTAAGGGTTTCGGTCACCATGATTTAAAGGTCTATAATTAAGCCAAAAATATTGATAATGTTAATTTATGTTCCCTTATGATGTGTGGAGGTTAAGTATAAATTCTGGGAATTTTTGGATTACCCTAGAGACCCCATATGTTTCGGCCAACCTCAAGGGCCCAAGGGTTAGGGTTGAGCCTTTAACTTCAAGTATATGTTTATGTGTTTCCATGATAAGTATGATAATTATATGTTCAGGATATGAATGATGCCATGATAAGAATGATAGGGTTATGATCACGATAAAAATGATGCTATGATATGTTAGATTCATGATATGAATGATGCCATGTTAAGTATGTTATGTTTATGTTTAAGAATGAGGATGATGCCATGTTTAAGAATGAAAATGATGCCATGTTAAGTATGTTATGTTTATGTTTAAGAATGAAAATGATTCCATGTTTAAGAATGAAAATGATGCCATGTTAAGAATGAAAATGATGCCATGTCTAAAAAAATGAAAGTGAAGAATGAAGTTAAGGTTCATGCCTTTAAGGCATAATGATGATGTTAAGTATGATGAATGAATGAATATGCTATGAATGATGATGAATGAAAGATGATGCTTATGTCTTTAAGGCATAAATATGCTAAGACGGCACGGTCGATGGTCGACGGTACGACGGTCGTGAGGACCGGTAAATGGGCCGGTAGACGGGCCGAGCCGTAACAAGTTATGCTATGTTAATGATGCCATGAATGCCATATGAATGATGAAGCATGAAAAGTATTTTACTTTATGTATGGGCTTGTACCGGACTGAAGTATGGGTCCAAGGGATGGGCACCTTAAGAACGCCCCGGTTTTGGACTACCGTAGCTGTCCACGGTTCTGGCACTACCGGAGCTGTGCAACAGGGATGGGCACCTTAAGAACGTCTCGGTTCGGGGACTACCGACTATGCTGTCCTTACCCTAGTAGGTTGGGGCTCGCGACCTCGGACTTGCTAGGGATGCGCGCAATGATGTATGTATGTGGTACAAGCCAGGGACCCCAAATGATGTTATGATGATTATGTTTAAGCAATGAAAAGTATGTTTTAAAAGTTAAGCATCTTTATGTATATGCATTCCACTCATGCATCCATTCATGTTATGCATTATGCTATGTTGATAAGATTTTATGCTTACGTTCATGTTATGTTATGCATCATGCATCCACTCATGCATCCATTCATGTTAAGAAGTATGCATGAGAATGAATGAATTATGCCATGCTTAGAATGTTCACTATGTTTACGATATGCCATGAATTATGCCATGCTTAGAATGTTCACTATGTTTATGATTCATGCCATGAATTATGCCATGCTTAGAATGGTCACTATGTTTACGATATGCCATGAATTATGCCATGCTTAGAATGTTCACTATGTTTACGATATGCCATGAATTATGCCATGCTTAGAATGTTCACTATGTTTATGATTCATGCCATGAATTATGCCATGCTTAGAATGGTCACTATGTTTACGATATGCCATGAATTATGTCATGCTTAGAATGTTCACTATGTTTATGAATTGTGCCATGAGAATGAATGAATTATGCCATGCTTAGAATGTCTATGATGTTTATGTTTATGCCATGTATCATGCCATGCTTAGAATGTTACTATGTTTATGTTCATGCCATGCTATGTATACGATAAGTGATGCAAGATGTTATGTTCTAAGTAGAGCACCAAGTATGTTAATGTTTTATGTGCTCATTATGAGATGATGAATGATGGATGGTTTTGTGAGTAGGAAAGAGTCTTACTAAGCCTGTGTGCTTATAGTCTTATTTCCTTATACCGCAGATCATTCAAGGGGATAATGAAGGAAGCAGCAGGAGGGCAAGAACGCATGTGTGACGTAGTGACTTGGCCCAGGAACTATATGTTTACTTATGTGTTTGAATAATGACTTATGGAACCTTATGATATGATGTTATGTGAGACATGATAGGATGCTTAAGTTCAAAGTTAATATGCTAAGGTTCCCATGTCAATAAGTTAAGAATGGTAACAGGGCATGTATAAGTTAAGTTATTCCGCTGCCTTATGATGTCTACATGCCCTAAGCATGTTAACGTAACGCCGCTTAGGAAAAAAAAAAGCGGGCGTTACATCTATACTCACCTACACCACTCAAAACATTAGTAGGCAAAATATTCACTAATATACCAATTAACTTCTCATTTATCCTAGATTGTGCTTGTTGCTCCTTAGTCCAATATTTAGGTCGAAGTCATTTCCCATGTTTGTCTCTTGGAATTTCGAAAGGCTCTTCTATTACCATCATACACTCCCAATCCATTCCAAGCCAAGTTTTCATTCTTGTCCTCCAATAGTCAAAATCTTCATGGTCAAAAGGAGGTGGCATGTTGATATCATCCCCCAACTTGTCTTCCATCATTCTTTCTTCTAGCTTGTGCTCTTTTGGCGGTTATTCCAACAAGAGTGAACCTTCGCTCTGATACCACTTGTTAAATCATGATAAGCAAGCTAGAGGGGGGGGGGGTGAATATCTTCTTTCATTTTCTTCCTACAATCGTTAGTGCGCAAGCGGAATATACAATATAAAACAAAGACCTAACGAAGAAGTAACACACCTATTTACATGGTTTGGAGATAAAAATCCTACTCGACTGCCCGTAAGGTGGGCGATCCCTAATCCGTTGGTGGATGATTCCCTGGAGCACCTCCGGCTAGATCTCGTAGCTCCTTGTGGGTGGAGAAACCTCTCCAAAACCTCTAGACACTATCTGAGCAAAGAAGGCTACTAACAAGCTTTGACCAAGCAAGTTTCGCCAAGAAAGAAAAGCCTGAAACGAGCTCCTTTAAATAGAGCTCGAGTCTGAAATGGTCGCTACCAGTCGACTACCCTTGGGGCAGTCAATTGGTCCCACTCAGATTTGAACGTTACAAGCCCCAACGTTCGAATCACCAGCCATCACCAGTCGACTACCCCTGGGGTAGTCGACTGGTCCTTCCCTAAGCCTAGGGTAACCCTTCCCGAGTACATTTCTCTCCGCACTCGAACCCTCCCGGCTTAGTTCCCGAGTACAATCACTCAACACTCGGACCCTCACGACTTGGTTGACTCTTCAAACCGCAGTCTCGATCTGTTGCCTTCACGCCCTCTTCATCTTCGGCTCCTGTCCCTCAGATGTGCACGCAAGCCCTCGGCTTGCCTCCATGCCATCCTTCACGCATGCCTCGAAGTCCACGTCCCTCGACTCATCGTCTCTACTTTAGCAGCCTCGATCTGTCACCTTCGAGCCCTCTTCGTCTTTGGCACTCGTCCCTCAGATGTGCACGCAAGCCTCCAGCTTGTCTCCATGCCATCCTTCATGTATGCCTCGAAGTCCGCTCCCCTCGGCTCATCGTATCTGCTTTGTCCATGGTCCCTCGGATGCGCACGCAAGCCAACAGCTTGCCTCCATGCCACCCTTCACCTGAAGACATCCAATCAAGTTTATGTGTACCTGCACACCTGCATACTCACATACACATATTAGTCCAACAACAAACCCTAACTTATATTGACACACACATCAAAATCCATGATCCTCCATGTCATACTTGGGTCGATTGCCCCAACAGAAAGCTCAATCAAGCGATTTTGTAGTCGATCCTCTTCCTGAGTAGCTTATAAAAAAAGGAGAAGGAGTGGATGTGACCAAAGTCGGTATGATTACAAGGATATTCCATTTAGTAGTCTATTGTGGCACCAGCTATTACCTAAGGGGAAGCGGAGCAAGAAACAAATATCAGATGTAAAGTGTTGGATCGAGAGAACCGATAGAGGCGGGGGGTGAATATCGGAAAACTTTCGGATTTGTAAACTAAGAGAAGTTGCACAGCGGAAGTTAAAAACACACAACGCAAACACGGGAGGTTTTACTTGGTTCGGAGCCTAGGTCGACTCCTACTCCAAGGCCCACGGTCGTTGACCGTTTACTTTGGGCAATTCTATATAGGCGCAAAAATAATTTACAAATATTGATTACAGAGTAAGTGCAGTAAATTGAAAATCACTCTTCTTTACCGACGTCCGAAGTAGATTGACTTTTTCGGAGCAGCAGGATGTCGTCGGCTCGAGTTGGGCAGTTTCTGGAGCGAGGCGTGAGAGCAGAAGAGCGTAGAAGCGTTGTGTTCGAGATGTTCCTTGAAGCCTGGGCGTGGGGTGCTATTTATAGCACGTCGGGGCGCCCTGGACGTTGGGGGTGCCCCCCCACGTGTCACGTGATCCGAGATTCTCTCGGTCAACCTTTATCCCACTCGAATAGGGATGAGGTTTGACGCTGGGGGCGCCCTGCTTGACTCCTTCCGCGCGGGCTTCTCGGCTGGATAAGGGTGATTCGCTTCGCTGGCATAGGCACGGGGTGCCTTGGCTGCTGAGGGCGCCCTGGGCGCTGAAGGTGCCCTGGCTGCTGGGGGCGCCCCGGCCAGTAGTTAGCCGAAGCTCCTTTTTGCTTCATTTGTTTCTTGTTCACCTTGGGGGCGCCCTGGACACTCAGGGCGCCCTACTCAGCTGCTGTCTCACTCCTTTGAGGCTCTCTGAGCTGCAGACACACGTTCCTTTGGTCCTGCATCCAGGGTTAGTCCGAAAACAACATAAAGCAGTAAGTGGTTAGTTTTTATACAGCCTTAGCTGTCTCGGTTCTGACTTTGGGTCTCCAAAATGGAACCCTAGGTCGAACCGACGTCTACTGTTCCCTCGACGGGGAACGCGTCCTCACCTACTCCTCTCGGGAGAATGTACCTGATGCCAACCGCTCCTTTGGTTGGACTTTTGCCCGACGGTCCTTTGCCTGGTCTTGGATACCGAGCTGTCCTTCGCCCGATGCCTAGCATTCCTTCGCTAGGGCTTTGTTTCCTGGCAGCCCTTCGCTAGTGCCTAGCTGTCCTTCGCTAGGGCTTTGTTTCCTGGCAGCCCTTCGCCAGGTGCCTAGCAGCCCTTCGCTAGGACTTGGTTTCCTGGCAGCCCTTCGCCAGGTGCCTAGCAGCCCTTCGCTAGGACTTTGTTTCCTGGCAGCCCTTCGCCAGGTGCCTAGCAGTCCTTCGCTAGGACTTTTCCTGCACACTTAGTGAACATTGTTAGATCACAAATAAACTTAACTTTGAATCCTTTGCCAATATTAAAACAAGGTTCGATATGGTGCTTCCTGCACCAACAATCTCCCCCTTTTTGATTTATGGCAACACAATTCAAAGTTAAGTAAAAATTATAACGGTTTAAGCACGAATGTTTAAGACCAATGAAACATAGCAATTCTTAAAAGTCTAAAACCAATGTAATTTGAACAGAAAAAATTTTCTCATACTCCCCCTGAATAATTGTGTTATAAACTACTAAGCTTAACACTTAACTTAGCTTAACACTTAACTTTGACCTTTCCTCCCCCTTTGACATTTATCAAAAACAAACATGGGTGAACAAGATATCTAATAGGGAGTTTTGAGTTTTACCAAAGTAGATTTAAGTAAAGGAGTTTAAAAACATAGTTTTTAAGAAAAACTTTAAGTAATGGATTTCATAATTTAAAAAAAATGATGTTCAACTTAATAGATGGTTTGAAAAGTACTTTGAAAGACTTCTAAGTTTTTGACAAAATATTTTTCAAAAAATAGAGTAAAAGTCTTTGAAAAAAAATTTATTATACTTGGAAAATTTTCCATTTTGAAAAGTTTTGCAAGCCTAAATTTTGTTAAACAACTTTTACTTACAAGGCTTTGCAACAAGAATTTTTATGCAAAATTTTGAAGCCAAATTACCTTAAAAAAAAATTCAACTTTGAGAATTAGAAAAAATTTGTTTTAAAAAAATTGCACACTTAGAAAAATTTGCTTGGAAACGCTATGTGCATTTTGAAAAACAAAAATTTTAATAAATTTCTAGACAAGTTTTTTTACCAAAAAAAAACTCTACTTAGAAACATTTGCCAAAATTTTCAACTAGTTTTTGCTCAGACAAATTTTGTTTACTGAGAAGAAGAATTTTACTTAAGAAAAAAACATGTACTTAAGAAATTTTGAAATACTTAGAAATGCTTGGAAAATTTTGAAGCACTTTTAAAAAAATTAAGCAAAATTTCCTTTCTCTCCCCCTTAATGTGAAATTCTTCTCCTTCTGTTTTAGACCATTTCTAAGTTCAGTTTTGAAAAAGATATTTTGAAAAACTTCTGAGTATCACAAAGGAAATTCTTAGTTAAGAGCAACTCAAAGTTTTCAATAAAGTTTCTTTAAAAAGGAAAAAGTTTAAGGAGAAAGTTTGTGTATCAGAGGCTATGAGTTTTGAAAACATACTTAGTATAATTCTCGAAAGCATAGCAAAAAGCTTAAATTTCTAGATTAAATCCATTTTAAAGAGTATTGTGAGGTTCTGAACGATATTTTGTAAGAAAAAATTTCTTTAAAAAATTTAGAAAAGATTTTTCAAGTACTTTTGAGATAAATTATGATTTGAAACACATAAGTACTTTTAGAAAAGTGTTAGACTTTGAAAAATATGAGTAATTTTTGAAACGTATTAGACTTTGAAAAAATATAAGTAATTTTTGAAACGTATTAGACTTTGAAAAAATATAATATTTTACTTGACTAGGTTTCTTTTCCAGTCTGACACAATCCTAGGAAGCCTTGTTGACTACAAGGACATTTTTCTAAGTGTCATGAAAATTCTCCAACTCAAGTAAATATTATTTCAAAAATAATTTCATAAGCCACAACAATAATAGCATTTTGAAAGACTTATATTTTCAGCAAGGATTTTGAAGATATAGTTCATGAAAATATGTTATTAAATAATTTCAAAACAGATAATTATTAATAAAAACTTTTCAGAAATTCTTCTTTTGATTCAGCCTCCCCCTAAATTTGACACATCCTAGGAGTCCTAGTAGATTATATAGTGGACCTTCCTCTGTGTCTTTAGGGTTTACCAAAATCAAAAGAATAACTTTGAAGTATGATAATTTTTAAGAAGATAATTTTTGAAAACATAACTTGGAATGATAGCATAGTTTTCGAAAATCATTTTGAAATGACGATAATTTTTCAAGGAGATAGTAATATACGAGGGTTTTTGAATAAGTTTTAGAGCATAAGGTTTTTTGAAAATTTTGAATTTTTCGAAAAAAAATTAAGAAGAACTCCCCCTGTATCCGACACAGTCTGTCTTTTATCTAAGTTCCTTAAGGGACTTCAGTGTTGACCAGGTTTGACTATATGGACTAGGGTTGACTATTTTGACTAAATCAGAATAAGCCCTAGACTCTATTTATTGTGATATTTGACAAAAAAAATGTGATAAATGAAAAAGTAGGGTACAATACAATAAATTAAAAATTAGAGATAAGTTTGAATAATTTTTGCAAATTTTTTTTATTTAAAAGGATAGTGAATCATGCTTTTAGGTCCTAGATGTCTCACCCGGTTCTACGTGGTCAAACATGTTAACCTTATGGGTTGTGTGAGACAAATATTTAATTTTAACAAAAAAATGGTTAATTTTGAAACATTAAACCTTAGTTTTTTTAAAATGATTTTTGAGGATTTTGAAATTAATTAGAATTTTAACTTTGAATTTTAAAAGTTAGTTAAATTAAATTTAAATGTTAAAAGTCAGATGAATTAAATTTGAATTTTAAAAGTCAGATGAATTAAATTTGAATTTGATTGAATTAAATTTAATTTATTAAGATATAATTGCATTTAATTGATTTAATTAAGATTTAATTTTGATTTAATTAAGATTTGATTTTGATTAATCTGAATTAGTTGGTTGGGTTGGACTCAACATTTAGGTCCTAAGCATCTCACCCATTTCTAAGTGACAAAACAGGATATCCTTAACTGTTTTGTGAAATGCATATTTTAATAGAAAGATTAATTTTGAAAAGTTAAATTAATTTTTAAACCCAATTTAAATTTATTTTGAAAAGAGATATTTGGATCTAAAATTAACTGAAAATTTGTGTTAGATTCGAATTTAACAAAGAGTAAATTGAATTTGAATTTCAAAAATTGGCTTCCAGGTCTTGGCGAGGCACAAGGCCTTCTTTGGCCGTAGCCTTATTGGATCATCAACCCTTTCCTAGACAAAGCCTTTTAGTGAAATTTCATCTTCAAAATTACTTTTTGGTAAATTCTGGTCTAACTAGTTTGGGTCTTGGATCGGTAGCTTCGGCTAGTTCCGCCAAGATGGCTTCCCTAACGTACTATCATCTCACCTCCACCCAATACTATATTGTTCAAATTTCAATTAATTGATTTAGTCCTTACACTAACCAATCCTAATTCTAAGCAAAAAAAAACAAAAATAAAAAGAAACGCATAATTAAAACAAACAATTGTCTAAGTAAGGTCACAATTGGAGTAATACTCCGGATTTTCAAAATCAGCAAGATTATGAATTAAATTTTCTAACTTATTGACCTTATGTTTTAGGGTTTCATTTTCTTGTTTCAATTTTCTGAAGTTTGCTTTAATTAAGTTACATGAATCAATCACATTATTCAAGATAAATAACGGATTTTCAAATATTGTAAATTTACCTTTGTCGATCGTTTGTCCGACATTCTTGGTAGCTCTTTTATCTGTGCATTCACGTTGGTAATTCCCGAACTCCTGGCACTTGAAGCATTGGATGCGACTTTTGTCCCTTCGTGCTTTTCGAACTGGTTCCTTTGTCGTCGTCGGTGGTGTCGTTCGAATCTTACGAGTAGGACACTCACTTTGGTAGTGCCCTCTCTCCCTGCATGTGTAACAAATTACATGATTTTTAAAATCTGATTTTACACTTTTACCTTTTGGTTCCTTATTGGGAATCTCCCCCTTGATTCTTGCCGCCTCGAATCTAGGCTCATCTTCTGATTCTGTGTCTGAGTCGGACTCGGGTACTAGTTGAAGCTCCTTCTTTGGTGGTTCTTTAAGATTTTTCTCTGCAAAAGAATTTACACCTTCCTCGACCATTACAGTATTTGTTTGATTATTTAATTCTAATTTTGAAAAGAATTCAAAATCGGTTACCGTCTCAGTTAATTCGTCGTCTGATTCTGGTTCGACTTTGGATTCGGGTTCAGACTCTGACTCGGCTGTTTGTGCTTGGACCGAAAGGGCAAGATAACTTACCTGAGCTTCTTCTTCATTTGAGATCTCTTGATGAAGGTTAATCAATTTTTCCCAGATTTCTCTAACACATCTGCATGGACCTACTAGCTCGAGTTGCTCCATGGTTAGGCCACATTGTAGGATTGCAGTTGCCCTTGCATCGGTCTCAATTTGGTTGAGGGTGTGTTCATCCAGTTTGTCCCACTCGATTGATGACTCATCTTCTACGGGAAACGAGAATCCCGTTTGGATGATCTGCCATAAGTCCATGTGGGCCTTCAGAAGGGACTCCATTTGACATCTCCAAAACGTGAAGTTCTCGCCGGAGAATAGCGGTGTAACGACCCGCCTTCTGGTACTAAGCTTTAAGGCGGATCGCTACTTAACTAACTAACTGGCTGACTGACTAATTAATGATTTCTAAAAATGTTAAACCAATTGGGAGAATTTTGAAAATTCCTATTTCGCTATTTACTGAACTAACAATTCATAAACATGTTGAAAGTACTAACTAGCCTAAAATAAAGCAAAACTTTTATTTTTTTTATCTTGGCAGGATTCGATCCCCCAACCTCTGGGTTGCATAGCTAAAGCACTAACCAGCTGCTCTACACCAGTTTTGTTTTACACAGTACCAGTCGACTGGTCGGGCCACAGAATGTTTCTGTATCCGATACCAGTCGACTGGTATTTTCCCAGTCGACTGGTAGTTCTGAAAACCCAGATTTCAGAGTTTCAGAATGTGCCAAAGTCGACCTATTCCATACCAAATGCTCCACAAATTCATATCTAAGATTCCTAACAGGTCTACAATGATTCTAGGGCATTTGATACATGTTTTTAGGGGGTTTCTAGCATGTATAACAACTTAGAAATCATAAAAGCGACATGTAGAGACATAAACATGAATGTGCCAAGTTTGTATCAACTTCTTATTGAAACTATTCGTTATTCATATCTAAGAGCATTCTTAGCTACTACATGTCATTCTATATGGTGCATGCATCTTAGAACAAGCATATCCTATATATTTAGCATGTAAATCAAAAGTATCAAGCTCTTATCTCTAAAGCTTAAGCATGGATCTAAATTACCATATTACAAGTAAATGACTCATGACATTCAAGCATTCACAAAACCAATATTAAGTTAGGTAAGTAAACTACTTCAAGCATACTAGGCACCACGAATACAAGTCTAATTAAATTCATACATGGTTCACATAACATATTGCGGAATAACTAAAGAAGCATAATAAAGACTATTTCTATGCTTTGCAAGTTCCGAAGACTTTTATTCCAACTCCACCATTACACACACTTTGCATCAAGCCCGCCGCCTCCGCTACTAGTGCTTTCCTTTACCTGTATCTGCAGTATAAGGAAATGCAAACTAATAAGCATAAAGCATAGTAAGTACCATCTAGCCTCACAAAACTATGAAAACTCGAATTATGCTTTTGTAAAACATGCTATGCACATACATGCTCATATCCATAAGAAATCATGCTAGGCTCATGCTAAAATACATATCATAGAATGTCATGGCATATAACTGAGACATGGAGCATACTGAACTAAAACTGAAAAGTAAGCTGTAGCATGGCATACATATCTGAACTGGAACTGAAACTAACTAACATAAAACTAATTATTAAATTCACCACATGCTAATATGAATTTCTGAAAACTAAATACATATAGTAGGTGAAAATAATAATTAACTGCTGTGGGCACGGCAATGTACCAACTGTGCGCGCATCCCTAATAGACCCGAGGTAGCAAATCCCGAATCCATTAGGGTTCTACTAGGTTATCTAAACCTAGGGGCAACTAGGAGCCCATCCCATACTAGGTTATCTGAACCTAGGGGCAACTTGGAGCCCATCCCTGGACCGAAGTCCGGTACAATGCCAACTGAAAATAAAATAGTTCTTTTATACTTTTCTTTTTCTCTTCTGATTCTTGCTTTTACTAGTGTTGGTGCCCCAGTTGGTTTTGATGTGATCAACCAAGTTAGGTTAGGTCCTGTTGGTTTTAATCCCTCTGCTAAGTGTGCAGGAGCTTAGGTACGGAGGAAGTCGAGTGTAAGACGTAGCGGACGAGAAGGATTGTGCGGGGAAGTGAGCCGACGGGCTCGGTACAATCCGAGGGACGCGGATGCTGCGGAAGAGTACACCGGTGGAGCGAGAAGGACGTGCGCGATGTCCGAGGGACGAGAAGCCGGGAGGAAGGACGCTCGAGGGGCGAAAGGCCGGAGTCGGGTTCGGGTGAGCCTAACTCCGGTTGGCCGGAAATCACCCAGAAGACGAAGAATCAAAAAGACTAGTCCAAGCGCCCAAAAGAAAAGAGAAAATTATTTGGTGCCACGAAGGATTGAACCCGAGACGTCGACAACACACACTAACCCACTTACCATTTGGACTAAAGGGCGATGGCAGTAAAATGTTGCCGATATTACTACTTAGAGATTACAACAGCGACATGGAGATTCCAACAACCATCTCGAGGAAAGATAAAGTTTTAATTAAAACAATTAAAACTTAAAGGATAATGTTACATTATCCTTTAATCAAATCCAATGGATGCAGTTTAATCCCATCCAAGATCAACCATCCAGATTACATCCATGGATCATCGACCAAGAGAAAAGTGATCAACAATCAACAATCCAGATTTATTCTCTTAGGCTATAAATAGACTTAGAGGTTTTGCTTTAGAAATCAATCATTTTATTCATTCTTGTAAAATCTCTAGCGTGCTCTTTTTGTAAGGCTTCTCCGCCACAAGGAGATTTTTATTGAGCGTCCACTGCCTTGGAAGCAACGTTCTCAGTTGCGACCAAGTTCTTTTTTAAAAAGACGAGTGCCTCCACTTTTATAATTTTTTCCCCGTCTATTCACCCCCCTTTAGCCGGTCCAACCCGATCTAACAAGTGGTATCAGAGCCAAGGTCGCCGCAGAAGGACTAATCGCCGACTGCAGCAATTTCAAGAAAAATGGTTGGAGCCGTAATCTACTCGCCAAAATTTGAGGGGGAGTTCGCGATGTGGAAGCGCCGAATGCAGGTATTTTTTAAAACTGATATTGAATTGCTAATAATTATGAAAAATGGTTTTTCAGTTCCTAAAGGCAACAACGGAAAGGATAAAGAAATAGAGTCGTGGACCAAGAAGGAGAAATCAGACTTTGAAGCAAACGGCAAAGCTGAATTTCATCTACTGGCCGTTCTTCCCGCGCAAGAAGTTAATCGCATCGAGAATTACAACTCGCCAAAAGAGCTCTGGGAGAAATTCCTAGAATTGCATGAAGAGAAGAATAAGAAATCAGACATCGCCACACTGAACACAAGAAAGATCCAACTCGATGATGAGTCCTCGTCAGAAGAGTCGGAAGGTCAAGAATACGTGGGACTTGCACTGATGGCAAATCATCAAGAAGAGAGCACTGATGAAGGGGGAGAGACCTCAGAAGAAAGCGACGACGAAAGAGGAACCTCGCTTTTCGAAAGCGACCCGGTAAGTGAGGTATGTCTACTTCCACCTGCTCGAATCTACTCGGTAATAAAATCCATGCTTAAGTCGATGAATAAATTAGAGATAGAAAACTCTGAGTTAAAAGAAAGATTTGGCACTGTATGCTCATCTGTTCTATCCGACCAATTAAAAATAGAAAATGAAAATTTAAAGAATCTAGTGGAGAAATTAGAAAATGATATTGCATGTTTAAGAATTAAAAAAAAATTTTATCCTGAAAATCTGAATTGGTATGTTAAAAATCATAAGGGCCAAATTAGGAAAATTTCTAGAAATTATATTCCTCCAAAGTTTTTGATTAACCCCGTAGATGAAAATTTATTTTGGGTTCCAAAATTTATTTTAAACTGACAAGTTTTTTTTGTGCAGAATTCTTTTACAAAAGTTATGTTAATATTTCTCAAATATTCTCGGTCAAAATTTGAAATTAAAATTAAAAAAAATAGATAAATAATTTATTTTTATTGATCTAATTTTTCATGATATAGATATAGTGGAAAAAATCATTATAATTTTTTTTAAAAAAAATATTCTTCAAAAACTTGTATCTATTATTTTCAGACTTGCTAAACAAATTTAAAGCTGAAACTTTTTGTCTAAACTCATATCTTCATCTTCGACTTTGACAAAAATATTCAGATTTTTTTCATAAATGTTCGATTTTTTTTGAATCATTTATTGAAATCTATTTTTTTCGATAAAAAAATTGGAATTAACTTCTGAAAAAATATGACATTTTAAATTTGAAAAATTTGTGGTAATGCGATTCTTTTTACTTAGAATATTTGTTATCACACTTAAAATTTTTCTTCTTCCCTAATTATATTTTCCCTTCCCTATTTTTTTTGTCCCATTTTTGCTGTGATCAAAGGGGGAGAGTAGTTCGGGGGAGGTTATGTACATGATTGCAAAATTTTTTTATGCTTAATTCTGTTACAATACTATTATTGTTTGTTGTTTATCCCTAACTAAACTTGGGTTGATGCACACCAAAAAGGGGGAGATTGTTGGTGCCCCAGTTGGTTTTGATGTGATCAACCAAGTTAGGTTAGGTCCTGTTGGTTTTAATCCCTCTGCTAAGTGTGCAGGAGCTTAGGTACAGAGGAAGTCGAGTGTACGACGTAGTGGACGAGAAGGATTGTGCGGGGAAGTGAGCCGACGGGCTCGGTACAATCCGAGGGACGCGGATGCTGCGGAAGAGTACACCGGTGGAGCGAGAAGGATGTGCGCGATGTCCGAGGGACGAGAAGCCGGGAGGAAGGACGCTCGAGGGGCGAAAGGCCGGAGTCGGGTTCGGGTGAACCTAACTCCGGTTGGCCGGAAATCACCCAGAAGACGAAGAATCAAAAAGACTAGTCCAAGCGCCCAAAAGAAAAGAGAAAATTATTTGGTGCCACGAAGGATTGAACCCGAGACGTCGACAACACACACTAACCCACTTACCATTTGGACTAAAGGGCGATGGCAGTAAAATGTTGCCGATATTACTACTTAGAGATTACAACAGCGACATGGAGATTCCAACAACCATCTCGAGGAAAGATAAAGTTTTAATTAAAATAATTAAAACTTAAAGGATAATGTTACATTATCCTTTAATCAAATCCAATGGATGCAGTTTAATCCCATCCAAGATCAACCATCCAGATTACATCCATGGATCAACGGCCAAGAGAAAAGTGATCAACAATCAACAATCCAGATTTATTCTCTTAGGCTATAAATAGACTTAGAGGTTTTGCTTTAGAAATCAATCATTTTATTCATTCTTGTAAAATCTCTAGCGTGCTCTTTTTGTAAGGCTTCTCCGCCACAAGGAGATTTTTATTGAGCGTCCACTGCCTTGGAAGCAACGTTCTCAGTTGTGACCAAGTTCTTTTTTAAAAAGACGAGTGCCTCCACTTTCATAATTTTTTCCCCGTCTATTCACCCCCCCTCTAGCCGATCCAACCCGATCTAACAACTAGGTTATCTAAACCTAGGGGCAACTAGGAGCCCATCCCGTTGGACCTTGGTCCCAATCATAACTGAAGCAAGAATTTCTATTCTTTAATGCTTTCTATAGCATTAACTGACTAACAATTTAACAAACACCTTGCGACTTAACCCTTTCTTTTCTTTTAAAGTCGCTCCCTAGGCACTCGAACGTGCTCCTTAACCCGAAACTGAAGGGTAAGTGCACTCAAGCCCATCCAGGGATACCTTCAGACTCTAAAACTAATCTGAAGGGTTAATACAACGTGCTTGTTCATAATCCACGATTTCTAATCGTAGGACATACATATAAGGAAATAAAGCATACGAAACGTCAACCGAAACTACTTATACTGCAGGTGAGAGATACTTACATCCTGCTCTAGGTTTCCTTAAGAATATAATATGAAATCTCTGAGGGAACGTCGAATTTCGACGTTCTTCTTGCTCCTTGGCGTTCTCCTCGCGTCTACGAGAATTCTCGTAGAGAATAGGGCCTCTTGAGACCTTCCCTTGGCTTCTCCTTTGTCTTGGCGAGAGAGAGGGCGAGAGGGGAGGTCGCATGCGTGAGGGAGGGCGTCGGCGTCGCTGGGTTGGGAGAGAATTAACCTAAAACTCGTAACTCCCTCTTTTATACTTATGGGGGCGAATTTAACTAATTTCACCTTATCTATTATTTCCCTTAATTTATTTTGACAAAAGCAAACCATCCCAGTTGGTTTGCCCTTTCTCCTCTCATAGCCTAGGTTTAGGGATCAAATCCCACTTATGTGTTTTTCTCTTTTTATCCCTTTTTGCCACTTTCGTTTATGGAAAAATTCTATAAAAATATCCATAAATTCGGAATAAATTCTAAGATATTTCTAAAATTAGTTTCGAGAATTTTCGGATGTTACAAGCGGTGGGCGTGCACTGTTCCACTCTTGGTTGGCCATTTAATATAAACCTTGCACACAAACAAAATAACAAAAAAAATGTACCAAGACTTGGTCTTGGATTAGTAGTGCGGGAGAGAAAAGATATAGCCCAACAAAAATATTTCACGAATTTCGAGGTAAAATAATAATAAAAAAATTATGATAAAATTTTTGAAAATGTTGATTTTATTACTTCTGATTAATGATGAAAAAGTAAGAAGTCAATGTTTAAAAAAAACTTTGCTCGAATTAGGGTAGCACGAATATCGAGAAAAAAATATTAAAATAATAAAAAAAATTTATGACAAATTTTCAAAAGTTGATTGTTTTAACAATTCTAACTTATAGTGAAAAAATAAAAATTCAAAATTGAAAAAGGCGTAAGGATATTTTAAATCCACCTACAGATATTTTTTATTTTAAAATAAAAGGCGAAAAAGATCGAGTGGTGTTAATTAACTAGAAAGAAAAGAAATAAGATTAAAAATTTTGTAAATCCGAAAAAACATTCAAACTGGTGGTTGCACCAAGTTTGAACTACCCCGCTCTGATACCACTTGTTGGATCGAGAGAACCGATAGAGGGGGGTGAATATCGGAAAACTTTCGGATTTGTAAACTAAGAGAAGTTGCACAGCGGAAGTTAAAAACACACAACGCAAACACGGGAGGTTTTACTTGGTTCGGAGCCTAGGTCGACTCCTACTCCAAGGCCCACGGTCGTTGACCGTTTACTTTGGGCAATTCTATATAGGCGCAAAAACAATTTACAAATATTGATTACAGAGTAAGTGCAGTAAATTGAAAATCACTCTTCTTTACCGACGTCCGAAGTAGATTGACTTTTTCGGAGCAGCAGGACGTCGTCGGCTCGAGTTGGGCAGTTTCCGGAGCAAGGCGTGAGAGCAGAAGAGCGTAGAAGCGTTGTGTTCGAGATGTTCCTTGAAGCCTGGGCGTGGGGTGCTATTTATAGCACGTCGGGGCGCCCTGGACGTCGGGGGCGCCCCCCCACGTGTCACGTGATCCGAGATTCTCTCGGTCAACCTTTATCCCACTCGAATAGGGATGAGGTTTGACCCTGGGGGCGCCCTGGACGCTGGGGGCGCCCTGCTTGACTCCTTCCGCACGGGCTTCTCGGCTGGATAAGGGTGATTGGCTTCGCTGGCATAGGCGCGGGTCGCCTTGGCTGCTGAGGGCGCCCTGGCTGCTGGGGGCGCCCCGGCCAGTAGTCAGCTGAAGCTCCTTTTTGCTTCATTTGTTGTTCACCTTGGGGCACCCTGGACACTCAGGGCGCCCTACTCAGCTGCTGCCTCACTCCTTTGAGGCTCTCTGAGCTGCAGACACACGTTCCTTTGGTCCTGCATCCAGGGTTAGTCCGAAAACAACATAAAGCAGTAAGTGATTAGTTTTTATACAACCTTAGCTGTCTTGGTTCTGACTTTGGGTCTCCAAAATGGAACCCTAGGTCGAACTGACGCCTACTGTTCCCTCGACGGGGAACGCGTCCTCACCTACTCCTCTCGGGAGAATGTACCTGATGCCAACCGCTCCTTTGGTTGGACTTTTGCCCGGCGATCCTTTGCCTGGTCTTGGATACCGAGCTGTCCTTCGCCCGGTGCCTAGCATTCCTTCGCTAGGGCTTTGTTTCCTGGCAGCCCTTCGCTAGTGCCTAGCAGTCCTTCGCTAGGGCTTTGTTTCCTGGCAGCCCTTCGCTAGGACTTGGTTTCCTGGCAGCCCTTCGCCAGGTGCCTAGCAGCCCTTCACTAGGACTTTGTTTCCTGGCAGCCCTTCGCTAGGTGCCTAGCAGCCCTTCGCTAGGACTTTTCCTGCACACTTAGTGAACATTGTTAGATCATAAATAAACTTAACTTTGAATCCTTTGCCAATATCAAAACAAGGTTCAATATGGTGCTTCCTGCACCAACATAATGGATAAAAACTCTGAACAAAAACTTATTTTTATGGACAAGGGGAAAAAAAATTAGTGGGGATGATATGGATGAAGAAAGAGAAACCATCACTATAATGGAAGTCAAGTTTGAAAAAGACATAGAGGAGTAAATAAATAGGATCGTCGAACTTTACAAAATGAGAAACAAGTCATTGCTGTATATGATTTACTTGCATGTAAAATAGATAAATTAAGTTGATTTTGTTCATTAATTAATTTTGTTATCTTTATGGAAGTAGTTTGTGAAGAAGCATTTTATGACTTCAAAGAAGAAAAATCAAGATGAAGATGTGTCTTACCTACTAAATAAATTAAAGAACCTAAAGTAAGCTAGGATACATAGTTTATTTAATTATATGATTTGTTAATATTAATATATTTTTCTTTTAGATATTATCTTATGGATTAACTTTACAGGTTTACAACTCAATTAATTTGGGATGATGCACCTTTTGTTTTGAATATGCATTCATTCTTATCTGTTCTGAATGGAGAGGTTTTTACAAAAGGCGAGATAATTGATGTCTACTGTAAAATTTTGTTTAGGGGAGCATCCGCATCTGGTAGGCCATACAACAAGTCAATATATTGTTCAACCTTCTTCACAGTAAGAAATCTAAATGAATTTAGAATATATATTGTAGTAGAATAAATTTTATTATTTGGTTATTAATAATTTTGTCTGTACATATTTGTAGTAATCAATAATATCCTCAAGAAAGTTTTACTTGCAACAAGTGATGAAGACAGATATGATAGATGAAGGGTTTAGATCTATCTTTGTGAAGTGATAATGCACACTTTCACTTGTTGTCAGTGGATACAAAATCAATGACTTTCAATTATTTCAATTCTTTTGCTAGTAGTTGTAAATATAAATATGAATTTGATTCAGCGGTGAGTATTCATTATTCATTTCTATATTATTCATTTAGTATAAATTCTCGTTGATAGTGAATTTCAAATTCATGGTCATATTTACAGGTAAAATATTTACAATAATATATTCGTGAGCAACTTGTAGTTATTCATCCATATCTAGAAAGTTATCATCCCTTGGACCAATGGGTCTCTCTCAGAGTAAATTGTCCCCAACAAGAAACTAGGTAAGTATAAATGAGGATGAGTTTCAATTAAAAAGTATTTTATAAAAAATATAAAAATTTAAATTGCTAATGTTATTTACATCGTTCCTTCTTTGTGATGTAATACATTCGATGTCACCTATATGATGAGAAGATGGACTTCAAACAAAGAGACATGACAAATATGAGATTTGATGTAACACTTTTATTTCTGAAGGACATGTTCTGTAAAACATGAGATTAATTATCCATAGTATTGTAAAACACATCTAATGGTGTTGTAAAAAAATAATTATGGTTAGTGTTATCACATCTACGTAATTGTATGCACCCCCGCGGGAATGGCGCGATTAGTAATGGCTCACTTGGGTGATCCCTCACTTTCTGGGTTCGATTCCTCCTTGGTAGAGCGCGCAGTATGTTGACGGAAGAAATCGCCACATGTTGCTGCGTAGTCGGGTCATCGGGTACCGATATCATCAGTGGTGAAGTCGCCACGTGTCTCCGTCCCATGATTTAACCTCGTTGACCGGTGGGGACTCTCGTTAAATGCTGTGGGGCAGGGCCGGTCAGTCAAGCGGATTAGTCGGGCGCAAGCCTGGATTATGGTTCTGTAAAACATGAGATTAATTATCCATAGTATTGTAAACACATCTAATGGTGTTGTAAGAAAAATAATTATGGTTAGTGTTATCACATCTACATAATTGTATGCACCCCCGCAGGCATGGCGTGATTAGTAATGACTCACTTGGGGTGATCCCTCACTTTCCAGGTTCGATTCCTCCCTGGTAGAGCGCGCAATATGCTGACGGAAGAAATCACCACATGCTGCTACGTGGTCGGGTCATCAGGTACCGATATCATCAATGGTGAAGTCGCCACGTGTCTCCGTCCCGTGATTGAACCTCGTTGACCGGTGGAGACTCTCGTTGAATGCTGTGGGGTAGGGTCGGTCAGCCAAGTGGATTAGTCGGGCGCAAGCCTGGATACCCCTTATAAATAAAAAAAAAGTATATTAAGAAAAAAATAATTGTGTGATGTTTATTGAATTTCAATTGCTACATTGTTCTGTGCCAACTGACATGGTATAAAAACTTCATTTCTAGTCGTTAAAACTAAATTTTGACATCATAAAGACCTTCCCCTAACTCAACCCTACCTAGTGATATCGAGTTTTGAGAAATTCAAATATCCTAGGTCCATTAGTGGGTTTCGGTGAAAATTCACTAATGAACCTACAAAAGTCTGATTGCAACAATTTCAAATATTATGACTTTATGATATTGCAAGAACTCGAATTGAGTTATCCATTGTGTATTTAGGGGTTTCCTAGATGTTTTTCGATGGTATAATACGTTTAGGCTTGTTTAAGGTTTAAATGAATACAAGGTAGATATGATCATACCTGTGTCCCACCAAAAATTTTATTCTATAAAAAGAATAAGAAATAATTAAAAAATTATCATATTAATAATTAATAAGTGATCATTATATATTTTAAAAAGATAATTTTAAAATGAAAAAAAATATCAAACCAAAAGCTAATTTTTTTTCAAAATAACTATAAATAAATATGTATAATATAAAAAATAGAGATAAAGATAAAATAAATAGATAGAGAAAATATAAAAATAAATAATATAAGAAAACAAAAAATAAATAATAGGAATAAATAATAAAGTAAAAAATATAAAATAGAGATAAAGATAAAGAAAATATATAAATTTGGGAAAATATATAAAGATAAAGGATATATTTCTTTATCTTTATCGCTATTTTATATTTTTTACATTATTATTTATTCGTATTATTTATTTTTTGTTTCCTTATATTATTTATTTTATTTTACTTTATATTAGTTAATTTATTTTTCTTTATCATAATTTTTTTATATTTATATCTTATTATATATCTTAGTTTTTTCACATTTATATTTTATTTTAATATCAATTATTTTTATTTCTTATATTTTTAATCTATAAACTCTATTTATTTATTTATTTATAGTTTATATATTTTAATATTTTATATTTATAACTTTATATTTTCTTTATCTCATTATATTTTTTCTTAATCATTAACTATATTTTTATATTATACATATTTATTTATAATATTAAAAAATATTCTGATTTTGGATATCAGATGGCCTGATATTCACAGATTTCAAGCCCATGTTGGGCCTAAAATATGAGAATATCAGGCCCAACGTTGGCCTGATATACTGGGATTTCAGGCCCAATGTCGCCTGATATTTATCCTAATTTAAAATTACATTTTAAAAATATATCATCATCGTTTATTAATTATTCATATGATAATCTTTTAATTATTTCTTAATATTTTCACAAAATAAATTTTTTGTTGGGACTCATGTATGATCAATACCTTACATTTGTCTAAATATTAAACAAGTTTAAATGTATCGTACTATTGGAGAATATCAGGAAACCTCCTAAATACACAATGGATAGCGCAATTCGAGTCCTTCGAACACCATCAACTCATAATAATTTAATTTAATTTCTATTATATTTATCTATAAACTCTATTTATTTATTTATTTTTTATATTTCTTTCTTTATATTTATTCTTTATATATTTCTATATTTTATATTTATATCTTTATTTTTTTTATCTATTTATATATTTTATGTATGTTTGTCTATATTTTATATTTGTTACTTTATTATTTATTCGTATTATTTATTTTTTTTGCTTATATTTTTTTATTTTACTTTATTTTATATTTGTTACTTTATTTTTCTTTATCTTAATTTTCTTATCTTTAAATCTTATTTTCTATCTTAGTTTTTTTTTCATATTTATTTTAATATATATTATTTTTATTTCTTATATTTTTAATCAATAAACTCTATTATATATTTATTTATAGTTTATATATTTTATATTTTATATTTATATCTTTATATTTTCTTTATCTCGTTATATATTTCCTTAATCTTTATCTATATTTTTATATTAAATATATTTATTTATAATTTAGAAAAAATATTCTAATTTTGGATATCAGAGGCCTGATATTCTCGAATTTCAGGCCCACGTTGGGCTTGAAATCCGAGAATATCAAACCTAGTGCGAGCCTGATATACTAAGATTTCAGGCCCAACATGTTGGATCGAGAAAACGATAGTGGGGGGGGGGGGGTGAATATCGTTAAAACATTTCGGATAAATTAAAGAGCAAGTACGCAGCAGAAATAATTTAATGCACGCAAGAACACAAGGATTTTTACTTGGTTCGGAGTCACGGTCGGCTCCTACTTCAAGGCCCACGGTCCTTGACCGTTTACTTTGGGCAATACTATAATCGCGCAAAACAGGTTTACAAGTTGAGTACAGAAATATTACAGGAAATGAAACTAGTTACACTTTTTGTTACCGACGCCCGATGTGGATCGTATTTCGGAGCAGGGGGGCGTCGTCGGCGCTGGAATCTCGAAGTTGGAGTTTGCCGGGGCGTAACGCTTGAACGAAAAGCTTTGGAGCGTTAGAAAACTGTGTTGTTGAAGCCTTGGGGTCGAGCCCCTTTTATAGTGCTCTATCGGGCACCTGATGGGTTGGGGGCACCTGACACGTACCCTCCGATCTGCGAATCCTTATCCGCGGGCTCGGTCAGCGCTTATCCTCCCCACTTGGGCGCCTGAGCTGATGGGGGCGCCCGTGACCTCATGGGAGCCTGATGCACCTTGGTTCAGTGGCTTCGCAGCTATGACTTGGGATTTGTCTTCACTCTTGGGCGCCCGTATCCTTACGGGCGCCTGAGCCCAGTCGGGCGCCTGAGCCCAGTCGGGCGCCTGACTTCATTCGGGCGCCTAGGCCCAGTGAAGAACCTTCACTTGCAGACGATCAATCCTTCGACCCTGCAACTAAGGTTAGTCCCTGTAACGACCCGGAAAATTCTCTTAATATTTTATTAAAATATTAAGCATGTCTAGATAATTTTCCGAAGGACCTAGAGGTAATAATACAAACTTTGGCCTAGAAAATCCATGTTTTCCCATTTAAATTGGGAAAAAGGGGCACTAATGGGCCTTATATGGGCTTGCTAGTACCATAATTATCGGTGGATTTTAGGTGAAAATTAGTATAAAGATAAATAGGATTTAATTAGACATATTAGCATGATTATGGGTAAGTATTAGTTTAATTTTCCTATTTAATTCGAGAAATTAGGTATTAATGGGCCTTAAATGGGCTCCAAAAATGGGTATTAATTGGGTAAAATTTATATAAATATAAAAGGATTTTATTTGGGAATATTGGCATAATTATGGGTGATTTTTGGAGAATTTTCGAAATAAAAGGGAAATTTTCGAAAATAAGAAAAAGGATTAAATAAAATAAAAATAAAATAAAAATAAAATAAAAATAAAGGTGCATGGGCCAAGGATTGAACCTTGGACCTCTTGTACAACAATGAATGCTTTAACCAACTCACCTAGCAAGGAATTCTTGTGAGGAAAGGAAGTGAATGGTAGTTAAATGGTAGAAGAAGATGAAGGGCCATGGAAAACTCTTCATTCACCACCTTAATGGTTGATTAATAAGGGGGTTTGGGAGTTTCATTCTTCATGCCATCAATTGCATTTGCTCCTCTCTTCCTTCTCCATTCTTGCTGAGCACACAAGGAGGAATTCTCCCTTGAGAAAACTCCACAAAAGGTCTCCTTCTCCAAGATCTAAGGTCTTCTCAAGGTTCTAAGGGCTAGGTGTGGTCAAGTCTTCTTTCTTCTTTCCATCCAAGGTCTAAAAATCAAGAAATCTAAGGTAAGACTCTCTCACCTATGGTATAATAGTTACCTATGATTTTCATGATTTTTGGCATGATATATGGGTTAGTTTCGGATTTAATGGTGAAGAGAAACAAAATCAAGGTTCCTATGTTCAAAGGTTTCGGCCAGCATGTTTTAAAGGTCCATAATTATTCTAAAAATCATGATAATGTTGTTTAGTGTTCCCTTATGATGTTTATACATTAAGTATAATTTTTGGGAATTTTTGGAGTACCCTAGGACAACCTAGGGTTTCGGCCAATATGAAAGAAGCAAAACCCAGAACCTTGAATTCAAGGGTTCCGGCCACCATGTTTTAAATGTCTAGAAATATGTTAAAAATCATGATAATGTTATTTAATGTTCCCTCATGATGTGTAGAGGTCAAGTATAATTTTTGGGAATTTTTGGGGTACCCTAGAGGCCCTATATGGTTCGGCCAACCCCAAGGACCCAAGGATTGGGGTTGAGTCTTTAACTTCAACATATGTTTATGTGTTGCCATGATATAAGGATGATTGGTGATGATTATGTGAATTTTCACATGTCCTTAGGACTCCACAAGTTCTGCCATATAAGGGTTAATAGGGTAAAAGTTAAGATTTATTTCAAGTAAGGGTCCCAATGGCCCTATGGTAAGATGTGATTTATGTTTATGAATGATATGCCCTGTTATGAATGATATGCCATGTTTACGAATGTTATGTCATGTTTATGAATGATATACCATGTTATGCATGATGTGCCATGTTTATGGATGATATGCTAAGTTATGAATGATATGTCATGTTATGAATGATATGCCATGTTTATGGATGATATGCTATGTTATGAATGATATGCCATGTTATGAATGATATGCCATGTTTACGAATGATATGCCATGTTTATGAATGATATGTCATGTTATGAATGATATGCTATGTTTACGAATGATATGCCATGATTATGAATGATATGCCATGTTTACGCATGATATGCCATGTTATGAATGATATGCCATGTTTACGGATGTTATGTCATGTTTATGAATGATATGCCATGTTATGAATGATATGCCATGTATACGAATGTATGCCATGCTCTATGAATGATGCGTACATACACCATGTCTAAGAATGAAAATGATGAATGGCAAGTATGATGAATGAAAGAATGATGCTTATGCCTTTAAGGCATAAATATGATAAAATGGCACGGTCGATGGTCGACGGTACGACGGTCGTGAGGACCGGTAAATGGGCCGGTAGACGGCCCGAGCCGTAACAAGTTATGCTATGAATGATAAAACGGCACGGTCGATGGTCGACGGTACGACGGTCGAGAGGACAGGTAAATGGGCCGGTAGACGGGCCGAGCCGTAACAAGTTATGTTATGATAAGTATTCCATGAATGGCTTATGAATGATGAAGCATGAAAAGTATTTTACTTTATGTATGGGCTTGTACCGGACCGAAGTATGGGTCCAAGGGATGGGCACCTTAAGAACGCCCCGGTTCTGGACTACCGACTATGCTGTCCACGGTTCTGGCACTACCGTAGCTGTGCAACAGGGATGGGCACCTTAAGAACGCCTCGGTTCGGGGACTACCGACTATGCTGTCCTTACCCTAGTAGGTCGAGGCTAGCTACCTCGTATTTACTTAGGGATGCGCGCTTATGATGTATGTATGTGGTACAAGCCAGGGCCCAAATGATGTTATGATGATTATGTTTAAGAAAGGAAAAGTATGTTTTAAAAGATTAAGCATCCTTATGATATATATGCATTGTCCATGCATTCATTATGGAAAAGTATGTTTATGAAAAGTATGTTCATGAAAAGTATGATTTTAAACTAAGCATCCATATATGTATATGCATTCCACTCATGCATCCATTCATGTTATGCATTATGCTATGATGATAAGATTTTATGCTTACGTTTCATGTTAAGAAGTATGCATGAGAATGAATGATTTATGCCATGAAATATGCCATGCTACTATGTTTATGATTTATGCCATGAAAGATGTCATGCTACTATGTTTACGATTTATGCCATGAAGAATGCCATGCTACTATGTTTATGATTTATGCCATGAAAGATGCCATGCTACTATGTTTACGATTTATGTCATGAAGAATGCCATGCTACTATGTTTATGATTTATGCCATGAAAGATGCCATGCTACTATGTTTACGATTTATGCCATGAAGAATGCCATGCTACTATGTTTATGATTTATGCCATGAAAGATGCCATGCTACTATGTTTACGATTTATGCCATGAAGAATGCCATGCTACTATGTTTATGATTTATGCCATGAAAGATGCCATGCTACTATGTTTACGATTTATGCCATGAAGAATGCCATGCTACTATGTTTATGATGTATGCCATGAATTATGCCATGCTTAAAATGTTTACCATGTTTATGTGCATGTCATGCTAAAGTGATCTAAGATGTTATGTTTTAAGTAGAGCATCAAGTATGTTAAAGTTTATGTATGACGAATGTTTTAGTGAGTAGGAAAGAGTCTTACTAAGCCTGTGTGCTTATAGTCTTCTTTCCTTATACCGCAGATCATGCAAGGGGATAACGAGGAAGCAGCAGGAGGGCCTGAAGTATGTGTGTGTTGGTGACTTGGCCCATGAAATCGAATGTGTTAACCGTTTATGCTAAGAACTTCATTTTGCTACCTATATGCTCGAATAGTGACTTATGGAACTTTATGATAAGATGTCCAGTATGATATGATATGAACCTTATGGTATGATGTTAAGCATGTTATGATATGATGATTAAGCATGATGTTCATATGTGAAGTTCCATGTCATTATATTAGGGATGGTAGTAGGGGCATGTATATGTAATGTTAAGTTATTCTGCTGCAGTATGATGTTACATGCCTTAAGTATGTCAGTGTAACGCCGCTTTAGGAAAAAAAAAAAAAGCGGGCGTTACAGTCCCAAAAACATAGTAAGTAATAATTACAGTCGTAGCTATCCTGGTTCTGACTTCGGGTCTCCCAAATGGAACCCTAGGTCAAACCGACGCCTAATGTTCCCTCGATGGGGAATGCGCCCTCACCTACTCCTCTCAGGAGAATTTACCTTTTGTCAACCGGCTAGTCCGGTTGGACTTTTGCCCAGCTTTACTCACCAGGTCTTCATGCCCAGTCCGTGACCAGGACTTAGTGCCCAATTCCTCGAACCAGGTTTTCGGTGCCCAGTCCATGACCAGGACTTAGTGCCCAATTCCTCGAACCAGGTTTTCGGTGCCCAGCCCTCGGCTAGGTCTTAGTGCCCAATTCCTCGAACCAGGTCTTCAGTGTCCAACCCTCGGCCAGGACTTAGTGCCCAGTCCACGACTAGGACTTATTGCCCAACCTTATGTCAGGAGTTAGTTGCCCAGCCCACGGCCAGGACTTATTGCCTAGATTAACTAGGACTTTCCTACACACTTGAGTAACTTTATTAGATCATAAATAGTACTTAACTTTGAACCCTTTGGCAATATCAAAACACGGTTCGATATGGTGCTTCCGGCACCAACAATCTCCCCCTTTTTGATTTATGGCAACACAATTCAAAGTTAAGTAAAAACTTATAACAGTTAAGAAAAAGAAGGTAAAAATCAATGAAGTATAGCAATTATGAACTGAATAAATGTAGATGAGAAAAAAGTCCTTTATTTTTCATACTCCCTCTAAAACCCTGAATACTTGTGTTATAAAACACTTAACTTTGACCTTTTCCTCCCCCTTTGACATATATCAAAAACATACATGGGCGAACAAGGTTTCTAATAGAGAGTTTTGAGTTTTACCAAAATAAATTTAAGTAAAGGAGTTCACAACTTTTTCAGAAATAGTTTTCAAATAAAACATGATACAAATTTTTTTTTTAAAAAACATTTGATTGGAAGTTTTGAAAATTATGTCTTGAAAAACAAGAAGTATGAAAATTTAAGTAAAGAGATTTTCATGAAGCTCCCCCTTAATATGAAACTCTTCCCCTTATTTTTAGAATATTTCAAAACCTTACAAAATTTAAACATTGCATAAAGCTCCCGCTTGGCCATATATCAATAAAGAACTTTTGAAAACCATATTTTGAAAGAAGTTTTAAGGAAAAAATTTGTATATCAGAGCCTATGAGTTTTGAAAACATAAAAATACTTAGTATAATTCTTGAAAGCATAGCAAAAAGCTTAAATTGCACCAACAAAACTGCACTTTGAAAAGTATTGTGCAATTTAAAAAAATATTTTGTATTTGTAGGCAAGTCTTTAGAAAATTCATGCACTTAGAACACTATTGCCTTAGAAAAACTTATATTTAGAAAAGATTTTTCAAAAGATTGTACTCATAAAAAGATTTTCATTTAACAAATAGTTCATTTAGATGAATATTTTAAACAAATGTTCTACAAAAGAAAATTTAAAACACATTTTCACTTTGAACAAGATTGAAAAGATTGTTCTATGAAAACATGTTAGTATTGCACTTTTGAAACTGTAAAACAATATTCGTACTTTGTAAACATTAGTGCCTTGAAAAGTATTAGTACTTTTGAAAACATTTTATTTTGAAAAATAGTAGTACTTTTGAAAGATGTTATGTATATTTTTGAAAAAACTATAAGTACTTTTAAGAAAAATTTTAATGTTATTTTGAGAACATAATACTTTACATGACTTGGTTTCTTTTCTAGTCTGACACAATCATAGGAAACCTTGTTAATTACAAGAACATTTCCCTAAGTGTCCTTGAAAATTTTCCAAAGTCAAGTAAGTATTATTTTCAAAAGTATTCTAAAAAGATTTTAAAAGTATTCCAAAGTCAAGCAAAATTTTGAAAGTGATGGTATATGTAAGCAAAATGATTTAAAAGGATTGTATTTTGAAAGAAAAATTATTTATGTTTTCAAAAGGATTTTAAAAGTGCAGTGCATGAAAACATATAATTTTGAAAAATGTTCAATAATTCTTTTAATTTAATCTCCTCCTAAGCTTGGCCAAGTCCTAGGAAGCTTGTTGACTACAAGCGATCTTCCTCTGAGTCTTAAGGTTTGATTCAAATTATAAGAATTATCTAATAATTTTGAAAAATAATTGTCAGAAATAATTTCTTTCGATTTAGACTCCCCCTAAATTTGACACTTCCTAGGAGTTCTTGAAGATCATGAAGTAGACTTCCTTGTGTCTTCAGGGGTTGTCAAAATCAAAAGGGAATCAAGCACAATTCTTAAAATGAATTTTGAAGTATTAACATTTCGAAAAACTGAGTATTTGAAAGACATATTTTGAAATGATAGCATAGTTTTCGAAAAACATGAGTGAGTGATTTTTGTAAAGCACAATTTTCGAAAAACATAGTGATTATTTGAAAACATAGTATTTTTAAACTTCTTCTTTTAATTTGAACTCCCCCTAAACCTGACACAGTCCTAGGAGGCTTGTTGATCACAAGTTAATCCTCCTCTGAGTCTTAGGGTTTGATTCAAACAAAAAGAGAAGAAGACTAAGTTTTTTTTAAAAAAATTTAAACTATTTTGTTTTAATGATTTGAAATATAATTTCTCTCTCCTTTTTGCAAAAGTTAATATAGAGAACTGAAAAGGAGAAATTCAATATTTAAAATGATTTCCAAGAAAAAATAGAAGTTTTTTTTTAAAAAAAAACTTTAGTCTGAAAAATATATAAATATCAAAGCCCGGACTGTAGACGTTTTTTCTAAGAAAAAACATCCTAAATAATACCCAAGGTGACTTTTGCAAGACCAACAAAAATAATTTGATTGCCTAAAAGAATTTCTTTGTATAATGGCAAAAGAAAGAAATAAATTTCAAGTAAGTGAACAAAAGAGACCTAAGATGATTTGAAATATTAAATCTTAGTTTAAAAAGTTAAATTTGATTTTTGTGGATTTTAAAATTAATTAAGATGGTGAAAGTTGATCAGTTGAATTAAATTAGAATTTTAAAAGTATTTATTAAAGTTTGAATTATGAAATTTAAAATCGATTCAGTTTGTAAGGTTGGTTGGGTTAGACTAAACTTTTAGGTCCTAAGCATCTCACCCATTTCTAAGTGACAAAACAGGATATCCTTAACTGTTTTGTGAGATGCATTAATTTTATCTTTGATTTTATGTTAACACTATGATTTAATTGAAGCTTGTGTTAGATTCGAGTTTAACAAATAATAATTTAAAAGTGAGTTTCGATAATTGGCTTCCAGGTCTTGGCGAGGCACAGAGGCCTTCTTTGGTCGTAGCCTTATTGGAGCAACAACCCTTTCCTAGACAAATCCTTTTAAAGAAAGATCATTTTCAAATTATTGTTTGAGACACTCTGGTTTAACTAGCTTAAGATTCGGAGAGGTAGCTTCAGCTAGTTCCACCGGACTAAAGAGACCAAATAGGGTACTCCTTACCCTACTTGACTCCTTAGTCAGGCTTCCATAACGTACTATCATCAAACCTTGTCCTAATACTAGGTTGTTCAAGTTTCAATTAATCAGGTCCTTATCTAACCATTTCTAGTCCTATGAATAGCAAAAAAAAAAAACTTTAAGTAAAATCATAGTGAGGAGAAATTTCTGGATTTTCTAAGTTAGCAAGATTATTAATTAATTTTTTTAGCATATCAAATTTGATTTTCCAAGTCTCATTTTCTTGTCTTAACTTTCTGAAATTTGAGTTTATTACTATACATGATTTAGTTAAGTTACTTAGGCATGTGTCCATATCTAACTCTGACCAAGAGTGATTAAGTAAACTATCAGCATTCATTGTAAAGAGTGGATTTTCATATAAACTAAAGTTACCCATCTTGGTAGATTGTCCTGGATCTTTGGCTCTTCTATCTGTGCATTCATCTTTGTAATTGTAAAATACGGCGATTCAAAAATCTGGACTAGAAAATTTTTCAGGATTTTTCAGATTGAGTCTAGGGTTTTTGGCCCTACGAGAGGAGCCAAGGGGCTTTATTGTAAACCTTAAAACTTATTTAGGACTTCATGGAAGAAAACCTTAAATAATTAGCTTAAGTGAATTTATTTAAAAATTAAGGGGCTTGCAGGTAGACTTTTAAATTAAGAAAGGGTAAGTAATCTAACCCTAGAAATTTATTGAGGTGGATTAAAATATGAATGGGAGAGTTAAATGGTTAAAATTCTTACCCTAAGGGTAAAGTGTGAAATTGAGGAAATGGAGGGACTTTTTCACAAAAGTCTCATCCCTTTATAAGTTTTCTTTTCTCCTCTTCGTACGCCGCAGCCAAAACCCGAGCGTGCCCTAACTCCTTCCATCGAACACCTTTCTCGCCGACTCCCCTTCGCGCACGATGCAAACGCCGCACCGGCTGAGTCGGAGACCGATCGCTAGCCCTTCCATTGTCTTCTTCTCGCTCTCCCTTCTCTCAATCCCATGCTCACTGTCGGAGCCCAAGCTCATCGCCGACTGGTCGTGAGGCACCGGTGCTCTGCCATCCACACCGTCATGCTCGGTTGCTGCAGTTGGATGCTCTCGTCGGTGATTGTTTGAGGTAAGTGTTAGTTGGTCATTATTGAGATTGGATAAGGATTTTTGATGTTGCGTTTGATGAAACATCTAGATCTATTAGTGTGAGGTTTTCGATCATTGCCCATCTGGGATCGGTATCTACCTTTCCTCTTCTTTTCTTCTTGAGTTGGAGGTGTATAGATGATTGTTGTTGCTTAAGGGAAAATGTTTCTCTATCAACCAGTTCTTGGATTGAATCTCAACCCTGTTCTTTTGTTTTTGAAGGGGTTGTTGTGGTCGGCAGGTTTCAGGTATAGCTCCAGGAATAAGATTTTGTAGACTTGGTTTTGATTGGATTAAGTCTTGGGTTGATAATGAGATCTTGATGGATAGCTGATTTGGGTTTGATAAATCTTGCCGTGAGTTCTGTTTTTGAATTGATATTGGAGTTGACCTTGTTCTTTAGGATTTTTCGATTACAGCTTAATTCCCTTGAGTATGGAATGTGTTGTTATGTATCATCATTTCTTAGTGGTGGTGTTCTTCATCTTTTGATGCATGGTAGGTGTAGCTTCAAATTTAAGCATGGGATTGCTATGTTCTCTCTTTGCCTATGTTGCCGTGAGTTGGTATAGGAAGAGGAGGTAAGAATTTGTGAATGTTAATTTATGTTTAGTTTGTGAACTTTAAATGGATGGGATCGTCTCTATCTTGGTTAGGGATTTTATTGTTTCTTGTTTCTTTGAACTGGGTTTCTTTCCTTTGGCATGTGTGGAGGTTGTGTATTGGTTGGGCCTTGTGGTGCGATCTGAGATGTGAATTGTATTTTTGATTCGGATTTGTTCTAGGTTTGAAGCTGCTGTTGTGAGCATGATGGATAGAAGCTCATTGGGTTTTTAGTGATGGTAAGTTCTGAGATTGGTGTATAGGTTATTCCCTTGAGTTGGATCACTTACTGGGAGCTTGTTTGGTGGTCGTGTGATCCCTTTCTATTTGAATCTATAGTTTCTAGATCGATTGTGGTGCGACTGATCATTAGTGGGTTGGTGTGTATGAATCGATCAGAGGTTTGGTTCTTCCACGTTACCTAGAGGTCACGGGAGGGAGTTAGAGTAGGGGGTGAAACCTGATCTAATCTAATTGTGTGGATACATTAAATTAGAACAAATGATGGGTTTAATATGGAATATGAAATTATATTAAACCGAGCCGTGATCGATTGAAATTTATGAAAGGGGATAATTAGGAACCTTTCATTAGAGATAACTAAATGGAAAGGGAACCATTAGGTTAAACCTTAGTTTGGTTTAGGGAATAATTAGCTAATCATTTTTCTGCAAATAGCTAATTAAATATATCCTTGTTACAGGAGCTTGATTGGATTATTGGCGGGTGGTTCTATCTCATTTGATACGAACTTCTACACCTTAGAGGCGGGTATCCTTTGACTTATCTTTTAGATATTGTCATATTGCTATGCATGGTTGGTTATAGATAGCAGTAAGATTATACACTAGCCTTGTTTATTATGCGTGTTCTGGATACTTATTGTTCATCCCTGAGTTATTATGCTGTTAGTTTCATACAGTCTTAGGTATTGTCATATCTATATGTATGCTTAGATATCGGGATGTATCTCTTGTATTTGACATGAGGGATGTATGTGTGCATATCATACATCATTCTTGCATTGTTGCATGCCAGCGATCAGCGACTCCCTTGTGGTTGAGCCTAATCGTTTTCCGGTACATGATATGCGCACACAGCCACTCATGGGTTAGTGGATACCGTAGGATGTGCGCTTTTGCCCTGTATTGCTCCGTTCGACCACTATTTGGAGGGTGAGCGCGGGCGTGGTAGCAGCCAGGGGTCCCTTCTCGTACTGAGCCACGAGGAGATAAGAGCTTGACTCCCCCATTGCTTGGGGTTAGGAGCGTGGTCTCCGCCAGCATCCTGTCCACCCGGTCACTCAGGAGCAGTGATGACAGAGTGCGTACAGGTTGTCACAGCTCTACCCACGCGGACGTCGTGGACGATGATCCTGACTGGGACTAGGGGGTGACACATGTCATTGCACCATGTGCATATTTTGCATCGTGCATTGTTTGCTGCACTTGATTCTTGCACTTGTTTGACATGCATATTCTGGAGACTTGTTATTTGAGATTATATGTCTAATGATATTTCCTTGGTACTTATTATCCTTTCAGGTTAGCTGGATTCTGGTATGTATCTACCTCAGTATTTCCAGTACTAGTTTTTCCATATTGTTGATATGAGACTGTATTAACGTAGATGCTTATTGTTATTATAACATACTATGCATATCTGCTGGGTATTCGCTGAGTTATGGACTCACCCCGTTGCCATATATTTATATTTCAGGTTGAGATATTTGGAGTCGCCAGAAGAGCCCAGCAGCCAGTCCCTACCCATCGCGACCGCAGGATTTTGTTTTGTCCTGTGTAGTGCATTGTTTTATATTCCTTTTAGTGATTTGTATATGTCATATGTGTCGTGTGCCCTAAGGGGTTTTTGTGTATTGGTTGTTTCGTCGTAAGTCGGACCAGTCCGCAGTCAGGTATGATTTATTTTGTGTTATGGTCAGTTCATGTTTTAGTTTTGAGGCCTGAGGCCAAATTATTATCTGCGTGTGTGTTTGGATAGTGTATGTATGTGTAAATTGTCCGCCGGACAGGGGAGATGCTGTCCGATTTTATATTGGAACAACGGCTCTTGGGTCTCGGGGCGTGACAGTAATGCCCAAAGTTCTGGCACTTGAAGCATTGGATGCGACTCTTGTCCTTTCGTGCTTTTGGAACTGGTTCCTTTATCGCCGTCGGTGGTGTCATTCGAATCTTACGAGTAGGACACTTACTTTTGTAGTGCCCTCTCTCCCTGCATGTGTAACAAATTACATGATTTTTAAAATTTGAATTTACAATTTTACCTTTGGATTCCTTATTGGGAATCTCCCCCTTAATTCTTGCCGCCTCGGATCTAGACTCATCTTTTGATTCTGGTTTGGATTCGGCTTCGGATTTGGGTTCAGACTCTGACTCGGCTGTTCGTGCTTGGACCGAGAGTGCATGATAACTTAGGTGATCTTCTTCTTCTTCGTTCGATTCCTCTAATGATTCGGACAACACACCTTCTGAGTCCTTGATGTTGTAAGTCTCTTCATGTAGGTTAATCAGTTTTTCCCACATCTCTTTAGCACATTCAAATGGTTCAATCTGCTTGAATACTTCTTTTGTTAGGCCACATAGTAGGATTGCAGTCGCCTTTGCATCTGTCTCGATCATGTTGAGTGTTGGTTCATCCAATTTGTCCCAGGTGAGTGCTATCCCATCTTCTGTGGGGAATCTAAACCCCATTTGGATTATCATCCATAAATCCATATTAGCTTTCAAATGAGACTCCATTAGACCCTTCCAGAATCTAAAATTTTCGCTAGAGAATAGAGGTGGACGGACACTATTCCATTCTTTATTGGCCATTTAAACTAATCATTGAACACAAAAGAAATAACAAAAATGTATCAAGACTTGGTCTTGGATTAGTAGTGCGGGAGAAAAAATAGCCCAAAATAAATATTACACGAATTTCGAGGCAGAATAATAATAAAATAATGAAAAAAAGTTTGTGACAAATTATTATATTTTTTTTTGAAAAATGTTGGCTTTATCAATTCTGATAAAAAAAGAATAAAAAATTTACTCGAATTAGGGTAGCACGAATTTCAAGAAAAATATTAAAATAATAATATAAAAAATGTTTATGATAAATTTTCAAAAATTGAACGTTTTATCAATTCTGACTTATGACGAAAAAATAAGAATTCAAAATTGAAAAAGGCGAAAATATTGAGTGGTGTTGCACAAATATTATTTATTTGAAATAAAAAGCGAAAAAGATCGAGTGGTGTTGCACCAACCTCGATTAACGAGAAAGATTCAAAAGAAAAAAAATTAAAAATTTTGTAAAATCCGAAAAACTCTCAACACCAAATTTGAGCCACCTGCTCTGATACCACTTGTTGGATCGAGAAAACGATAGAGGGGGGGTGAATATCGTTAAAACTTTTCAGATAAATTAAAGAGCAAGTACGCAGTGGAAATAATTTAATGCACGCAAGAACACAAGGATTTTTACTTGGTTCGGAGTCACGGTCGGCTCCTACTCCAAGGCCCACGGTCCTTGACCGTTTACTTTGGGTAATACTATAATCGCACAAAATAGGTTTACAAGTTGAGTACAGAAATATTGCAGGAAATGAAACTAGTTACACTTTTCGTTACTGACGCCCGATGTGGATCGTATTTCGGAGCAGGGGGGCGTCGTCGGCGCTGGAATCTCGAAGTTGGAGTTTGCCGGGGCGTAGCGCTTGAACGAAAAGCTTTGGAGCGTTAGAAAACTGTATTGTTGAAGCCTTGAGGTCGAGCCCCTTTTATAGTGCTCTATCGGGCACCTGATGGGTTGGGGCGCTTGACACGTGCCCTCCGATCTGCGAATCCTTATCCGCGGGCTCGGTCAGCGCTTATCCTCCCAACTTGGGCGCCTGAGCTGATGGGGGCGCCCGTGACCTCACGGGCGCCTAATGCGCCTTGGTTCAGTGGCTTCGCAACTATGACTTGGGATTTGCCTTCACTCTTGGGCGCCCGTATCCTTACGAGCGCCTGAGCCCAGTCGGGCGCCTGACTTCATTCGGGCGCCTAGGCCCAGTGAAGAACCTTCACTTGTAGACGATCAGTCCTTCGACCCTTCAACTAAGGTTAGTCCCAAAAACATAGTAAGTAATAATTACAGTCGTAGTTGTCTTGGTTCTGACTTCGGGTCTCCCAAATGGAACCCTAGGTCGAACTGACGCCTAATGTTCCCTCGATGGGGAACGCGCCCTCACCTACTCCTCTCAGGAGAATTTACCTTTTGTCAACCGGCTCCTCCGGTTGGACTTTTGCCCAGCTTTACTCACTAGGTCTTCGTGCCCAGTCCGTGACCAGGACTTAGTGCCCAATTCCTCGAACCAGGTCTTCGGTGCCCAGCCCTCGGCTAGGACTTAGTGCCCAGTCCACGACCAAGACTTATTGCCCAACCTTATGTCAGGAGTTAGTTGCCCAGCCCACGGCCAGGACTTATTGCCTAGATTAACTAGGACTTTCCTGCACACTTGAGTAACTTTATTAGATCATAAATAGTACTTAACTTTGAACCCTTTGTCAATATCAAAACACGGTTCGATATGGTGCTTCCGACACCAACACAACATTGCTTGATATTTTTCTCAGTTTAAAATTATATTTTTAAAATATGTAATTATCATTTATTAATTATTGATATGATAATCTTTTAATTATTTCTTAATCATTTTATAAAATAAATTTTTTGTTGGGACTCATGTATGATCAATACCAACATACATTTGTTTAAACTTTAAACAATCTTAAATGTATCATACTATTGTTGAACATCTAGAAAACCCCTAAATACGCAATGTATAGCACAATTTGAGTCCTTAAAACACTATCAACTCATAATAATTTATTTTAAATATTATTATTTTTATTTCTTATATTTTTAATTTATAAACTGTATTTATTTATTTATAGTTTATATTTCTTCATTTATATTTATTCTTTATGTATTTTTATATTTTATATTTTTAATTTTATTTAACATCAAATTTGTATTAATCTTTTGACAAAAAAATTAGTGTATTATGGACTGATCTATGATCATATTCAGCTTACATGCAGTTAAACAAGTTGAAATGTATTATACTATTGGAAAACCTCTGGAAATGACAACATAACCATAACTATTTTTTTACAATACTATCACTATACTAGCTACAAAATATATAGATCCACTTATCTTGCTTATAATTTATATATTTCAAGTAAAATATTCCTACATACATATACCAGTAACTCAAGAACCTGGGGTTGGCGGCATTCTACAAGTCTTTCGATTATGGTTAAGTTGTTTGCAGCGGTTACATTTGAGTTTTATCTTTCCGTTGTGTCCCGACTCGATTCGTACCTTCTATTGCCTACCGGGCTGCACAAGGCTACCAAGACATAGAACTATAATATTGTTTACGCTCCTAGGCCAAAATTCCTTGCTTCGACAAGGGTAAATTATATGATCCAAGTAAATGACATTCCAAGTTTATGAATAAAAATAATATTCACAATATGAGAGTATATCCATTCTCCGGTGAAGGATAACGCCAATAGCATGTGAGCAAGGGAGTCCTAAATTTTGAAACTCACTACAGTGATAATATTTTTTTTTCAAATCAATAATGTATGAAGTATCCCATGTCTCTACATCCATTTCAGATTTAGAGTATGAACGAACCTTATATACTCTAGCTTTTTCTCTCCTTGAATCCATTTCTTTTGTAGCATGGGGTGTTAAAGTAACATACAATTTTGAGACTTCCTCTCTACGGTTAAAGAACCATTGAGCTACATTTCTTCTTGTATTATCAATTAACCTGTTTATAGGAAGTTCATGTGTATTCTTGAACAAAGCATTTAAACTTTTCACATAATTAGTTGTTAACATTCTATACCTTCTCCTAGTAAAATATGCATTAGCCCACCTTTTAGGGTCAATATTCTGAAGTCACTTATAGATATCTGGATGTTTTTCAAGCATTGACTGCATTATGAGATCATGTTGGAGTGTTGTGTTTGCTTGTATTGCTTCCCAAAACAAACCTAAAGTTACTCTACTTTCAGTATTCGTTACCATATTACAAGACATGTCATGGCAACAAAAAGCATGATGGACGGTTGGGTAGACTTTCCTAATTGTTGATATAATGTCATAATGTCTATTTGATACTATGGTCATTGACTGTGCATCAACAACAAATAACTTCTTTGTATACTCCAAAAACCTCTCATATACAAACCCACATTCAACTTCAGTGATTCCAAAGGCAACTGTGAGAACATTATCATACCATCGATCATTGTAGCGATCAACAATATACCTGGATACTTCTCTCTTAGATGCGTGGCATCAATTCCAATAAGTTTACATAAATAAAACCTGAACACTCTTCACTAAGCACCAAAAGCCTAAAAATACCGCTGGAACTCATTGTTACCATTCTTGTATAGTGTTACGTAAGTTTCAGGATTCCTAGCTCTTAACTCACGCAAAATTATGAAAGATCTCTATATGTCTCATCATAATCTCTAACGACCTTTTTCAACACTTTCTCCCTAGCTATGTATGTTTTTTTATATGATATGGTCACTTCGAAACTAACTTTTATACAGTGTTAAGAAAATTGGATCGAACTGGCCGGTCGGACTGGTTGAACCGGGAACCGGCCGGATTTTCAGTCCGGATTGGCTCTGAAAATTGCTTGTCCAAAAACTGATTTTGAACCGGTTTGAACCGGCCAGGAACCGATGAACCGGACAACCCGGTTCACCCGATTTGATTTTTTAAAAAATTAAAAAAAAGCCAAAAACTTAAAACATTAAAAGTCTAAAACAGTAAACCTAATTTTTAATCACGTAATCGGCGATCTCTCGCGTGTCGCCTCATCTTCTCACTTGCGACTAGCTCCGCCTTCTCTCCGCATTACCCCGCTTGGCCAACGTTGTCGTGCCTCTGCCAGCGTCGCCACATCGCATCGCCTCCGTCAGTGTCACCAGCCGCCGCGCCTTCGCTAGCGTCGCCAGCCACCGCATCTCCGCCAGTGTCGCCTGCGTCCGTCAGCGTTTCCTGCCTCCGCCAGCGTCGCCGCATCGCCTCCACCAGCGTCGCCAGTCGCCGCACCTTCGCCAGCGTCGCCAGCCACCGCGTCTCCGCCAGCATCGCCATATCGCGTCACCTCCACCAGCCTTTTGCTTCTATGGTTGAAGCCTAAAGGTAACTGTAAGTTTTAAGTGTAACACCGTTCATTAATGATTAACATGTTCAAGAGCAACACAGTTGATTAATGCTTAATGATTAATCATTAATCAGTAATAAGATTATGTGAAATGTAAATTCAATTTATAGATTCATATATGAATGCTCCAACTCCAATCAGTCTATAGAAGTAAACAGTATCGTACTTGAAGCTGCAGCTGCCAATCCTGACAACCAATCTTCCTCAATTTCTTGTCGTGGGAAAACTGATCCGGCATGGATGTATTTTAATTTGACAATTGAGAAAGGGAGACCATTATATACATGCTTGCATTGTTTAAAACAATACAAAGGTGGAGGGATTAATAGGATGAAGCAACATCTTGCAGGAAAAACAGGAAACATAGCTAAATGCATGAAAGCTTCTCATGATGTGAAAGAGGAAATGTTGGTGATCCTGTCGACAAGCGAAGATCGGTTTTCCTTCGGATGACTCGGTCTAACCAAGACGACCCAGTTTGCTGTAACTCGGGGGTCGGACTCGGGCTCGAATAGGGCTTAGGCTCAAGTCGCTAGGCTCGGACCGGAATGGAACTCACAAAGTGGTGGTGTGTTTGCAAAATGGCAGCGATCTCCCCCTCGAAGCTCAAAGGGGGGTTTATATAGGGGAGAGAAAACTCTCTACTGTGTCAGGGATGACAAATCTCATTAAGTGAGGATCAGTTGACAGGTTGTGATAGTGACAGCCGTATTAATGTTGTGAGACCGCCGTAGCCGCCTGACACCCTGCCTAAGCTGTCTCTTCTGTTCCTCATTAATTCTTGGCGGCTGTGTCAGGCAATGATTATGCCAGGGGGGGTTATCTTCTGAATATTGACAGGGACAACCTACAATTGTTTGGCCATCTCAGCGTGATCGCGAGTGCCCGACTACGATAGCTGACTGTGGGGGCACGACCTCAAGCGACTGACCTTGAGTGTTCGACCTCGGGTGATCGACCTTGCATGCCCGACCTCAGGCGGTCGACCCTGAGCGTCCCGACCTTGGGTGACCGACCCTGGGTGTCCGGCCTCGGGCGACCGACCCTGAGTGTCAGACCTCGGGTGACCGACCCCAAATGCCCGACCTCGGGCGGCCGACCCTGAGTGTCAAACCTCGGGCGACCCTTGGCCCGGCCTATTTACTACAGGTTCCAAGCGGCAATCGAACCCGACCGAGCCCTTGATCCTTCTAAGAAATCATTCCCCCGGATCACAAGCCTTCCTCTCAAGTCTAGTCGAAGGAGGAGCTCAGTCCGACTGACTAAGCTTCCTGCTCGGTCGGCATACCTCTTGCTCGCCTTCCCGCGCGTCACATCGTACGGTTAATATTCTTCTTTAAATGTCGTATCCTCCATCAAATCCCCATTAATGCAAGGCCACGTGTCATTTCCCGACTGGAGATCTCTGGTAACGAAGCGTCATGGGCGTGGTTCGTGCGACGTGCGAGCAAAGCTTCGAGGTCTGGGAAATGACAGGGATCGGATGGCGGGGATTCCCCCCCGCCATTTTCCTCTCCTCTATCGAACGGCTCCCCTGTATTCACCCGCGGTATAAATAGGCCCAATCCCTCATTTTACCCCTTTTTATCCCGACCTCTGCCTTCTCTTTGCCTTTTGTCCGATCTCCACCACCCGACCTTCTCAACTCCGGCGAGCAGTGTTTCCGGCGAACTTCAATTTTAGGTACTCCTTTCCTTTGCCGAGTGTTTGTTGTGCCTTTTCCGACTTTGTTTCGATGGCCGAGTCGTCTACGCCCCCCGAGCCCTGGTATTTAACCACCCGGTCTTCACTAACCTTAGGCCAGCTAGAGACTCTGCGTATAGATTACCTAATCCCTGAAGACCATGCAATGACTCTTCCCATTCGTCGGGGTCGGCCACACGAACCCCCCTTGAATTACTTCACTGTCTTCTTCGATCAACTGTTGGCCGGATTACGCTTTCCCCTTCATCCTTTCTTCCGTGCAGTCTGTCGATACTTTCAGATGTCCTTATCTCAATTGGCCCCGAACTCGATCAGAATCTTATGCGGTACCGTGATCATCTTCACCGCCCATCGAGTCCCTTTGGAACCTCAGGTGTTCCATTACTTCTACTACCTTAAGAAGTAGGAACCCGGTAATTTCTACTTCCAAGCTCGCATTAACTCAGCCTTCCTAGAGAAGGTTCCTTCATCCAATAAGGGCTGGAAGTCCCACTTCTTTTATATTCGATCGACTCCCACCGCAAACTGGCCTACCGCCTGGGTAGAGGACCTGCCCAATCACCCTCAGCTACCTAAGAATCTTCGCTCAGACCCGGGCTATCGATCTACCTTCTCCAAGCTCGGGGGAGCCCGATACCACGCGGGCAAGTTACTGATCGAGGGTATGCTGTATCTCTTCCGGCTGAGCCAGGTCCCGGCGGAGCTACCCGGCACCCTCGGTAAGTCTCTATTCGATTTGTAAGTTTGTTAATGCTAACTAAAACTCTTTCTCTTGTGCAGCCGAGGTCATGTATAGCGCTAGGGTTGATGTCGTAATGGATCGAGAAGAAGAAGCCATGGAGGCTCTAGCCGCCCAACTGGCGGCGGACCGGGCGCCTCGACAGCAAACATTGCGCCGACCTCCGAGCAACCTGAGGTGGAGGGGGACAACCCAGAAGAGGATCTTCCGGCTGGGGACTCGGGGGCGCAACTCGAGCAGCGGGCGAGGGACGTCCGTTCAGGTAGAGGAAGAAGAGGAGGAGACGGAACAGGCAGCTTCTGCTAGCNCGGAAGCGTCGCCGGCTGGTCCTTCGCTTGGGTACGCCTTCCCCTCCAGTACCGACCTCGGGGGGTCCGGTCGCAATGCCCTCTCAATCCGATCAAGCTAGGCCCAGCCCTCGGGTCCCGGCCCCAAGCTCGGCTCCTGCTTTAGTTATTCCCTGGCCTGACACTTGGGGTCCACCCCAGCCGGCACCTCGCTCGGGAGCCCGAACTCCTACCCCCATAGCAGCGCCACCCGGTGCGTCCACCTCGGGGACCGCACCGAGTCCCCAGGTCCCTCAGACGGGTACCGCAAGCGTCGAGGCCGTGAAAGCTCTTCTGTCCATGCATTCCCCTCCGAGGTCGGCTGTGGACGTTCAGGTGCCTTCAGCCACTATTCTAACTTCGACAATCCAGCCCCAGCCACTTAATCTACATGGCGTGTTGGTCTCCGGCTGGGAGGAAGGATGGACGACGTCTTTCGCGATGGATCCTGTCAGCCTGGCTGACCAGCTCTTCGTGGGGATGACTCAGGTACATTCTCCATCTCTTGGTTAGTTATACTTATCCTTATGCCCTTCATATCGTTTCGCAGCAATGGGCGCTGAGCCATGCAGTTGGCCAGGCGCTGGTCACCAACACTAGGGAGCGTCGAGCGGCCGAACGAAGAGTAAGAGACCTGGAGGCTAAAGTGGCGCAATGCACCCTTCCTCCGGGCGACGAGGGGCTAGACCAGCTTCGCTCAGAAATAACTGTGCTGAGGCTGCGTATATCAGAGTTGGAGGTCGGTTCGGAAGAAGAGAAACAGTTGCTGGCCCAGTCGGCAGTGGAGACGGAGGGCCTAACTAATCGGGTGGCTCATTTGGAGGGTGAATATAAGGTTCTCAAGGCTCGGTATACCCGAGCCCACGCTGACCTGGCCAAAATGACAACAGATGCCAAGGGACTTCAACGGAAATTGAAGGAGTCGGACGCTGCTCATCACCAAACTCAACTGGCTCTGAAGAACAAAGAGACGGAGCTGGCTGCCCAACAAGAAGCTTTTCAAGGTCTAGAAACTCAGCTAGTGGGCAAGGAGGCACAGCTGGTCGCTCGGGAGACCACCATCCAGGGGAAGGACACTGAGCTCGCTCAGAAGGACACTGAGCTTGCTCGGCTTAAGAAGAAGTTGGGCGACTACCGGTCGGGCGAGTCCGCCCGGATTGAAGCAGCACGTCTAGCCTACATTCAGTCGGACTCCTTTCTGAACCTGATATCGGAGCGCACTGGTGGCATGATCGTGTACGGCGTGAAGGGTGCTATCCAGCAGCTGACCGAGGCCGACCATCTTCCCGAGGACCTTCCCCCCAACGCAGTGAAGCTGAAGCGGATCAAGGCGTCGATTCCTGAAGATGCCTTCCCCCCATTTACTTAGGTCGAAATTTTGCTTTCCTTTGTTTCATGATGACTCGGCCCTCAGGCCTTAAAAAGTTCATCATGTTTTGAGTTGACTCAGCCCCTGGGGCTCAATTTTGTAGGGGCCATGAACCCTTCTTTGATTCCTTTAGCTTGTTATGGTTTTATTTCAATAGCCTGGACACCGTATTTGTTCACTCGCGATGCTTAAGGTTTTTGTTAAGTGTTGTCGGCCTGGGATGCCCGACCGGCTCTACAAGGGCCGGCGCTTGGGTCATATCACGAATTTCTACAAAGCACTGACTGCTCAGTCCGTTCATACCGCTCCCTTTGGCTCGATTTTGTGAGTCAAGCGTCAAATTTTTCTAAGTCTCGAACGCCCAGTGTATCTGAGCTCTTAGTCATTCAGTCAAGCCCCTACCCGGGTTCGGGCATATTGTTTGATCGGGCAGACACCTTGACTGGGCGTTTCACCCTGTCTCTGGCGAGTTAGCCTTATCTGCGAAGTCGAGTTGGCTTGTGTGCTTTGGTTCAACCAGTTTGGCCTTGCTAAGCCGGCCTACTATTCATTTTGTCTCTCAGAGCGTGGGGAGCCACGCCATGGCAGTGAAGATCATTGAAATGTGTTAATTCATATTTCCCTCAAGCAAGAGTCTGGACACCGTCCGACTTACCCTGACCGAGCGTGGATTGCCACGCCCGACCGGGCCCGACCGAACGTGGAACGCCACGCCCGATCGGCGCCGAGTCCGATGGGTGCATGAGAGCAAGCCCACGTATAACTTGCCTTAGCAAGAGTCTGGACACCGTCCGACTTACCCTGATCGAACGTGGACCGCCACGCCCGATCGGGCCCGACCGAACGTGGAACGCCACGCCGGGTCGGCGCCGAGTCCGGTGGGTGCGTGGGAACATACCCACTTATAACTTGCAGGATCCGTTCTTCTCTGGAGGCTACGAGTTTGTCTATCCCATTATTTGAGTACAAGTACAGAGATTCTTACACTGAGCTTTCCTCACGATACAACCTCAAATGTATTGCGCTCCAGGGTCTCCCGAGCTGCTTTCCTTGTGAGTCTTGCAGATAGTAAGCTCCCGACCCCAGCGCCTTGGTCACCAGAAAAGGGCCACTCCATTGAGGCTCCAGCTTGCTTACTTCTCCAACTGGCTTAACTCTTTTCCATACCTTGTCCCCTACTTGAAAACTTCGGGGTATAACCTGCTGGTTGTATCGGTTCCGCATCCTTTGTTGGTAAGCAACCATGCGGACTGCAGCCTTGGCTCTGACCTCCTCGATCAGATCTAGCTCCGCTCGTCTCTTCTCCGCATTGTCTTCTCCATACAAATGTCTTTTGTCAGACTCACAGCCGACCTCCATGGGGACCACCGCTTCACTACCATAGACTAACTGGAAGGGAGTACATCCTGATCCTTCTTTGGGGGTGGTCCGAAGAGCCCACAAAACATCAGGCAGCTCATCCACCCAAGACCCGCCGACCTGATCTAACTTGGCCCTGAGCCCTTTCAGAATCTCTCTATTAGCTACTTCGGCCTGGCCATTGCTCTGGGGGTATGCCACCGAAGTGAAAGCCTGTTTGATTCCAAATTCCTTGCACCAATCTCTGATAACCCGACCTTGAAACTGCCGACCATTATCTGACACCAGCTTGTGCGGTATGTCATACCGACATAAGATATTCTGCCACAGGAACTTCTTGACAGCTTGCTCCGTAATCCGAGCTAAGGCCTCTGCCTCAATCCACTTAGAGAAATAATCCACTGCCACTAGCAAGAACTTCTTCTGACCGGCTGCCCGGGGGAACGGTCCTACTATGTCCATGCCCCACTGATCAAAGGGACAGGACACAGTGGAAGCTCTCAGCATCTCGACAGGTCGGTGCAACAGGTTCTGGTGCTTCTGACAAGAAAGGCAGGAAAGGGCCAGTCTCTCAGCATCCTTCTGGAGGGTCGGCCAAAAGTAACCTGCTAGTAAAACCTTCCGAGCCATGGACCGACCTCCTGCGTGGTTTCCGCAGGACCCCAGGTGTACTTCTCGCAGCACATAATCTGCATCTTCTTCTCCTAGGCATCTGAGTAGTGGTCTGGAGAAGGCTCGCTTGTACAGCGCGTCTCCTACCAGGGTAAACCTGGCTGCCCTTATCTTGAATATCCTGGCTTGCTCTGAGCTGACTGGAAGAGTCCCTTCCTTCAGATAGGTTATGAATGGGGCTCGCCAGTCTTCTTGTATTTCCATTTCTGTTTCTCTTTCCACCTGAGCTACCAACATGACTTGAGGTGACGGTCTGCGAAAGACCCAGGGATGGACCGAACTGGCTAATCTAGCCAGTTCGTCAGCCTTGGCATTATCCCCCCGAGGGATCTGTAAAATCTGAACTTCTTGGAACTCTGCTCGCAATTGTTTGTATGCCTCCACATAAACTTGTAATTTTTCATCATTTACCTCGAACTGCCCGACCACCTGCCGAGTTACCAACTGGGAGTCGGAGTACAGGATGACCCAAGCAGCTCCCACGTGCTTGGCTGCTTGTAGACCTGCCAGAAGAGCTTCATATTCTGCTTGGTTGTTGGTAGCCTGGTATTCTAGGCGTACAGCTAGGTGCAGTGAGTTTCCGTCAGGGGAGACCAACAAGACTCCCACGCCACTCCCTGCCCGAGTGGCTGATCCATCTACATAGATCTTCCATATCCCTTCTTCTTCCTCTGCATGGAGTTCACTTAAGAAATCTGCCAAGGCCTGAGCTTTGATCGCAGTTCGGGGTTGGTACTGGATATCATATTCACTCAGCTCAGTCGTCCATTTGACCATCCGACCGGAGACCTCGGGGTTGATCAACACCTTCCCGAGTGTGCTATTAGTCAGTACTCGGATAGGATGAGCCAAGAAGTATGGTCGCAATCGCCTAGCCATCAACACAAGCACATAAGCTAACTTCTCGAGCGTAGTGTATCTACACTCGGTTCTTTAAGTAGATGCCCAAAGAAGTAGACCGGTTGTTGCTCGGCCTCCTTCTGGGTTACAAGCACTGCACTCACCGCTCCTTCAGTAGCAGATAAATAAACGTACAAGGGTTCTCCTTCGTCCGGTTTGGCTAGCACTGGCAGACTGACCAAGTAAGCTTTCAATTCTTCAAAAGCTCGGTCGCACTCGGCATCCCACTGGAACTTGGAGGCCTTGCGCAGGATCTTGAAGAACGACAGACTTCTGTCAACCGACCGGGATATGAATCGAGATAAGGCCGTGATCCTCCCGGTCAGGCGCTGAACTTCCCTTAGGTTCCTGGGCGGTGGCATGTCCAGCAGAGTTTTCACTTTACCCAGATTGACTTCTATTCCCCGCTCGGTCAAGATGTAGCCTAGGAATTTCCCACTTTTGGCTCCGAACAAACATTTTGCAGGATTGAGTTTGAGGCCATACCTTCGAAGGGTGCCGCATGTTTCTCGTACATCTGCTATGAGGTCGGCAGCTCGGGAGGACTTGATGAGAATGTCGTCTACGTATACTTCTACGTTTCTCCCGAGCTGCTCCTTAAAAAATTTATTCATCAGCCTCTGATAAGTGGCCCCGACATTCTTGAGTCCGAAGGGCATAACAGTGTAGCAATAAGTACCCTTCGCCGTGACAAAACTGACCTTCTCTTGATCATCCCGAGACAAGGGTACTTGGTGATATCCTTGGTAGGCGTCCAACATACAAATGAGCTCACTCCCCGCGGTAGAGTCTTCCATCTGGTCTATCCGAGGGAGAGGGTAGCAGTCCTTGGGACAGGCTTTGTTGAGATCCCTGAAATCAATACAGACCCTCCACTTGTCACCCGGCTTGGAGACCAACACCACGTTGGCTAGCCAGGCCGGGAATTGCATCTCTCGTATGTGCCCGGCTGCTAACAACCTTTCCACCTCAGCCTGAATGATCTTGTTCTGCTCGGGGCTGAAGTCTCTCTTTCTTTGCTTCACAGGTCGGGCGTCCGGGTAAACATGCAGCTTGTGCTCCATGACCTCGGGCCTGACCCCTTTCAGATCTAGCTGGGACCAGGCGAATACATCTTGTTTCTGAGCCAAGCATTCTATTAGTCGTTGCCGAAGGTCGGGTGACAGCCCCGGAGCTATTCTCACTTTGGTCTCTTCTCGGTTAAGGCACTAGCTGGATCTCTTCTTTTTCCTCTATCAGCTCAGCCCAGGGGGAAGGATGAGAGGACTGCACCATGTTACAGCTGGCCGGTGGAGCTCGGAAGATCTTACTTACCTCCACTCGAACGTCGTCAACGTAACATCGACGAGCTACCTTTTGGTCCCCCTGGCCTCCCCGACTTGATCGCCTACTGGAAACTTGACCTTCAAGTAGAAAGTGGACACCACTGCTCGGAACTCGTTCATTGCCGGTCGGCCCAGGATGGCATTATAGGCCGAGGGGGCATCCACCACCAGGAAGGTAGACCACCGAGTCCTTCTCAAAGGTTCTTCACCGAGTGAGATGGCCAATTTGATTTGGCCCAACGGCTGGACTTCATTTCCCGTGAACCCAAACAGAGGTGTGGCCACGGGGTGGAGCTCAGTAGTTTCAATCTGCAATTGTTCAAAAGCTTTTAAGTACAAGATGTTTACCGAACTTCCCGTGTCCACAATGGTTCTATGAATCTGGTAATTAGCTATGATCGCTGTGATGACCAGGGCGTCATCATGAGGTACTTCTATTCCTTGTAAATCTGAAGGGCCGAAACTGATCTGCGGTCCCTGAGCTTGGGCAGAGCTGCAACCCACTTGGTAGATATCGAGTCGCCTAACTTGCGACTTCCGAGCTTTGTTGGAATCTCCATAGGTGGGACCACCGGAAATCACGTTAATGGATCCGTGCACTGCATTCTGCTGATTGACTTGCTCTTCTCGGGCATCCCCATGCTCGGTGGAGTCAGAGGTCGGGAATAATTGCCTGGCAGTAGGGGCGGTCGGTCGGGCCGGGGACTCGGATTGGTTGGACGGGGCTCTTCCCCGACCTCGGCCACCTCCTTGATGAGCTCCTCTTGGACTGCCTCGACCAGCGCGACCTCGACCTCTACCGGCCTGCCAGCAGTCTTGAAGGTCGTGGGTGTAGCTGTTATGAAAAGAACAGTAGGGCTGCCACCTGGAAGGGAGGCAACCCTGGGCCACTTGCTGAACTATTCCCCTTTCGGTTCCTTGTCGGTGTCCCATAGCTCTGGGACTTCTGAGAGGTCCTCCGGGAGGCGCACTCCTCTGATGATGCTGGGGGACCTCGGGCGCCGGTCTGACCTCCGGTCGCCTGGCGGCTTGTGCTTCTTCTATGTCCACGTATTTGCTGGCCTTGCCTAGGAGACTTTCGAAGTCCTTCGGAGGTTTTCGGATCAAGGATCTGAAGAACTCGCCCTCCTGTAAGCCTTGTGCGAAGGCACTGACTAGCACCTCAGACGTGGCAGTGGGTACATCCAATGCGACTTGATTAAACCTTTTGATGTATGCTTTGAGGGGCTCTTTGGAGCCCTGCTTCAGGGTAAAAAGATTGAGGCTGGTCTTGTGGTGCCTCTTGCTGCTCGCGAAATGTTGGAGGAACAATCTTTTAAAGTCAGAAAATTCTCTTACAGATCCCTCCGGTAGTCTGTCGAACCATCGTTGGGCCGGCCCGGACAGAGTGGTCAGGAAGGCTCGGCACTTTACTCCGTCGGAATATTGATGCAGCATTGAAGCGTTCTCGAACTTCATTAAATGCTCTTCAGGATCCGTAGCTCCCCCGTATTCAGTGATGGACGGGAGTCGGAAATGCTTGGGCAAGGGCTCCTGCAGGATCTGGCTGGAAAAGGGAAGTCCTGTACGCTCCGCCGAGGTCGGCACAAGGGGAGCCTTCCCTTTGCTAGCTCTGGTACGGCTGGATGTAGCTTCATGAGGGTCTGATTGTCCTGCTCCCTCAGCCGGGCCAAACAACGCCCGGTGGAAGTGAGGACTGTCCTCCTGTCGAACCCCTCCCTCAGTGCCCACGCGAGCAGTGTGTTGATGCAGTCTGGCCCTGATTGTTGTTTTGGTGTTGACATCGATTTTAGTTTAGGTTGATCATGTTGATTATGATTAAGTCCTGATCGGGGATCAGGCATGGTATGGAAAATCCTAGTCTGGAGGGCTAGGTGTTGGAAAGTCCTGATCGGGGATCAGGTATGGTATGGAAAATCCTAGTCTGGAGGGCTAGGTGATGGAAAATCCTAACCTGGAGGGTTAGGTGTTGAAAATCCTAGTCTGGGAGGCTAGGTGTTGGAAAAGACCTAATTCGGAAGGGTTAGGTGAAAAGTCCTAGCTTGGAGGGCTAGGTGAAAAGTCCTAACTTGGAGGGTTAGGTGCAAATTCCCATCCTGGAGAATTAGGTGAAAAAGTTCTGGCTTGGAGGGTCAGGTGCCTAGCTTGGAGGGCTAGGTTGGATGATGTTCTAACTCGGAAGGGTTGGGTGAAAAGTTCTAGCTTGGAGGGCTAGGTGAAAAGTCCTAGCTTGGAGGGCTAGGTGAAAAGTCCTAACTTGGAGGGTTAGGTGCAAAGTCCCAACTTGGAGAGTTAGATGGAAAATCCTTAGCTTGGAGGGCTAAGGTGGATGGAAACTTAGCTTGGAGGGCTGAGTTTGAGTCTCTGGATCGGTCTGGTGATCGATCAGGGATTCTGGCACGCTGCTCCTTCGTGGATCGGTCTGGTGACTGATCCAGCGATGACTGATCGGTCGGGCGACCGATCAGGGAGCACACAGTGAGGTTGGGAACCTACTGTGTTGCTCCTGATCGATCTGGTGACCGATCAGGGAGTATGCGTTTCACCCATTGACTGGCTCCTGATCGGTCTGGTGACCGATCAGGGAGCAAGCAGTGAGGTTTAGTTCCCTTGCTGAACTGCTCCTGATCGGTCTGGTGACCGATCAGGATCACTGTGCAGATCGTTCCGGAGAACGATCAAGTGTTGCAGGTTCCTCTCTACGATCGATCAGGACGGAGCCTGATCGGTCTGGTCAGGTTCTGATCGGTCTGGTGACCGATCAGGATGCTGCCTGATCGGTCCGGTGACCGATCAGAAGGCTTAGCCTGCGAAGCTCAGAAATCGCCCAATATAAGGGTGGATCGGTCTGGTGAACGATCCACGACCTGGGATCGGTCTGGTGATCGGTCCAGGAGAATCTCAAAGAAATCACGATTTCTGATTGAGCGTTGGGGACTGATCAGGACGGAGCCTGATCGGTCTGGAACCAGCCTGATCGGTCTGGTGACCGATCAAGAGGCTCTCTGATCGGTCCGGTGACCGATCACTTTAATTCAAATTGCATTGTCAGACGCTCTGATCACGTCTGAACACAACCGATTCGCTGCCACTTTTCTCTGATATTTGATATGCTGTTTGATTTGCTGCTCTAATACTCTGATTGAGTTTCAGGTGACAGGGGAGGATTCAAACACTCAAGGAGAAGTCAAAGAGAGCTTTCCTTGGAGCAGGTTTGTCCCTTTCTCCACACAGGTTGCAACGGCTGGATGCAGGACTGAAGCTGCTGACTGAGGCTTGGCTGAGGGAGCTCAGGAAGTTCAGTTAGGGTTCAGTGTAGCTGGCGCATTGGCAGTGAGGCAGCGGTAGGCTGCTGGAGATGAGATCATCTGTCGCTTGGCGGAGAAACAAAAAGGAACGAGAGAAGTTGTGTTCAGCATCAATTCAGTTCTTCAGTTTTTGTGCTTTTGAGTTCCTGCGTGACAAGCTTGCTGTTCTTGAGTTCTTCAATCATTCTGAGCAAGCTATTGAGAAGCAATCATCATACTTGAGCACTTGAAGGAGAAGACAAGAGGCTTGGAGTCCGACAGTGGGAAGACACGAAGAAGGGTTCTTGCGTGAGATCGCCACTGGGTGGAGCTCAGGGAAGCTTGCTGTGTTTTTTTCCTTGCTAAGTGTTTGAGTAAGATCCTTCTTGTTGTTTCTTTGTGCTTAAACTATATCCTTATTTGAAACATACTGTGGAGAGGTTTCTCCACCGAGAAGGAGATTGCTTCATATCCGGTGATTACCGGGGCTTGATCTGCCGACGATCAAGGGATCGCCCACCTTAAGGGCACGCCAAGGAGTAGGGGCAAGTTATCCCCGAACCTTGTAAAATCTCCTTGTTAGCGATCTTGCTAATCTTGCTAGTTAGGTTTTGGTTTAAGTTTCTGCAAGTTTTATTTCCGTACTTCCGCTGTGCTATCTGATAACTTCAAGTGCAGAAATCTGATAACTATTAGAAGAAGAAGTGATTGGCTATATTCACCCCCCCTCTAGCCATCTCGTTCCCAACAAGTGGTATCAGAGCAAGGTGCTCTGTTTACGGCTTAACAACCGAGAGTTCTCAACAAGATGGCTTTGAGAGAAGGATTTTCCACCACCCGACCTCCATTCTTTGATGGCGCCGACTTCCAATATTGGAGATCAAAAATGGAATACTATTTGAAGATGGATATCCATACGTGGTTCGCAGTGAAGGAGGGATTCATCCCTCCTAAGGATGATGAAGGCAAAGAACTTGAGTCATAGAGATGGACTGCCGAACAAACAAGGAAGAGTGAAGCCGACGCGAAGGCGGTTGTCACTCTACAATGTGCCATGAACAAAGACCAACTCATCAAGGTTGGTCCCTTCACAAGTGCAAAGGACTTGTGGAACAAACTCATAGAGCTCCATGAAGGCACCCGAGACTCTAGAATTGCCAAGAGGGACTTGTTCCTCAATCAACTCCAAAATCTCTCCATGAAGGAGAATGAGTCGGTAAGTGAGCTCCATAGCCGGTTCAAGGAAGTCCTTAATGAACTTCATTCAATTGATGAAAAGGTCGAGAATCGCGACCTTGTGAGGTATGTCTTGAAAGCATTTCCAAGGAATGCTTTGTGGTCATCCATGGTGGATGCCTACAAAGTATCCAAGGATTTATCTATTGTAAAATTAGATGATTTATTTTGTGAGATGGAATTGCATGAAATGGCTAACAAAGGCCCCAAGGAGAAGGGGATTGCCTTAGTTGCAGGGGACCGGACCGCTAAGAAGAAGAAGGAGAAGAAGAAGGAGAAAGAGATCTCATCATCTTCATCCTCTTCCGAATCCGAGTCAAACTCGGAGGGAGATGGCAGCGGCTCCTCTTCATCCGAAATGACCAACTTTGTGAGGAGGATGATGCGAAGAGACCGACGTTTGAAAACTAGAGGTAACATTAGTGAATCCAAACTTGATAAGAATAATGCATCTTGCTTTGAGTGTGGTAGGAAAGGGCATTTTAAGAATGAGTGTCCTAAGCTTAAGAAGAAGGAGGAGAAATCCAAAAGAAAAGAAGAGAGATCCAAGAAGAAGAAGAAAGCTTTGAAGGCTTATTGAGATGAGTCATCCTCTAGTTCATTCGATGATGAAAAGGAGGAGAAGAGCACAAGGTAAGTGGCTCTCATGGCTCTTGGAGAGGAGAGCAGTAGTGAATCTACAAGCTCCGCAAACATGGCTTCATCATCTTCGGATGATGAATAGGTAACTTCTCCCGAGCTTGAAAAATATTATAGAGCAATTGCATGTTTAACTAGTATGCTTAAGAAATCCAAAAACAAAGTTAAAGCATTGCAATTAGAAATTGATCAATTGAAAGCTTCTAGGGATGATAACATTGATGACTTGCATGTTCAGTTACTAGAAGATGAAATTAAATCGTTGAAACATAAGATTGTAAGCTTGAAATCCTCTAAGGTTGAGGAAATTAGTGATTTGCATGATAATGAGTTAGTGGAGGAAAACCATTCATTGAAGAGTGAAGTTGAGAAGCTCAAGAATATTCTTGGGAAATTCTCAAATAGCTCTAAGACCCTAGATATGATCCTCAATGCCCAAAGGGCAGTCTACAATAGGGCCGGTATTGGTTACCGCCCTAAGGAACCCTCATTTGTATCTCTCATGTCTAGGACTGACATGAGACAATCTAGGACACCCAAAATCCAAAAGAAAGTTGTCAAGGCATGGGTGTCTAAGTCATGTTTAGTTGATACTTTAGGTCCCAAGGTTTGGGTACCTAAGACTTATATTTTTCGAATTGTGTAGGTTATGATTGAGGGGGAGCATCTATCAACTTGGTTTGTTGATAGTGGATGCTCCAAACACATGACCGGGGATAGATCATTGTTTACCACATTTCACAAGAAGAGTAGAGGTAATGTATCATTTGGTAACAATGGTAGCCTTAATGTCATAGGAATAAGAGACATTCAAATATCCGAATGTCTTAGAATCTCAAATGTCCTTCTAGTCAAGGGGATGAAGTTTAATCTCCTAAGTGTCAGTCAATTGTGTGACACGGGTTACACAATTGACTTCCAACCAAGTCAATGTCTAGTTAGACAAAATGACACCTTGGACACGGTACTAGTAGGAGCAAGAGTTGACAATATTTATCAAGTTTCATTTAAAAGTGCTACTAATGTTTTTGCTAAGTGTCTCATGTGAAAAGAAGAAGTGTCCACCCTTTGGCACCGGAGGTTAGCACATGTGAACATGAAGAACATCCGGAAGCTGGCCAACAAGGGACTAGTCCGAGGCTTACCAAGCATCAAGTATGAAAAAGACAAATTATGTGATGCGTGTCAAATGAGTAAGCAAACAAAATCTGCATATAAAGGTAAAAGCGCTGTAAGTACTTCCAATGTATTAGATTTACTTCACATGGATCTATTTGATTGTAGTACCATCATATCATTGAATGGAAGTAGATATTGCTTTGTTATCATTGATGATTTCACTAGATATACATGACTTTCTTTTTAAAACATAAGGACCAAACCTTAGATATTTTTATTTCTTTTTGTAGAAGAATTGAAAATGAGAAATCATTAACAATTAAGACAATTAGAAGTGATCATGGAGGTGAATTTCAAAACCAAAGGTTTTTAGAATTTTGTCAAGTAAGAGGATATAGACATGAGTTCTCTACTCCTAGAACACCACACAAAATGGTGTTGTAGAGAGGAAGAACCGTGTACTTCAAGAGGCTGCACGAAGCATGCTTAATGAGTACTCACTCCCGAGTTACTTATGGGCTGAAGCTGTAAATACAGCTTGCTATGTGCAGAATCGAATCCTCATCCATAGGTTTTTAGGAAAGACTCCCCATGAACTTTGGTTTGGGAAACCACCTACGGTTAAACATCTTAGGGTGTTTGGTTGTAAGGTGTTCATCCTAAACACCAAGGATCATCTTGGAAAGTTCACGGCAAAGGCTGATGAAGGGATACTAGTCGGGTACTCCCTCGTTAGTAAAGCCTACCGAGTCTACAACAAGAAAACTAGATTAGTTGAAGAGTCTTCTGATGTGGTTTTTGAAGAAATTCCGAAATCAATTGACCGATCAGAAGATGTAGAAGGAGTTCAACTCGAACTTAGGAGACTGAGTTTGAATGAAACTCCAAGTGTTGTTGATGGTGATGAGTCTGATGACGGTGAGCCTAGACAACCCATTGATCAGTCGGATCCTGAGGCTGAACTTGTGTCTAGTGAACCTGTTCAAGAAGCACCACCAACACCAAGGCAAACTAGATTGGCCTCTAGTCATCCCCAAGACCAAATCGTTGGAGACATCCATCAAGGGGTTAGGACTAGATCATTCTTCCGGAATGAGGCTAATGAAGTTGCTCTAATTTCCGAAATTGAACCTAGAAAAATTGATGAAGCGTTAATGATCCCGATTGGATTATTGCAATGCAAGATGAACTAGGTCAATTTGAGAGGAGTCAAGTTTGGGACTTAGTCCCTAGACCTAAGAAGACCACCATTATTGGAACTAAATGGGTCTTCAAAAACAAATTGAACCACAAGGGAGAAATCATTAGAAATAAGGCACGCTTGGTAGCCAAGGGCTACAGTCAAGTTGAAGGCCTTGATTATGATGAGACTTATGCTCCCGTGGCACGATTAGAGTCCATCCGATTGATGCTTGCATTTGCAGCACACCGTGGCTTCAAATTATTTCAAATGGATGTCAAATCGGTCTTCCTAAATGGTTTGATTAGAAGAGGTCTATGTCGAACAACCTCGGGTTTGAGAGTACCGAGTTTCCAAACCACGTGTTCAAGCTCAAAAAAGCACTCTATGGCCTTAAACAAGCACCCCGGGCTTGGTATGAGCGGTTGTCGACATTCTTGATTGAGAAGGGCTTCGTTAGAGGCCAAATAGACCCTACACTATTTCTACGAGAGATGGTGACAATATATTTGTAGCCCAAGTATATGTCGATGACATAATCTGTGGCTCAAACAATAAGGGCTATTTAAATGAGTTCATTGGACACATGGAGAGTGAGTTTGAAATGAGTCTAGTGGAGAGTTGACTTTCTTCTTGGATTGAAATCAAGCAAACTCGCGATGGTATCCATGTGCACCAATCAAAGTATACACATGAAATGCTTCGAAAATTCAATATGAGTGATTCGAAAGAGGTAACCACTCCCATGGCTACAAACACTAGATTAGACAATGATGAGAGTGGTAAACCTGTTGATCTAACTCAATATCGAAGCATGATAGGTAGTCTGCTATACCTCACAGCCAGCCGACCAGATATACTATTTGCTGTAGGTATGTGCGCTTGGTATCAAGTCTGTGCCAAGGAATCTCACCTAATCGCTGTTAAGCGAATTTTGAGATATCTCAAGGGCACAATTGGTGTAGGTCTTTGGAATCCTCGTACCGAATCTTTTGATTTGATGGGCTATACGGATTCTGACTACGCTGGATGTAAGTTGGACCGGAAAAGTACTAGTGGGGGCTGCCAATTCTTATGGTCGTCCTTAGTAAGTTGGTCGAGTCGGAAGCAACATTGTGTTACTCTTTCCACTACCGAGGCAGAATATATCGCCATGGGAGAGAGTATATCAATTGTTGTGGATGATCCACACCTTAGAGGACTATGGATTAGTTACAAGGGTGTGCAAGTGTTATGTGATAACATTAGCACATTAACTTAACCAAGAATCCGGTCCATCATTCTAGGACAAAACATA
>JAGFNQ010006282.1:288247-299218 GCA_024364735.1 Boesenbergia rotunda | reverse complement strand
CAAAAACTCTGATTCTAACCATATTAATGGAAGGTGTTGCCTTAATATTTTGTAAGGGGTTTTGGGTCTCATCTTTTCTAAGCACATTCATGACATGTGTCATGACTAACGATTTCCTTAATAAAGTATGTATGTGACTCAAGTTATCAAGTCTCATTAATTGAATTAGGAACCGGATTTCCTAATTCTATTTCATACTATATTGAAGGAATTGTTTTGGGAAATAATTTCCTAAATTGTCATAATTAATTTCGGAAATAATATGTTCAAGACTTTGATTTCTCTAAATCAAATCTTATTAAATTAAGAGACAAATCCCTTAATTCAACTACATATTATTTTCATGAAAAATCCCATTTAAGAAAACTCTATAGGAAACCATTTTCCTAATTAATTTTGGAGACAACAATATGTAAGAGCATTACCTCTTAAAACATATTTTATTCATGGATTTAATTAATTACAACAAATCATTTTCTAAGGGTGGCTCCCCGAGACTCAGATATCCAAAGAAAAGTAATGTGTTGTAAATCCAATTGGACGGCTCCCCGAGGCTCAATCCAAATCAAACATGACAATTTCAATTAAAAATTGGGAAATTAAATTACAACAACTAACTTTAAATTGGATGGCTCCCCGAGGCTCAATCCAAAGTAAAGAATTTTATTGTCAATTTAAAAACCAATTCAAATTTAATTGTCAATTAACTTTCCATGAATTTGTCTAGACTTTCTTAAAAGAAAGTGCCCAAAATTGCGAGATTTCAAAAATAGGTTTTCAGAATAATTGTAAGTTTCTGGTACAAAGAAAACTTACATATTTCCAAGATTGGAAAATTTCTAAAATAGAAAAATTTCCAAAATTGGAAAGTTTCCAGAGATGGGAAGTTTTCACAATTATTATAAAATTTCAGAAACTAGAAAATTTCAAACGTTTGCGAAATTTCATGAGGATTTCCAAACTTTGAAATTCCTAAATCTAAAATTTATTATAATTTGAAAGCTTCCATAATTGGAAAATTTTTCCGAAATTGAGATCATGACAAAGTGTTCCGCAAAACAATTATATGATAATGTCGAACACTAACCGGCTCTGATACCACTGTTGGGACCGGGTGCATGTCGACAAGGATACGGGTTCGTAAAATTTTAAATTTTTACGTGCAGCGGAAGAATTAGCATAAAATAATTTCCTAAATTATTTTAACCACGTATCTAGCATGCAACCTTATGATGTGTTGACATAATCATAAAATAAAAATTTGCGGAAAAGTAAACAAATTTACTAAGTACCTCTCGTAACTTGAAGTAAGGGACGAGATCCAACCGTAGCGTCCCTTGGAAGCTCCGCCTCTATTCGCGTCCACGCCGAGTTCTCTTCGGGATGACTTCGCGAAGTCACGAGTTTTGTGCTGACGAGAACTACTAGATTCTCTAAAGGCACAACTAGAACAACAAGAGAATAAATAGGAAACTAACCACCAAAGAAACGGAATCGAATTCCGAGAGGAGAGGAGTTGTGATCCGCTTCTTCTTCTTCTTGGTTGGCTTCTCCTTGGTGTAGATGGCTCACGGCAACCTTTGCTCACGCCAACCCTTGCTTGGGTGTAGGTTGGGCACCGGCCCTAGAAAGGCTAGGGTGGGCGCCGGCCCTAAAGGGAAGAGGGGAGAAGGAGAGAATAAAGAGAGAGAGAGAGGGAGCTCTATATCAATACCCGATTATTGATTAGTTAGGAATCCAAGGCTTGCCTATGGTTCCTTATATAGTTGCTTCTCCCTCGCTAAGTCTTCTCTTTAACGGAATTAACGCAATTAGTTATCATAAGAATTTTATCTTATAAAATTTCTTATGACTTATTCCGTTAAGCCTAGTCTTATTATAACTAATTTATAATAAAACAAATTCTTCTTCTCTTTAAATTATGGAATAAATTTTATAAGAAATTTATAAACTTTCTTATTATGGAAAAATCAATTCATAATTGATTTTATAAAATTAAAATAAACCAATTCATGGATTATTTTAACTTCCATAAAAAGAATAAATTTCTTTAAATTTATTTATATAAATTTCTTTATACAAATTTATTTATCCATAATTTATAAAATAAATCGTGCTAGATCTATTTTATTAATTAAACCAAATAAAATGGTTTTCTCCCTTTAATGTGGCCGGCCAAACCAAGGGGGTTTGGCACCCTCCTTGGCCGGCCAATCAAGCCCCACCAATCGCGAATTAAACTCATTTAATTCGCCCAATAAGCCTTCAAAAGACTTAGCCAATTTTAGCTTCCATTGCGCCTCTGATTAACTCAGATTCGACTTATTTCTCTTGATCGGAAAATCCAATTTTCAACTCGTTTTAAATCCCTTGGATTACTCGTAGTGCGTGTGACTAAATAGGCTTTTGATTTATGTTTGCCGTCTATAATCAACAAATTATAGAACGATCATGAGTGGCACCTAGTAGTACATCATGACCCCCAATTAATCGAAAGATCAATGGTTTGACCTCAGAAGAAATTATTCTGAAACCCTTCAGCAGCTCTAATGAATCGTGCCCCATTCTCTTCACCACCTTATACCCACTTTGTTCAGGACATGGTCTATGTGTGTCAGTCCCCACTAGGCTGACTACGTCACACCTAGCCCAAGTAGTGTCTTTCTCATCCTTTGGATTTCTAATTACTCTCATGTATTTAAGAGACTCGCACTCTAAACATGATATACTCTGGCCAGAGGTTTTGAGTAACAATCCGATGATAGGCCTGGGTATACATCTCCTCGCAAGGAGTGGTGAATCCTTTGTAGGCTGTTCAAACATCTTCGGGCACTTCGGCTTATACCCAATCATCCTGGGTCCACACCTCCTTGGAGATGCTTGCTTAAGATGTTAAAGTATAAGTCTCCATGACCAAGATGACTTGAACACCGCAAGTCAAAGGAACATCGCACTTAAGCTGCAGTAAGAACTTCATTGACATATCTACATGTAGATTCCCATATGAAGTCTTACAGCTAGTCACTCCAATGAACTAGTTCCCTCAACTAGCATCCATGTTTATCTCCGGACATCCCAATGTCACCAGCCAGTGAGAATCAGCTGATTAGAGAATAACTCATGCTAGTCTCAACAGAATTGATAGTGTCCGTTTTTATCAATTCATCGACTAGGGATAGTTTCAATACTTCACAATTGCACATGTAGAGATAATCACTAGTTGTGATCCCATCACAAATTCTCTTATGCTGTGAGTTGTATTGCGGACATTTAGTAGATGAGTTTAAAATCCCAATCAAATACACAAAACATGTATACTCAAATAGTGAATTACCATTTATTAATATAAATGTTACATCATAAGGCGATTGCCTTAGGACACTTCTCTCATATCACTAACAGGGGGGGTATATATAGGGGAGAAGAAACTCTCTCCTGCGCTAGAGCTGTCCCGTCTCATTAAGGGATGTTCAGCTGACATATCATGATAATGACCGCTGTATTAATGTTTGTGAGACTGCCGCAGCCGTCTGACACCCTGCGTAAGCTGTCTTTTCTATTCCTCATTAACTCTCGGCGACTATGTCAGATGATGATGATGTCGGGGAACTGCCTTCTGACTACGGACAGGACCTGTGCATAATTGTTCAACCGATTCCGAAGGCCCGGCTTCGGGCGACAGACCTTGGGTGCCTAGGCCCGGGGACCGACCCCGAGTACCCGACCTCCATGACCGACCCCGAGCACCCGACCTCCAGGACAGACCCCGAGCACCCGACCTCCAGGACAGACCTCGAGCGTCCGACCTCTAGCCAGCCTGAGGATCGACCCCCAGTGCCTGATTTCGGGTCAACTTCGGCCTGGTTTAACCACTTCGGGTTCGAAGCGGAAACTGAACCCGACCGAGCCCCCGATCCTTCTGGAAAATCATCCACCCGGATCACAAGCCTCCCTCTCAAGTCTAGTCGAAGGAGGAGTTCAGTCCGACTGACTAGGCTCCTGGCTCGGTCAACATACTCCCTTTTCACTTTCCTACGCGTCACATCGTACGCTTAATCTTCTTCCTTAAATGCCGAATCCCCCCATCAAATCCCCATTAATGCAAGGCCACGTGTCGCCCCCCGATTGGAGACCTCTGGCAACGAAGCGTTACCGGCGTGGTTCGTGCGACGTGCGAGCGAAGCTTCGAGGTCTGGGAAATGACAAGGATCGGACGGTGCGGATTCTACCTCGCCATTTCCCTCTCATCTATCGAACGACCCTCATGATTTCAACCGTGGTATAAATAGGCCTAACCCCTCATTTTACCCCTCTTTATTCCGACCTTTGCCTTCTTTCTGACTCTTGTCCGATCTCCGCCCCTCGACCTTCTCATCTCCGGCGAGCAGTTTTTCCGGTGAACTTCAATTTTAGGTATTCCTTTCCTTTGCCGCGTCTTCGTTGTGTCCTTTCCGACTTTGTTTCGATGGCCGAGTCATCTACGCCCCCCCCCCCCCCCCCCCCCCGAGCCATGGTATCTAACCACTCGGTCTTCCCTAACCTTAGGTCATCTAGAGACTTTGCGCATAGACTATCTAATCCCCGAAGACCACCCAATGACTCTTCCCGACCGTCAAGGTCGACCACATGAACCCCCCATGAATTATTTTACTGTCTTCTCCGACCAACTACTGGCCGGATTACGCTTCCCTCTTCATCCATTCTTTCGCGAGGTCTGTCAGTACTTCCAAGTATCCTTGTCCCAATTAGCCCCTAACTCGATTAGGATTTTGTGCGGTACCATGATTGTCTTCACCTCCCACAAAATCCCTTTGGAACCTCGAGTGTTCCATTATTTCTACTACCTTAAGAAGCAAGAACCCGGTAATTTTTATTTTCAAGCCCGCATTAACTCGACCTTCTTAGAGAAGGTCCCTTCATCAAATAAGGGCTGGAAGTCCCACTTCTTTTATATCCGATCGACCCCTACTGCAAACTGGCCCACTGCGTGGGTAGAGAACTTACCCGGCCACCCCCAATTGCACAAGAATGTTCGCTCGGACCCGAGCTATCAATCTACCTTCTCCAAGCTCGGGGGAGCCCATTACCACGCAGGCAAACTGTTAATTGACGGCATGTTATATCTCTTCCGACTAAGTTAGGTCCCGGCGGAGTTACCGGGCACTCTCGGTAAGTCTTTACTTAGCTTGTAGATTTGTTAATGCTAACTAAAACTTTTTCTTTTATGCAGCTGACACTATGTATAGTGCTCGGGTCGATGCCGTACTGGAGCGGGAGGAGGCAACCATGGAGGCCTTGGCTGCTCAATTGGCACGGGACCGTGCTGCGTTGTCGATAAGTGCGGCCCCGGCTCTTGACCGACCTGCAGCCGAGGAAGGCGAGTCGGAGGAAAACCTCCTGGCCGAGGTCTCAGAAGCGGCCCCTACAGGTGCGAGGCCAGCTGGACAAGCGGAAGAAGAGGAAACAGATCCGCCAGCTTCCGAGGGCTTGGTCAGGAGGCGTCGTCGCCTGGTTATCTCCTCGAGGACGCCTTCACCTGCAGCGCCAGCTTCGGGGGGTCAGGTCGTGACGACTTCCTGCCTTGACCGGGCCCCGTCTGGCATTCAGGCGTCCGCTCCTGGCTCGACTGTTTCTCGGTCTGGTGCCCGGGGCTCGACTCCACCGACGCCTCGCTCAGGAGCCCGACCTCCTACCTCAGCACTACCACCATCCGATGCATCAGCCTCGGGCACCGTGAACGACGAAGCCGTAGAGGCCCTTTTGTCGATGCACTTGTTGGGACCGGGTGCATGTTGACAAGGATACGGGTTCGTAAATTTTAAAATATTTACGTGCAGCGGAAGAATTAGCATAAATAATTTCTCAAATTATTTTTAACCACGTATCTAGCATGCAACCTTATGGTGTGTGGACATGATCATAAACTAAAATTTTGTAGAAAGTAAACTAATTTACTCAATACCTCGCGTAACTCGAAGAAAAGGGACGAGATCCAACCGTAGCGTCCCTTGGAAGCTTCGCCTCTATTCGCGTCCACGCCGAGTTCTCTTCGGGATGACTTCGCAAAGTCACGAGTTTTGTGCCGATGAGAACTACTAGATTCTCTAAAGGCACAACTAGAAGAACAAGAGAAAAGAATGGAAACTAACCAACAAGAAACGGAATCTAAATTCCGGGAAGAGAGGAGTTGCGATCCGCTTCTTCTTCTTCTTGTTTGGCTCCTTCTTGGTGATCCTTGCTCACGCCAACCCTTGGAAGGGTGAGGTTGCGCCGACCCTAGGTTGGACAAGGGGCGCCGGCCCTAAGAGTGGCAAGGGGCGCCGGCCCTAGGAAGGAAGGAGAAGGAGAAGAGAATAAGAGAGAGAGAGGGAGAGAATTAATCTCTTGATTACTCTATTGATTGGAATTCAAGGCTTGCCTTTGGTTCCTTTATATAGTAGCATCTCCCTTGCCAAGTCTCTCTTTTAACGGAATTAACGGAATTAGTTTTCATAAGAAATTTATCTTATAAATTCTCTTATGAATTATTCCGTTTAAACCAAGTTTTATTATAACTAACTTTATAATAAAACAAATTCATCTCTCCTTTAATTATGGAATAAATTTTACAAGAAATTTATAAACTTTCTTTTTATGAAAAAAATCAATTCATAATTGATTTTATAAAATTAAAATAAACCATTCCATGGATCATTTTAATTTCCATAAAAGAATAAATTTCTATAAATTTATTTATATAAATTTCTCTACACAAATTTATTTATCCATAATTTATAAAACAAATCGCGCTAGATTTATTTTATTAATTAAACCAAATAAATTGGTTTCTTCCCCTTGTTGTGGCCGGCCAAACCAAAGGGGGTTAACACCCTCTTTGGCCGGCCAAACCGAGCCGAACCGATCGCGAATTAAACTCATTTAATTCGCCCAATAAGCCTTCAAAAGACTTAGCCATTTTAAGTTTCCGTTGCGCCTCTGATTAACTCAGATTCGACTTATTTCTCTTGATCAAAAAATCTAATTTTCAACTCATTTTAAATCCCTCGGATTACTCGTAGTGCGTGTGACTAAATAGGCTTTCGATTTATGTTGACCGTATATATTAAATTTGACAGACCCAAATATACTATATTAAATTATCACGAAAGTAGGGACCATCAGATTTAGATGTGAATGAATGCTGGAAACCCTTTTACAAGCAAAAGTATAAAAAATGTAGCAAAGGGGCCACAGGTCGTATTTTTCTCGGGGCTAGATGTCGTGCTTGATTCAAACTTGTAGTTATGTGTCGTTTTTGGGTTTCAAACAAGTAAATGGGATTTTGGTTTGTAATTGAAAATGAAATTGCAAATGAAAAATAGAAACCGTGATTTAATAAACTAAACAAGAAAATTGGCACTTAAAAACTCAACAAATGGAAACTAAATCCAAACACTTACAAAGTTTTTGATAACTGATTTCTTATTTCAAACACAAAATGGAATGCTATGCAATGAAATAAAAGCAAGGATGGGAGTTTTCGAAAATAAACAAGATTAACACAAATCAATGTAAAGGGAATTTTGAAGATTACTCAAGCAACAACTTCACTTAGCTATAATGCTTTTGGAACCTAACCACTGCCAATAAAATTCAAATATGAATGAGTGCAAGCCTATTGAATTCAAACACTATCTCATACCACAAAAACAAGCTAAATTCGGATTTAAAAGGTCTAGGGCAGTTGGCACGCAAAGGAGAATTCCTTGTGCCAAAACTAATTGAATTTGGCACCTAAAACTAGTTATAGCAGTTCAGAAATGCCTGCTGTTCGATCATAATTTGAGCAGCAATCTATCAATTGAAAACTCGGCATGAATGGCTGAAGACAAACAGCTCACTTGGACACAACTGAAGCAAAGAAAAACAAGGCAGAAATAAAGGAAAATGCAGTAATGAAAACAGAATTTCAGGATTATAGATCTAGCTAAGCTGAAAACATGGCAAAACTTGCAGGAAATCGAACCAAATTCTATGTTAACTGAACAAGCATATATTGGACTTGAAATGCAGGGATTAACACAATGAAAATGCAAAGACAATTGGGCAAACACACAGCCCTGATACAATTCAGAAACTGCAGGAAATTCAGAGCTAGGTTGGTATGCACTAAATGGAGTTGATGCTCAGAAATTAAAGCAAATGCTATTTTAAACCAACTACGCTATCTGTCTAATGCTAGAGCAAGAGTTAACTACTAAGAAACTCGGAAACAACTAAAGAAAACAGATAATCTAAAACAATTTCAGAAACTGCACAGTTTTTTTTCAGAGATCAAATGGCACGCAACAAATTAAACTACAATAAACTGAAATTTGATCTAGTTGATCACTAAGCACGTTCCTATATTACTCTACTTGCAGAATTGAAGCTAAATTATGGCTAACAACTTAAAACTCGAAAAATTCAGTAACTAAACAAGAACTTAAGAACAGGACAGTGCGGAAAACGAAAATACAGCTAAACAACTTGGAAATTAAAGGTCTAATCTACTCCTCAACTCCTTCCTCAGCTCAAGAAATTCTTGGTTGTCAATCAAGAATCGGCTTCGAACCCCTAGGCTCAGCAAATCAATGGACAATCAATTCTGAAGTGGATTCTGCATCAAATCTGAGCTTGATGGAATTTTCCATCCGATTCTCTTCATCTCGATTGGAAAGGCTGCGATGATGATATGGAAAACTTCTGAGCTCACCTGAGAACCCCTACAAGTGGTTCAGAAGCTTTGAAATGGGTTGCGGTCGAGAAGAAGATGATCGGGCTGAGAACTGCCGGAACCCCCAAGAAATCCTCTGTTCCAGCGCAAATGAGCAGAATTCTTCAAACACCAATCGCCATGGACTTGATTCTCGATCTGAGAATGAAGATGAGGTGGTCACGCCTTCATGGAAGCAAAGATTTTCAAAAACGATGAAGAAACGAGGAAGAATGGCGAAGAACAGTGAAACTAGGCTGAAGACGCGACAAGGGTAAGCTCTGTGGAGTTTTTCCTTAAGTATTAATCAATGGACGGCTCAGATCGATTTGCTTCAATCCAACGGCTGATCTTGGTCTGATTTGAGCCAAACTTTGATGATGATGATCTGGGGTCAGGATCTGCCTCGTGGTAGCTCGGATCCTCCAGATTTGCAACGGATGGTCCAGATCAAGCTAGCCTTTGATTGGATGATCTAGAGCCCTCCAAGCTTGATCCAACGGTCGATCGAGCTCAGATTGTGATGAAACCTTCAGATATTGATCAAGGTGCTTGATCAACCCTAGCCCTAGCTCGGATTGCTTCAGATCATCCCGGATGGCTCAGATCTAGCCGCTTTTGAATCGACGGCCCGGATTTAATCGTAATCTTGATAATCTGATCCGGGTCACTTCCGACTCGAGTTTGACCCAATATGCCCTAGGTACTTGAACCTTTTATGCCTACAAAAATAAATCAAGAATTTAGTGGCCAATTAACTCAAATATATGTAATTTTGCAATTAAGTCCAAAATATGAATAAGTTCTAAAACCTAGGGCAATTTCACAATTTTAGCAATAAAAACATAGGTAAAACATGGATTTAAGCAGCTCAAATAATCAATAAAATAGTACTTATCAACTCCCCCACACTTAACCTTGAGCGTCTCGCGAAAACAGTAAATATGTATCCCCTAGATTTACTTAAGCATAATTAGAAACAAATGAAAAGAAATTACCTAAGGTTGTCAATTCTCATAAATCTAAGCTCTATGGATTACTATCTTGTCCTTAAATCAACAACTTAACCTTTTCATCTATCATGAGTCATTGAGATGAATTTAAATCTCTAGCCTTTCAAGGAAAATATTGGTGGCTCTCTTCTTAATTTCTAACTTGATGATGGAAGTGGAGCTCACTCAAACACACATGCTTCTTGCACTACCATAGGCTTGCTTATTATCTACTCTCCACCATTAATCATGATTAGGATCAACAACTATAAAAACAAATCAAAACATTAGAAAATGGTAAGGAGTGAAATAAAAGCCAAGGAAATGGAGAAATTGATAAAGTGGTAGACTTGAGTGCTTGAGGATGTTTCCAATGCTAAAGCTTGGACCCGGATGAGGAAAATTACAATGCCCAAGCTCCAAAACTCCAATGGTGTCATTTTGCTTCTTCCTTCTTTTCCTTTCCAAACTGTTTTCTTTTTTTTTTTCTTTTCTTGTGGACAGTTACTGAATTCATTTCTGCTTCCTTTTCCTCTAGTGGAGTCAAAAAGATAGTGGAACAAAGATGTAATTCGGATGAGAACATTCCACTAAATTCATGAGTCCGAAACTCCCTTGGGTGCCCCTTTATCTCTTTTGTTTCCTTCTTTTCTGATTTTTCCTCTTTTTCTTCAGCTGTTAACTTCTGTTTTGGGCTCATTTTATTCAATCATGCCGTGCTCAGCTCCCAATTCCTTCTCAGAATCATCTCCAATCATCTAGCAATTAAAGGGTAGTAGAGAGTTCAAACAACTCAATCAAAGGATTTACTTCACAAAAATTTTTCTTCAAACTGTTTTCTCCTTTTTTTTTCTTCTTCTCTGCTCTCAGATTCTAGCTCACGGCATCAACTTCAGAATCAAGATAATGTTTTCTTCAAGCATTTGCATCAAGTAGTTCTTGCTTCAATTGATAGTAGAAAACTCAATAGTTCCACTCAAATTCAACTCTGCTCATGAATCAGATTTCAGCCAAGCCACTTCTTCATTTGCTATTCTCTTCAGCAGTTTCTAGCATCCATTTGTTCTTCTTGTATCCGAAATTGAATGTGCACCTTCAACTTCAGATACCATCGACATTTAATGTCTTGATTCATCAGATGTAGTACTCAGAATTCAGATTACAAGTTTATGATGCATTGCAGCTCAGTTTGGGCAGTTTTCAGATTTTTTCCAGCTTTTGGTCAGTCTTCCTCAACTAAACTCA
>JAGFNQ010006282.1:236362-285334 GCA_024364735.1 Boesenbergia rotunda | reverse complement strand
CAAAGATATTAAAGTAGCACATGATTTTCTACTCAGAGCATCGGCTACCTTGTTGGCTTTTCCCGGATGGTACAAGATCTCACAGTCGTAGTCCTTGACCAACTCGAGCCATCGGCGTTGTCGCATATTCAGGTCTTTCTGGGTGAAGAAATACCGCAGACTCTGGTGATCAGTAAAGACCTTGCACTGAGTACCATATAAATAATGCCTCCATGTTTTCAGCGCAAAGACCACCGTGCTAATTCCAAATCATGGGTAGGATAATTCTTTTCATGTTCCTTCAGTTGCCTAGAGGCATAGGCAATTACCTTCCATTTTGCATAAGTACAGCCCCGAGTCCAAGTTTGGAATGCGTCGCTGTACATATCGAAACCCGTATCATTTCCGGAAGAGTCAATATAGGAGCGCTAGTCAGTCTCCTTTTCAGTTCAGAGAAACTCTTCTCGCATTCGTCGGTCCAGATATATTCTTATCTTTCTTTGTAAGAGCTGTCATAGGGGCTGCAATCCGAGAGAAATTCTCTACGAATTTTCTGTAGTAACCTGGTAACCCAGAAAAACTTCTGACCTCACTGGCATTCTTGGTCGGGACCAATTACTTACGGCCTCAATTTAATTGGGTCGACCATCACTCCGTCCTTGGAGATAATATGTCCCAAGAATGACACTTGATTCAGCCAGAACTCACATTTAGAAAATTTAGCATACAGTTGTTCTTTCTGAAGAATCTGTAATACTATACCCAGGTGCTCTGCATGCTCTTCGGAAGTCCTCGAATAAATAAGGATGTCGTCGATGAAGACGATCACAAATCTGTCGAGAAATGCCGAGAAAATCCGATTCATAAGGTCCATGAATATTGCTGGAGCATTAGTAACTCCGAACGGCATCACTACGAACTCATAATGTCCGTATCTCGTCCGAAAAGCAGTTTTGGGTATATCCTCACTTTTCACCCGGACTTGGTGATAACCAGACCTCAGATCAATCTTAGAGAAAACCGTAGCTCCCTTTAACTGATCGAGCAGATCATCTATCCTGGGTAGAGGGTACTTGTTCTTTATGGTCACATTGTTTAATGCCCGATAGTCGATACACATACGCATCGACCCGTCCTTCTTCTTGACGAACAGTACGGGAGCTCCCCAGGGGGAATGACTAGGACGAGTAAGTCCCTTGTCGAGTAGCTCTTGTAGCTGTCCTTATGTGTCGCATGATCAATATTGGATAAATGAGATTTTATTTATTGTACCAACCGAAATTTATTTTATTCATTCTTATAAGTCTACATATAAACTAGTCCACTCAGTGAGCGAGACGGGCTGCCGTGATGCCCAACATAAAGAATAACATAGCGACACTTACTATCTCCTCGCTCATCACCCTCTGGCCCGCCTCAGGATCCTCAACTGTCCCCATCGGGTCCTCATCTTCAATCTCGAGAATCTCCTCGTCCGCTCCGAGGTCTTCCTCGAACATCCCCAGCAGCTCTGGATCCTCCTCGAAGAGTTCGGGGTCTTCCCCGAAGGCTTCGGGATCCTCCTCGAAGGGCTCAGGATCCTCCTCAACCGGCTCGGGATCCTCCTCATAGGGCTCGGGATCCTCCTCGAAGGGCTCAGGATCCTCCTCATAGGGCTCAGGGTCCTCCTCAGGGTCCTCCTCGGATGACTCGGAGTCCTCCTCCGAGTCTCCCAGATCTGCTGGGAACTCATGGCGGAGGAGCTGTCTGCACAACTCCGTATAGGGGATACGGCATCTGTGCTGTCCCCAGATCTGATGTGCCACCTCTCTTGCCCGGTTGGGCAAGGCACGAAGTAAAGCTCCGATCCTATGATCGTCCGTGGCTGGAAACCCTTCCCGCTCCAGTTTCCAGAAGAGCCGATCCAAGAATCCTATGGTGCCTTGGATTCCCAGAACCGGCCAATCCCTAACAGTCTCTATCTGCTCCAGCAGCTCGCGACATCTCTCAGGGTAGTCCTCAGGCAACATCTGGAATTGAAAAAAAATGACATGGTTAGTACAAAACCATTCCTTTCTCAATTCGCAAATGTATACAGAGGAAAACACACACCTAATCGGTGTAGTTTACCCTGGTGATTACTATATGTAACCACTCTCCTACCCAGGTTCTAAATTATCAAAATAGTGTTCATGTTCACCTATCTTACAATTACTTATCATAAACACTTCTTCATGCAAGCATGAATCATTTCTATCAATATCATTACTGTACATGAATTAAATAAAGCGAGTTTAGGATTTCTTACTTGGAAGCGGCAGAAGGAAGCTTGATGTGTGTGTGATGGAGGGGAAATCTGCTCTGATACCAACTTGTAACGCCCGACCTTATATCTACCCTAAAGGCGGGGTTACGGGTCCACACATTCATATCATGCAATCATATTAAACATGTATATCCAAACCAAACAGTTACAATACATGAACTAGTAATAAGCATGCTTATTGAACACTAAATTACCAAGCAAGGTTTTCCAATCGAATAATTCATTTATATCTACATGCATTTACAACCTAATATGGAAAGCATTTAACACACTATAGCATGAAATCTCAAGTAAGCATATAGCAAGAGTTATCTAATCTTAGACACATGCAAAAGAGCATATACAAAGGAAGCATTCATAAGCAACCGAAAGTAGTAACATCTAACATTTTACTGAGCATGCATACTATAGGAATTAGACATTAATAGTAGTACTAGCTAACATGGCTTAGGTTTCATATCTCTAACAGTAGAGTAGTCACAATCATCATACATTCAGAGTATAGCAATACAATTTCAATCTTTCATAGGAAGCAGTTAGATTCTAGACAAACTAAGGTAGATAGAATCTTTCATCCTTTCCCGAGCCATCACCACACACATCCTCCAACCTTCCCTCTGCCTCTTCCTTTAGTTCGAGTTTTCTTACCGCTATCTGCAGCATAAGAAAAATAACAGGAACTAGTAAGCAAAACATGCTTAGTAAGAATCCGGGCCTACTCGCAAAATCCATATCAATGCATCATATCATGTACACAATAATCAGATAGAGTTATCAGCATCATAAGCATCTCATCAAAGCATCATAAACATCATAGCAATTTATCTCTAAGTACTTTACGGAACAAGATCACATGATGAGAAAATATGTTTTTCAAAACAGTTCCATAACGGTAAGTACTTCAAAATATCATATCATCATCCAGGGCCCAGTTGTCGTACCACATCATCATGCGCGTTCCCTAACAAATTGGGGTAGCGAGCCACCAATCTAATTAGAGCAGGACCCTTCCGTCCTACCAATGCCATGACCTTAACATGCTCATTGGATTTGTTTAACGACCCCCTTCCGAGTCGGGTAGACAACTTTCCAAAGTAAAGTAATTTATCATGCAATTACTCATATAAGTATATGCCTAAAGGTACTCTTAATCACTTCTCAAAGGGACACACCACACATTCGGGTGCTCTTGATCCCTTAGGGACACACCACGCATTCGGGTGCTCTTGATCCCAGTTTTAATAGAGTAACCCTTTTTAGGTATATTATCAAACACATCATGTTCATATCATCAAGGTGCCCCATGGGCTATAAGACATGCTTTTACACCTAACAAGATAGGTCACATAAATTATACACACATCACATATGTAGTAGCATGCTTCATGTTAACAATTGACCATGGTTTATACTTCAAATTGAGGTTAGATTCCACTAACCCTAACTTACAAGGGTGGCCGAATGGTGTAACATGGCTAGGCTAGGTTTTTGACATCCAACCTTCACACAAACATTCACACAAACATGTTATCTACACCACTAATCATGGGAACATATTAGGATATCAAGCAACACAAAAACTCTAGCCATTCTTGTCTTGGCCGAAACCTACACAAGGGGTAACCCTAGAATTTTGTACATAACACCATTAAGAAAACCCATACACATTTACATTAAGTTTTAAGGAATGTATTCTTATAACCAAAGGGACCAAGGCCTCCCTCCAAGGGGGTGGCCGAAAGTCATATAGGGTACCAAACCCTAATTTTGTCTTCTCAAAAATTGGGAAACAACACATATGAGTATAAAGTCCCTAGGGTTACTAGTATGCATCAAGTTTGATCAAAAAAACTCTTCTCTTGGACCCCTTACAAGGGGTGGCCGAAACCCTCTACAAAGCAAAAACCCTAGGTTTTTGTTCTTGACACCATGAAGAAAAGTCCATCTACATGTATACCCTAAGTCCCAAAGTCATCCCATGTATCAAAGTTGGATCAAACCTTTCTCTTGAACCCCTAATCCTAGGGTGGCCGAAAGTCTCATAAGGGAGAACTCCCATTTTCCAAACAAGAACACAAGGAAATCATGCATAAACCATTATACTGCAGGCGAGAGGATACTTACATCCTTGCGCTGGAATTTCTTTAAACCGTAGGGTACCCTACACTTGAAGGGTATGTGAAAACTTTTTCTTCCGAATCTTTTCTCTAAGACTCCTTGGTCTTTGGTAGATGACAAGATCACTTGGCTTCCCTTCTTGAATTTGCCCTAGGGTTAGAACCCTTGCCTAGGGTTTTCGAAAATGGAAAGAAGAGAAGGGATGGTGGAGGTTTCGGTTGGGAGAAGTGAAGAGGAAGAAGAAAAGAAATGGAAGTTATTCCAACTTCCCATATTTATACCTTTCTCATGAAAAGACATGTCTCTTCACTCTTACCCACTTAACAAGCAAGTTCCTTTCTCCTTCTACATGAAATATTGCTTGGTTCATTGGTTATGACATGGTGAGTGCAACTAGGAGGTCCAAGGTTCAATCCTTGCTTCCTCCACTTTGCACTTTCTTTTTAGCACCATTCATTTCCAAGCCCAATAAACCAAGCCCATCATGAAATTCATAATATGAATAATATTTTATGAATTCAGAATATTTCATAATATTCCAAAAATATTATTTCATAATATTTTTAATATTCCATATTTATGAATAATAATATTTCATGAATATAATATTTCATGCTAATATTTCATGATAATAATATTTCATGAATATAATATTTCATGAATATAATATTTCATACATTCATAACATTTCATGGCATGTGATTGCATGAAATTCATATCATTTCATTATAACCATGTTCATAACTCGTCATGATTTTACATTGACAAATTTGGGGTGTTACAATCCTCCCTCTCTTATAGAAAGTTCGTCCCGAACTTTAAACAATTCCTCAGGTATTCAAATTGTAAAAATTGGGGTGTTACATTCACAAGGCCAATTTCCAGCAGCTTCAATCCCTTCAGAGCAATTTAGTTCCTTGGGTCAATTTGCATGCTTCAACTTGATTCAATTATTGATTGTTTTGATAATTGATAACGTTTGAGTTATTATGTGTGTTTTTGAGTGATTGCTTATATTAGATGAAATTTTTCCATTTCAAATTGCACGTACCTTTGTTATTTTGATTCATGCTCGCAAGTTGTTCGAAAAAATGTTTTTATAGATAGGTTTAATTTCATGTCTCTTGTTTTACTTAGTTTTCAATTGTCTTGTCTCTTTTAATTGCTTAATGTTCTTGTACTTCATTTAAATGCAATTAAGTTAGGTTAGATTGGTTTTCTTTAATGCTGTAGGTTTTGTTCCGTGTTTAGTTTTGTTGATGCTTAATTGCAAGTTGTCCTTTTCTTTACTGCAATTATAGTCAGGTTAAAGTAGATTTTCGTACCTGCATTGTCTTTCCTTAATTAGAACTAGATTTCATACCTGCTTCGCTATTTCTTTTCGTAGTCTTAACGTTCAAATCTAAACCCCAGTTTAGTATCCAAAACCCAAAAGCAATAACATACGATTCTAAGATTTATCATTTACCAATTACATTCGTTGGGAGACGACTCGAGTTACTCTATGATACATTAGTTTAGAGGAGTTCGATATTTTAAATTGTATTTGATACTCGCGGTATGGCACGCGTCGTCATCAGTATCCCAACCCCGATCTACCGTAGTTGGGTTTTAAACTACCCAACACCATATCTAGTCCCTTTGATCCAACCATGAATCTCTCTAGGGTCTTTTCTAATTTATCAAGTCTTGCCCTCAAGGCTTGATTTTTCCTCTCTAGACCTTTAACTTTGGAGTCCATATGTCCACTTTGGACATTTCTAGAGCTACCCATTTTCCTAGGCACATTCCTTCCCTTTTGAGGATTAGTGCCATGATCCTTAGGTCTAGAGGTCTTGGGTCTATCATTATGCATGCTTTTCCTAGGGTATTGATCTACCTTGTTAACCCTAGTCCTATCATTATATCTAAAACCTAAATTGTGCACCATTAAGCATTTTTCTTTAAAACTAGCATGCATGGATGGATAATTAACATGATTTTTAGAATACAAGAAGGAACTTGAAATTGAATTACATTTTGGCTTAAGGTTAGGAGTTACCTTCCTTACCTTTGGAGTTCCTCCATGATATGGGTTTTGCTTCTTTCTTTCTTCTTTCTCCCATCTCCTCAAGTGTCCCATTTTCTTGAGCTCTTTCTTTCTTGGACACTTTGTATGAATGTGCCCCAGCTCTCCACATGTGAAGCATCAGATTTTCTTCCTTTTTCTCTTGGGCTTCTCCAATCCTACACTTCATGTTAGATTTAAACGGAATTGAAATAGGTGTAGAGTGTACCTCCTTTTTACCTTTCGGGCACTTGTCCTTGTAGTGCCCCTTTTCATTGCAACCAAAGCATGTAATATGCTCCTTTCTCTTGGCTTTGGTGGAGGTAGAGGCTAAGTTGACTTCTTCTTCAACCTCTGATGATGTGGATGCATCCTCTTGATCTGGTACGGTTGAGGGTCTCTCCTCCCCCTCAATTCTTGAGATTGATGCTTCCTCTTCTTCTTTTGAGGAGGTTGAAGATCTCTCACTCTCTTCGTCCACTTCACTTGGGGATGTGGATAACTCAATTCTCTCCTCTTCTTGAATCATGGGTATTTTCTCCTTAGGCTCTTGAGTTTGTGTAGGAGTCTCATGATATCTTTTCAATTTATCCCATAATTCACATGCATTTTCATATTTACCTACAACACTCAAAACATTGTTAGGCAAAAGATTTATCAATATATCAATTACCTTTTCGTTTGCCATAGATTGCTAGTGTTGTTCCTTGTCCCAATATCTAGAACGAAGCCTCTTCCCATGCTTGTCCTTTGGAACTTCGAACAGCACTTCTATGGCTATCCTACTCGCCCAATCCATGCTAAGCCAAGTCTCCATCCTTGCTTTCCAATAGCCAAAGTCCTCATGGTCGTAGGGCGGTGGAGTGTAGATATCTTCACCAAATTTATCTTCCATCATTTCTTCTTCCTCTAGCGTGTGCTCCCTCGGCGATTAGTCCAATCGAGAGCGGTCCTTCGCTCTGATACCAATTGTTGGATCGTTTGTGTCCGTTAGAGGGGTGAATAGCGATTTTCGGATCTTTCTTGTACCTACGTTGTTAGTTGCACAGCGGAAACAATAATAAACAAAACAAACAACGCTAACAAATCGGTTTTACTTGGTATCCACCCCGGACGGGTGACTAATCCAAGAATCGGTCTGTGGATCACTCCCCGGATAACCTTCAGCTAGCCCTCGTCGCTCCTTGTGGGTGGAGAAACCTCGCCACAATACCAAGCAGACCTCTAAGCACAAAGACTACTATCTTGCCATTAACCAAGACAAGATTCGTCAAGAATCTTAGCCACCACGAAGTCCTCTTTAAATAGGACTCGGGCTGAATCCCTCGCTACCAATCAACTGCCCCCAGGGCAGTCGACTGGTGTCACTAAAATTCGACCGTTGCACCCCAACGTTCGAATTCTCAGCCAACTCACCAGTCACCCACCAGTTGACTGCCCCCAGGGTAGTCGACTGGTCCCAGGGCTGAGACCTTTCTGTGAGTTTCATCAATCGACTGCCCCCAGGCCAATCAACTGGTCTAGTCACCCACCTAAGGTTACCCTTCCTGAGTACATTCCACTGCGGACTAAATCCGTAGGATTTCCCGAGTACAATCACACTGCACTCGTACCCTCACTACTCGACTGACTCCTCCTCCGCAGCCTCGACTGTTGCCTTCGCGCCCTCTTCATCTTCGGCTACCGTCCCTCGGATGCACGCAAGCCTCCAGCTTGCCTCCATGCCATCCTTCACGCATGCCTCGAAGTCCCCACCCATCAGCTCATCGCCTTGCTCTCCAAGGTCCCTCAAGTGCACACAAGCCTCCAGCTTGTCTCCATGCCATCCTTCACCGTACCGAGGTCGTCCAGTCAAGTCCATATGTGTACCTGTACATCCTGCACACTCAACATACATATATAAGAACACAAGGGTAAACCTAACTTAAACCCTTTGCCCAAACATCAAAACACTTGGTCACTCCGGACCACAGATTGCCTCAACAGTATGCTTGACCTATCGATGGGTAATCCACTAATCTCTCTATAGGCAAACCCCCAGTAGAGTAGCCAAATACAAGCGAAGAACAAGGAAGTGTAACAACCCTACACTTCCCTCTTGCAATATTAAAAGAAGTACAATAAATGAAAGTGTTACCAACACTTAAAAGAGTAGAATGGTCGAGCATGTGTCAGTGTTTGTCTTCCGGTAGCGGTCAGTTATAGACGAGTAGTAGTAGAGCCGCGGCATAAAGACAGAGTCGCAGAAGAATTGGAGTAGCTTTTTTATTCTTGTATTTGGAAAGCAACTCGAAGAGTCCTTTTATAGGACATTGAGGGCGCCTCCATCTGAAAATCTAATCCTCACTCAGTTTTCACAGCTTATCCAACTTAATTGTCCTTCTTTGATCCTTCTTGGTGTGCGTGATATCTAAAGTTGTATTCTTTGAGATGACATATTTGTTCCAGCTCTCTGATGCTATAGAATACGTTGTTAATGGTTGTCCTTTCGATATCCGCCATGGTCCTTCTAGCATCATGACCTTTTGAAAGAGTTGTTGACTTGTGGTTGGCTTGTTGGATAAGCTCTTGGTATCGATGGAGTAGTGGATAAGCTTGGCCAGGTGGGCTTGGGCTTGCTTGTTTGGCTTGTCCTGAAGTTGAGCTAGAGCCTGCTCCATCGTTTGAAGTAAAAGATCGCCTTCGCTCCATGTATTATCCTGCACTAAGATACATACAAGTCGAGAAAGGGCATCAGCTAAAAGATTATCTTTACCATCTATGTGCTGGAAGAGGACTGGTATTCCGAGGCCAGTAATAAAATCAGTAAAGTTTATCCAGCGAACTCGTGATGGTTTATTTTGAGAAGTTTTATTGTAGAAACTGATGATCGCTTGGCAGTTTGTCCTGATTGTTAAATTTGGCTTATCCGGGTAATATATCTTGAAGCTGCTGAGACTGTTCATAATTGCATGTATCTCAGCATCTATGGAAGATTTGAGGGAGTTAAATTTTCCACTGGCATAGGCACAGATCTTTTCCTTTGCCTTTGAGTTATATTTATGAGGTTTCCATTTGCAAATTCCTCCCCATCCTTCCATGCAAGCATCAGTTTCAATTATAATGTAGCATTCTGGTGGAGTGATTTCTAGGTCAGGCAGTTGTTGGACAGTAGCTTTGACCTTTTCCACCAAAGCCCAATCCTGTTTATTCATCTTCTTTTCTCCTGTTGGGCTTACTTTTGAATATAAGGGCCCAAGTATTTTCCCCAGATTGGGAATATAGCTTCTTGCATAATTGAGGAGGCACAGCCAAGATCTAAGCCCTTTTGTCGTAGAGAGTTCTTCGGTGCTGAAGTCAGTAATCTCCGTAATTATGTGGGCTTGCAACTTTATTCTTTTATTTCCAATGGTTGTGCCCTCAATCGTGATGGGTATGGCTTGGTGGGTTTTCTAATTGAATACTTGATCGTCCTTGAGAGACCTCTCCATGTCCACGGATTAAAAATTAATCTGAATGGAGACTCGTCTCCCAAACGACCATCTCGTCATCGTATCAATCGGTTCGAATTACAACTTAGCCAATCTCAAAGATTAAGCCTTGTAATTCGCCTAACCGATCGACCGGGGAAAAGACGACGACTGGATCGTCGATTTTGGTGTTTATTATCAGGGTCCAACAATTAATTATTAACAATGATTAACAAATAATCAAGAACATAATAATTAATTAACAAGTCACATTAAATGATGAGAAAAACAAGGAGCTAAGGAAGAAATTTATACCTTCCTTTACCTCGTAGTCTTCTACCTTATGTCCCTTCCCTCTTGGACGTCGTGTGGGCGACGAGCTACCAAGAACCGGAATCACCTAGGGGCTCCAATTGATCACTTCTTCACACCTAGCAAAACCCTAGTCAAGGGTTCACCACCGCCGGCCACCCTCTCCTTCTCCCTTGCGTCGCCGGCCACCAAGAGCCACCCAAGCTTGCCGGCCACAAGGAAGCAACCGAGAGGATGATGAAGGAGAGAAAAGACCTTCTCTCCAACCCAAATTCGGCCGAAACCACTCTCCTCACCTCTCTTGCGCCGCCGCCACTTCCTCCCTTGCATTGCAGCCGCCCCTTGCACCGGCCACCCTCCTCCTCGCCGCACACCACAAAAGGGAGAGGAGAACTCCCCTTTTGCCCAGTGAGAGTCGGCCACCGAGAGGTAGAGTAGAGGAGAAGAGAGGATGAAGGAAGAAGAAGTTCTTCTTCCTCCCTTGCCGCGTGGCCTAAGAGAGAGAAGGGAGAGAGAGGGAGAAGAGAAAAGCCTTGGGTGTATGAATAATTGGATTAACCTTGGTTTCTTGATTCCATGGGGTATATATAGGGCTAAGGTAGGGACCATGAGGAGGAGTTGGGTCTTGGCCCGCTAATGGATCCAAATCTGATCCATTAATGAAGATCCATTCTACTAAAGGATCTCCATTGAACTTCTTCACCAACCCCCATATTTTCATATGAGCTCCACCTATTATGAGTACATCCATCTCCCTGTGTTTATGATATCGAATGCTCGTAGATTAATTTAAATTACTAATAATTTTAATTAATTAACTTCTAACTCCTTGACTAGTACCACTCAACCTTATCATCATGTTGGATCAAATCCACCTGCAGGGTTTAACATGATGAACCTTATGAGCTCATCAAGGGGGCATCATCATCCAAACTCACCAGGACACGGATTCCGTCAATAATCAACGGCACACCATATAATTAATATTATTTCCCAACTTACCGGGTCTATCGATTTAACAGAATAAATCTCGCTCATTGGTAAATCAAAGAAATAAAATACTAAATATGCGTGTCTGTTATTATATCGGGATTTAGATATTGTACTCCATAATAATCTGAGGTTTGATCCAATTATTAAGTTAGTATAAATTGGATCACCTCTATTTTGGTCCTGCTCAATGCACACAAAGTGCACTAGTGTAATTCTATGGTTATGATAAACCACACCTAATTACACTACAACCATCCCGATGGTTTGTCCAACTTCATCTCGGTTGTGAGCCTCTACTTATACAATGCAAGGGACTGACAACATGATCTTCTGTGTGTCACCACATACCATGTTATCTACAATACAAAATATGAGACTGTTGTGCATATACTAATGTAAACATGCAACTGTGTTATTGTGATTCTCTTTCAAAATGTAGATGATCATATAAAAAGACAAGTCTTTTAGTATACATCTAACAAATCCAACATAAGGCTCCTTCATTTGGACCAAAGGCACCTTAGATCACATCCAGTGCTCCTTCAGTGGTTGAAATCTGATCCTTGTTGTCTTCTGCGCTACAACGCACTCAGTCCATCCAGGGCGCTCTCGATCTGATCTGAGGGGCCTCCAATCAGATTGGAGGCGCCTTGGATATTGTTCATCTGAGACTCATTTTTACAATTTCAACCCTATAAAATGTATTAGTCCAAAAATATAATGTATCCTGTAAAACAAAGTTAGTACAAATATAAAATAGAATAAAGATATTTAGTATTAATTAGACATTGTCTTCCCAAGATAGGATCTAGTCAAGGCTTCAACTTAGAGCTTCAAAATAGTTTTAAGTTGGACCACGCTTAAAGGTTCATCGGGGACTCATCCTCACCAGATTTCACTCCTTCAGTGACTTACTTTACTTACCACTCAAATCTACTTAGCTTCTTAACTAACTAGGTCTTCAGCAAATTGTCAAGTCTTGTGCACCTAATTAGACTTTGTGTCACGTCTCCACCAACCTAGGCTTCAGCTATTTGTTAGGCCTCACAGACCCAACTGAACTTCTTGTCAAGACTCAACCAGCCTAGACTTCAGTCTGGTGTCAGGTCATAAATCATTAAATCTTGCACACTTGTTAACAAGGTTAAATAACAACAATCCTAATTTTAACCCATTTAACATACATCAAAATCTGAGTTTGACCATTAGTGTAAACTGCACCAACAGAAAACACCTCCAGTACACACCATACACGTGTGCACGACTACTACATATGAATAATCAAAATGATAACTGTCATTGTACATATTATACACATGTATATACTATAGAGTATAAATAGTCAAAGATAAGACTATATAAAATATAAATAGATCATCTCTATGGTCAAGCAGGTAAGTATCAAACTCAGCTAAATATAAGTCAAGGTAAAATTAATCTACTCCATAACTATTTCCTAGCACTAAGGACAATGAACTACAGAGGTCAAGGAAGAAATACCCGCTTAAATGTAAGTTGCACTAAGTATCTTCAAGATTATTCTCTCATCTTCAATCAAAGTCCTAAAATCATAGATTGCATAGTTATAGATAATTTTATGATGAATTGAATATTTAAATATAATCCTAAACCGATTAGAGAAACATATTCAATTCCACCTAATGATCCAACACTTCCTTCACAGCTAAAATCCACTTATGAATTAATCCAATCCAGTCATGAAATAATTCAACTAATGAAATTAACTTAATCAAAGAATCCATAATCCCCATATCTCTCATCAATTATTGATTAAGCATCAACTATTTATCAACCTACAAATGATCACAATTTAGCCCCCGGGCCTATGGTGCAGTGGTAGGGCGACTAGTCATTATCCCAGACATCCGCAGTTCGATCCCCAGCTAGGGTGTATTTGTAGAAATTTTTCCTCCAAATGGGGCATGAACCCTGGGGCGTTGAGCTTCAAGACCGCTCACTGTGAGCGCTTCCCGATTTTCCCTGGTGACCGGTGGAAAACTTCCTTGGGGTTGGGCTGGCCACCCCAAGTTTATCTGCTACCTGGTCCAACATTTTTTTTTTACAAATGATCACAATTTAAGTAAGCTAATTTTACTAATTCTCCTATCCAAATTTTCAACTGATTACTTGGTTAAGCATTCCGTAACATGCTACAATCTAATTTCCTTAGCATGTTACCCTAACAATAGGAATTCACCAACCTTAATTTTGTTGGATTCCTAGTCGCGCATGGAAAATCTCTCCATGTCCCCGGATTAAAATTTTTCAATCCGAATGGAGAACAATTTCCCACACGACAGACTCATCATTGTTGATGCAGTCTGACACTGATTGTTATTTTTGTGTTGACACCGATTTTAGTTTAGGTTGATAAGATGATTATGATTAAGTCCTGGTCGGGGAATGGGAATTGGGTGTGTGAAAAAGTCCTAGCTTGGAGGGCTAGGTGTGAAAAGTCCTAACTTGGAGGGTTAGGTGTGGAAAAGTCCTAGCTTGGAGGGCTAGGTGTGAAAATTTCTAACTTGGAGGGTTAGGTGGTTGAAACCCTGGCTTGAAGGGCCAGGTCTTAGCCTGGAGGGCTAGGTTGGATGAAATCCTGGCTTGGAGGGTCAGGTCCTGTTGGGACCGGGTGCATGTTGACGAGGATACGGGTTCGTAAATTTTAAAATATTTACGTGCAGCGGAAGAATTAGCATAAATAATTTCTCAAATTATTTTTAACCACGTATCTAGCATGCGACCTTATGATGTGGGGACATGATCATAAATTAAAATTTTGTGAAAAAGTAAACTAATTTACTTTGTACCTCTCGTAACTCGAAGTAAGGGACGAGATCCAACCGTAGCGTCCCTTGGAAGCTCCGCCTCTATTCGCGTCCACGCCGAGTTCTCTTCGGGATGACTTCGCAAAGCCACGAGTTTTGTGCGGACGAGAACTATTAGATTCTCCGAAGACACAACTAGAAAATCAAGAGAGAAGGATGGAAACTAACCACCAAGTTAACGGAATCAAAATTCCGGGAAAGGAAGGAAGGAGTCGCGATCCGCTTCTTCTTCTTCTTCGGCACGAACTTGGTGGAGGAAACTCACGGGCACCCTAGGTGCTTGCGCCGGCCCTAGGGGATGAGAGAGAGCCAGCCCTAGAGAGAGAAAGGGCGACGGCCCTAGAGAGAGAGAGAGTTAGAGAGAGAGAGGGAGAGAGTTAATCTCTTGATTACTCTATTGAGGAATTCAAGCCTAGCTTTGGTTCCTTTATATAGTAGTCTCTCCCTTGCCAAGTCTCCCCTTTAACGGAATTTTTCAGAAGAAATTTATCCTATAAATTTCCTTATGAATTATTCCGTTTAAGCCAAGTTTTATTATAACTAACTTTATAATAAAACAAATATATCTCTCCTTTTCTTATGGAATAAATTTTACAAGAAATTTATAAATTCTCTTTATTATGGAAAAATCAATTCATAATTGATTTTATAAAATTAAAATAAACCATTCCATGGATCATTTTAATTTCCATAAAAATAATAAATTTCTATAAATTTATTTATATAAATTTCTTTATAGAAATTTATTTATCCATAATTTATAAAACAAATCGCACTTGATTTATTTTATAAAATAAACCAAATAAATTGGTTCTCTCTTTTATTGTGGCACCCTCTTTGGCCGGCCACTTCAAGCCCAATCCCTCGCGAATTAAACTCATTTAATTCGCCCGATAAGCCTTCAAAAGACTTAGCCATTTTAAGCTTCCATTGCGCCTCTGATTAATTCAGATTCGACTTATTTCTGATTGGAAAATCCAATTTTCAACTCGTTTTAAATCTCTCGGATTACTCGTAGTGCGTGTGACTAAATAGGCTTTCGATTTATGTTGGTCGTCTATAATTAACTAATTATAGAACGATCATGAGTGGCACCTAGTAGTACATCATGACCCCCAATTAATCGAAAGATCAACGGTTGACCTCAGAAGTAATTCTGAAACCCTTCAGCAGCTCTAATGAATCGTGCCTCATTCCCTTCACCATCTTATACCCTCTTGGTTCAGGACATGGTCTGTGTGTGTCAGTCCCCACTAGGCAGACTACGTCACACCTAGCCCAAGTAGTGTCTTTCTCATCCTTTGGATTTCTAATTACTCTCATGTATTTAGGAGACTCATACTCTAGACATGACATGCTCTGGCCAGAGGCTTTGAGTAATAATCCGACGATAGGCCTGGGTATACATCTCCTCGCAAGGAGTGGTGAATCCTTTGTAGGCTGTTCAAACATCTTCGAGCACTTCGGCTTATACCCAATCATCCTGGGTCCACACCTCCTTGGAGATGCTTGCTTAAGATGTTAAAGTATAAGTCTCCATGACCAAGATGACTTGAACACCGCAAGTCAAAGGAACATCACACTTAAGCTGCAGAAAGAACTTCATTGACATATCTATATAGATTACCATATGAAGTTTTACAACTAGTCACTCCAATGAACGAGTTCCCTTAACTAGCATCCATGTTTATCTCCGGACATCCCAATGTCACCAGCCAGTGAGAATCAGCTGATTAGAGAATAACCCATGCTAGTCTCAACAGAATTGATAGTGTCCGTTTTTATCAATTCTTCGACTAGGGATAATTTCAATACTTCACAATTGCACATGTAGAGATAATCACTAGTTGTGATCCCATCACAAATTCTCTTATGCTGTGAATTGTATTGCGGACATTCAGTAGATGAGTTTAAGATCTCAATCAAATACACTAACATGTATACTCAAATAGTGAATTATCATTTATTAAAATAAATGTTTACAATCATAAGGCGATTGCCTTAGGACACTTCTCTCATAGCACTAACAGGTCCTAGCCTGGAGGGCTAGGTGGATGAAACCCTGGCTTGGAGGGTCAGGTCCTAGCCTGGAGGGCTAGGTGGATGAAACCCTGGCTTGGAGGGTCACGTCCTAGCTTGGAGGGTCAGGTCCTAGCTTGGAGGGCTAGGTGGATGAAATCCTGGCTTGGAGGGTCAGGTCCTAGCTTGGAGGGCTAGGTTGGATAAAACCCTGGCTTGGAGGGCCAGGTCCTAGCTTGGAGGGCTAGGTTGAAGTCTCGGTGAGTGAGACTGGGCGCGGAGTCTTGGTCCGAGGGACTGAGCATGAGTCAAGGGAGGCTGGGAGCCAGTTCTCTTGACTTAGAGTGGGTTTGGCCTTGCCTGGATCGGTCTGGTGACCGATCAGGGAAGTTGGCACGGAGTTCCCTCGTGGATCAGTCTGGTGACCAATCCAGCGATGTCTGATCGGTCTGGTGACCGATCAGGAATCATACCGTGACTTTGGCAAACCTACTGTTCAGCTCCTGATCGGTCTGGTGACCGATTAGGGAGCATACAATGAGTTTGGAAAACTTTCTGTGCGGCTCCTGATCGGTCCGGTGACTGATCAGGGATACTATTCGGATCGTTCTGATGAACGATCAAACATCGCGGACTCCTCACTATGACCGATCAGGATGCATCCTGATCGGTCTGAGCATGTCCTTATCGGTCTGGTGACCAATCAGGAGGTTTGGACTGTAAAGCTGGGAAATCACCCTGCAAAGGGGTGGATCGGTCTGGTGACCGATCCATGACTTGGGAACAGTCTGGTGATTGATCCCGGAGAAGTCGCGATTTTGGATTACGCGTTGGGGACCGATCAGGTTGGAGCCTGATCGGTCTGAATCCACCCTGATCGGTCTGGTGACCAATCAGTAGCTAACAGCTTTAATTCAAAAGTGTTGCCAGAGCTCTGATCGTGTTCAGATTACTACTAATACACTACTAATACTTGTTCAGAGTGTTCTGAGATTTGATCTTCTATTGATTTGCTGTTCTAATGAGCTGCTAAGTGTGCAAGTAAATCAGGTTTACTCAGGGAGAGTCAAACGAAGGCTTTAGCTACATCAGGTTAGGCAGTTTTCCATCTCAGGTTGCAACGGACGCTGGCGACGACTGGCAGCTGACTGGGGCTCGACTGGGGCTCGACTGAGGAGAGCTCAGGGAGTCTAGGAGAGGTCAGGGTAGCTGGGTTGTCTCAGATGAGCAGCTGAGAGCTGCAGAGGAGCGTCTATAGCAACGCAGGTTAAGAGATGAGATGAGAAGTGGTGAAGGAGCAGTTCTCCACTATCGAAAGCTTGGCTCCATCACTTGTGCGATTACTCTCATCTGTTGATCCATTGTTTGTGCAAGCAACTGTGAATCTTGAGCTGATACTAGAGGACATGAAAGAAGCAAGGAGCTTGGCGAGTCCATCAGCAAGAAGACACGAAGAAGGGAGCTCTTGCGTGAGATCTGTGCTGAGTGGAGCTCGGTGAGGAGTTTGCTTGTGTTCTTGCGGTTCTAAGTGCTCAGTAAGGTTCCTTCTTGTGTTTCCTGTACTTAATACTTTATCCTGTTGAAACGCTATGGAGAGGTTACTCCACCTAGAAGGAGGTTGCACTCTATCCGGATTTTCCGGGGCTTGGTCTGCCGACGATCAAGCAATCGCCCACCTTAAAGGCACGCCAAGGAGTAGGGGCAAGTTATCCCCGAACCTTGTAAATCCTCTTTGTTAGCGTTTTTGTTTGTCTTTCATTTCTACACTTTGTTTTTGCTGTTATACTTTGTATTGCTTCCGCTGTGCTACTAACCCTAAGTGCAGAAGATCAAAAGTGAAAGCCATTTTTGTGGATGGCTATATTCACCCCCCCCCCCCTCTAGCCATCCAAGTTCCAACAAGTGATATCAGAGCTTGGGGCTCTGTACAAGCGGCTTAACATCCGAGAGCTGTCAATAATGGTTTTGAGAGAAGGTTTTAGCACCACTCAACCTCCCTTCTTCGATGGATCAGATTTTCAGTATTGGAGGTCTCGCATGGAGTACTACCTCAAAACCGACATTGGAATGTGGTTCTCCGTGAAGGAGGGCTTCACTCCTCCAAGAGACGCGGAGGGAAAAGAATTGGGTCCTCACGGTGGTCGGCTGAACAAACCCAGAAAAGTGAAGCCGATGCGAAGGCGGTGGTGACTTTGCAATGTGGTATGAACAAAGACCAACTAATCAAGGTTGGTCCCTTTACAAGTGCAAAGGATTTGTGAAATAAACTCATCGAACTCCATGAGGGCACCCGAGACTCGAGAATTGCCAAGAGGGACGTGTTCCTCAACCAATTACAAAACCTCTCCATGAAGGAGAGTGAAACGGTGAGTGAACTTCATAGTAGGTTCAAAGGAGTCCTCAACGGTCTTCATTCCAATGATGACCGTGACCTTGTAAGGTATGTGCTAAAAGTTTCTCTAAGGAATGCCTTGTGGTCATCCATGGTGGATGCCTACAAGGTATCTAAGGATTTATCAATTCTAAAACTTGATGATTTATTTTGTGAAATGGAGCTACATGAGATGGCTAACAAAGGCCCCAAGGAGAAGGGGATTGCCCTTGTAGCAGGTGAAAAGACCAAGAAGAAGAAGGAGAAGGAAGTCTCTTCATCTTCTTCCTCATCTGAGTCCGATTCCGAATCCGAGGAGGATGGCAGCGGGTCTTCTTCATCTGAGATGGCAAATTTTGTAAGAAGGATGATGAGAAAGAGTCGATGCTTCAAGGGTAAAGGTAACCCTAGTGAAGTTAAGATTCATAAATCAAACATTACTTGTTATGAGTGTAGCAAGAAAGGACACTTCAAGAAGGACTGCCCAAAGCTAAAGAAGAAGGAGGAGAAATCCAAGAAGAAGAAGAAGGCCTTGAAGGCCATATGGGATGAATCCTCCTCAAGTTCAACCGAAGAGGAGAAGGATGAGAAGAGTACACGCCATGTAGCACTCATGGCACTCAAAGATCAAGAGAGCAATGATGAATCGAGTGACTCATCAAAAGCGGCTTCATCATCTTCGGATGATGAAGAGGTAATCACTCCCGAACTAGATAAATGCTATAGGACCATTGCATGTTTAACCAATTTGTTGAAAGGTCAAAAAATAAGGTTAAATCATTGAAAATTGAAGTTGAACAGTTGAAATCCTCTAAGGATGAGGATATTGATGATTTACATGTAGAAATGCTAGAAGATGAGAACAAATCACTGAAGAGTGAAGTTGAGAGACTCAAGAATGTTCTTGAGAAATTCTCAACAAGATCAAAGACCTTAGATATGATTTTGAATGCACAAAGGGATGTATACAATAGGGCCGGTATTGGTTACCAACTCAAAGAACCATCATTTGTGTCCTTAATGTCTAGGACTGATGTTAGACAATTTAAGACTCCTAGGGTTCAAAGGAAAGTAGTCAAGGCATGGGTGCCTAAATCTTGCTTAGTAGGTGCTTTAGGTCCCAAGATTTGGGTACCTAAATCCTCTATTTTTCGAATTGTGTAGGTTATGATTGAGGGGGAGCATCTATCAACTTGGTTCGTTGATAGTGGGTGCTCCAAACACATGATCGGTGATAGATCCTTATTCACTACATTTCAAAAAAAAAGTGGAGGTAATGTTTCCTTTGGTAACAATGGTAGTCTTAAGGTTATAGGAATAGGAGACATTCAAATATCCGAATATCTTAGGATTAAGAATGTCCTTCTAGTCAAGGGGATGACATTTAATCTCCTAAGTGTCAATTAATTGTGTGATGCGGGTTACACAATTGATTTTCAATCAAGTCAATGTCTAGTTAGACATCATGACACCTTTGATACGGTACTAGTAGGCACAAGAGTAGATAATATTTATCAAGTTTCATTTAAAAGTGCTACTAATGCTCTTGTTAAGTGTTTCATGTCAAGAGAAGATGAGTCTAACCTTTGGCACCGGAGACTAGCACACGTGAACATGAAGAATATCCGGAAATTGGCCAACTAGGGATAAGTACGTGGCTTACCAAGCATCAAGTATGAAAAGGATAAACTTTGTGATGCATGTCAAATGGGTAAGCAAACAAAATCTGCACATAAAGGTAAAAGCACTGTAAGTACTTCTACCGCATTGGATTTATTTCACATGGAATTGTTTGATTGTAGTACAATCATATCCTTGAATGGTAGTAGATATTGTTTTGTTATCATTGATGATTTTACTAGATATACATGGACCTATTTTCTAAAATATAAGGACCAAACCTTAGATGTTTTTATTTCCTTTTGTAGAAGGGTTGAAAATGAAAAATCATCAACAATTAAAATAATTAGGAGTGATCATGGAGGTGAATTTCAAAATCAAAGATTTTTAGAGTTTTGTCAAGATAGAGGATATAGGCATGAGTTCTTCACTCCTAGAACACCACAACAAAATGGTGTTGTAGAGAGGAAGAACCGAGTCCTACAAGAGATTGCTCAAAGCATGCTCAATGAGTACTCATTATCGGGGTACTTGTGGGCCGAAGCTGTAAACACAGCTTGCTACGTGCAAAACCGAGTCCTCATTCACAGATTTCTACGAAAGACTCCTCATGAACTTTGGTTTGGAAAACCACCTATGGTTAAACATCTTAGGGTGTTTGTTGTAAGGTGTTCATTCTAAACACTAAGGACCATCTTGAAAAGTTCACAGCAAAAGCTGATGAAGGGATACTGGTCGGGTACTCCCTAGTCAGCAAAGCTTACAGAGTCTACAACAAAAATCTAGATTGGTTGAAGAGTCTTCTGATGTTATTTTTGAGGAAATTCCCAAAGTAAATGATCAATCAGAAGATGTTGACGGAGATCAATTCGAACTCAGGCAACTAGTTTGGATGAAAGTCCAAATGTTGTAGATGGTGGTGATGAGTCTGATGACGGTGAGCCTAGACAACTTATAGATCAGCCGGATCCTGAGGCTGAGCTTGTGTCTAGTGACACCATACAAGAAGCACCACCAACACCAAGGACAACTACGATAGCCTCTAGTCATCCCCAAGACCAAATTGTTGGAGACATCCATCATGGGGTTAGGACTAGATCATTCTTTAGGAATGAGGCTAATGAAGTTGCCCTAATATCCGAAATTGAACCTAAAAAAATTGACGAGCCATTAAATGATCCCGATTGGATCATCGCCATGCAAGATGAACTAGGTCAATTTGAAAGAAGTCAAGTGTGGGACTTAGTCCCTAGACCCAAGAAGACCATTATTATTGGAACCAAATGGGTCTTCAAAAATAAATTGAACCATAAGGGAGAAATCATAAGAAACATGGCACGCTTAGTAGAAAAGGGCTACAGTCAAGTTGAAGGCCTTGATTACGATGAGACCTATGCTCCCGTGGCATGATTAGAATCCATCCGATTGATGCTTGCAATTGTAGCACATCGTGGTTTCAAACTTTATCAAATGGATGTCAAATCGGCCTTTCTAAATGGTTTAATAAGAGAAGAGGTCTATGTCGAACAACCTCCGGGGTTTGAGAGTACCGAATTTCTAAACCACGTGTTCAAGCTCAAGAAGGCGCTCTACAGCCTTAAATAAGCCCCACGAGCTTGGTATGAGCGGTTGTCGACATTTCTCATTGAAAAAGGTTTTGTGAGAGGACAAATAGACCCTACACTATTTCTAAGGAGAGATGGTGATAATATATTTGTAGCCTAAGTATATGTCGATGACATAATTTGTTGCTCAAACAACAAGGGTTATTTAAATAAATTTATTGGACACATGGAGAGTGAATTTGAAATGAGTCTAGTGGGAGAGTTGACTTTCTTCCTTGGACTTGAAATCAAGCAAACTCGTGATGGAATCCATGTGCACCAATCGAACTACACTCAAGAGATGCTCCGTAAATTTAACATGAGTGATTCGAAGGAAGTTACCACTCCAATGGCTACAAACACATGTTTAGACAATGATGAGAGTGGTAAACCTGTTGACCTAACTTAATACCGGAGTATGATAGGTAGTTTACTATACCTCATAGCCAGTCTACCTGATATACTTTTTGCTATGGGTATGCACGTTAAGTATCAAGTATGTGCCAAGGAATCTCATTTAATTGCTGTTAAACGAATTTTGAGATACCTTAAGGGCACAATAGGAGTTGGTCTATGGTACCCCCGTACCAGTCGTTTGACCTAATTGGCTGTACCGATTCCGACTATGCTGGGTGCAAGTTAGATCGGAAGAGCACGAATGGGGGCTACCAATTCTTAGGTTCATCTCTAGTTAGTTGGTCAAGTCGAAGGCAACATTGTGTTGCACTCTCCACGACCGAGTCAGAATATATCGCCATGGGAGAGAGCGTATCACAATTGTTGTGGATGATTCATACACTAGAGGACTATGGATTAAGCTACAAAGGTGTGCAAGTGTTGTGTGACAATATTAGCATAATAAACCTAACCAAGAATCCAGTTCATCATTCTAGGACAAAGCATATTGAAGTGCGTCACCACTTCATTAGACATCATGTTGCTAGAGGAGATATTGCACTCTCATATGTAGAGTCCAAATCGAACCTAACGGACATTTCCACTAAATCACTCCCCGAGAATGAATTTAGTTTCTTAAGAAGGGAATTGGGAATGTGTCGTGCTTCATAGAATTAAAAGCATTTAAAACCCTTCATGATCAATTCAAATTGTTGGGAACAATTGGGTAACTTGGGGGCATCTCACATAAACTATAAGGTTTAACAAAATGTTTTTGTTTGCTAGAAAAGGAGTGAGATGCTGGATCAACCTAATTACTCAAAATGTCAATGCATCTCTTGAGAAATTAGGTTGACGAGATAATAATCACTACGGTGACCAAGTATGGGGAAAACCAATGCATAACATATGTGTACTTGGCTCCATGATCATACTTGGACATTCCAATCAAGGAAACTTGATTGGAGACTTTATATTGATACAAACTTGGGTGAAAATTGATTGAATGTTTGTGTTTGAGTTTCCCTTCACTTTGGTGGAGCAAATTGATTTGTTAGACCCATAAGGACCTTTGGTCCTTCTTAAAGGATCAATTATAGTCAAGGGATCACTTCCAAGATCGATAATTTTCATCAGATCTTATCAGAAATCGATAGGGAGTTTGAATCTGAAATTTCAGATCGTATCAGAAATAATCCTGATACCTGATCGGTCACCGGACCGATCAGGAGCATGTCTGATCGGTCCAACTGACCGATCCAGCCGAATTGCGATACCTCTCTGCAAACTCTCTGTGTTGGCTTCGATTGGTCCATAGATCGATCTGGACCCCTGTGGTGATCGTTCCACAGATCAATCAGGAGGCTCACAGAAAACCTCCCGAACTTACTGTCCGCAGCCTGATCGATCAGCCGATCAATCAGGAGTTTGCCTGATCAGTCGCCCGCCCGATCAGGACTAAGCCAGTCCGATCAGGCTGGAGCCTGATCGGTCTAGGCACTCCTAGATCGAACGATGATCCATTCGATCACATTAAATTGCGGTTGGTGGACCGATCCACCAACCTATTAACTCCCGTTTTACCTTACTTCCCAAGCCCTAGCGCCGAAACACCTCCCTGTTCGTGCAATCCCATCTTCCTCTTCCTTTCTACGCGTGTTCGACGAATCCTTCCTTCAGCGAGATCCTTGGTCTCTGGTTTGCGAGCTCTCTGTCTACGCAAGCTTTCTTCCTGAGTTCTTCTTCCTGCTGTTGGTGTTTTCAGCAACTCCTAGCTGCGAGCTTGTGATCTGGTTTTCCCTGAGCACGTCCTCTGTGTCGTTCCATTCTCTGCGAGGTTTTTTCTCTCAACTTGAGAGGTGTTCTTCCGAAGTCAATCAACATCATGGCCCCTAAGTAAGTGTTTGTGCTTTGATTACTTCATTCGTCATGGTTTTTGGAAGATAACCATGTTATTTTGTCTTGTGATGTGTGTGCCATTACCGTGACCTTCTTTGCCATGACCCCTCAATTCACTTGATTTTTCTTTGTGTCCTTGATTGAATGATCAAACTCATGTTCACTTCGATGATCAATTCCATCTTGTATTATAATTCATTCTTGTATCATTGATTACCTGATCAAACTTCTGTTGATTCACTTCATTTGATCCAATCAATTGCCATGATTTCTTTTCAAACCCTTAGGAAATCTCCTAAAGGCAAAGAGCCGGTTGAGGGCACCTCACAATCCAAAGCTCCCTCATCCTCTTCAAGACCTCAACCACCACCTCATACAAGATTTCAAAATATTGATGTAATGACCCGGAAAATTTTCTCAATATTTTCTTTAAAATATTGATCATGTCTATATATTTTCCGAGGAACCTAGGAATACTAGTATGAACTTTAGACTAGTAACCCATGATTTCCCTTTTTATTGAGAAGCTAAATACTAATGGGCCTTATATGGGCTTTTCTAGTACCATGGTTATTAGTGGATTTAAGGTATAATTTAATATAAATATAAATGAATTTTAATTAGGAATATTAGCATGATTATGGGTGAATTTTAGGGGAATTTTCGAAAATAAAATTTAAAAAAAATAAAGTGGATGCACCAAGGATTGAACCTTGGACCTAGCCTACCACCATGCATGTACTAACCAATTCACCTAGCAAGGGAGTGCTATAAGGGAATGAAGTGGATTTTTGTTAAGGCTAAAGAAAGTGAAGAGTCACCATGAGAGGAGACACCATGACTCTTCACTTGCCCTCCTTAATGTGGTATAAAGGTAATGGGAGAAGTGGCATGGGAGTTACATTTTCCTTTCTCTTCTTCCCCAAGACCATTCCTCTCCTCCTTTCTTCTTCTTCTAGCCGAAACCACAAGGGTTTCTTTCCCTTGGAAAAAGTTTCACAAAAGACTCCATCTTGAAGATCTAAGGCCCTCTACAAGGATACAAGGGCTAAGGAGAAGTTTAGTGACAAGGAGGTTTTCTTGTTATTTTCTATTCAAGGTTTATAAGCAAGATCAAGGAAGGTAAGACTCCCTCACCTGTGGTATAATGATTTTCCTTGATATTGTTATGATCTAAGTCCTTGTCTAAGATCTAAGTTGAGAAATCCATGAATGAGGACTTCTAGGGTTTCGGTCACCTTCAAGTTTCCATGGCTAGGATTAGTTTTAACTTTATAATGATGGTTCTTATGTCTTCTTATGATGTAAGTGATGTTAGGGGTGATTCATTAGAATTTTTACATGCTTAATGGTCCTTATAAGTTTCGGCCAAGACCCCTAACCCATGGTTGGAACTTGATCTAACCATTCAATATGTTTAATTTGTTTTCCCTATGACATGATGGATAGTAATTATGTTTTATAAGAATTTTTCTATGAATTTATGGACCTTTAGGTTTCGGCCAAGAGCTACTCTAGGGCTATGGGATTAGGGTTAGCTTCAACTATGGGATCAAATGTTTTTCTATGGTATTGTATGTTGGTATGGGATGTTATTTGTGACCTATATAAATTTTTCCATGGACCTAGGGTCCTTTAGGGTTTCGGCCAAGACCATGACCTAGGGTTTGGATTGGGTTAAAGTCTCAAGGATCCTTGTTTTTAGGTTACAATGATGTAAGTATATGGTTAAGCATGATGTAAGGATCCTTATGTTACTAAAACCCTAGTTTTATGTGTTATGTAACATGATTTTTGGTATGTTTAGGTTTTGGGTTATGTTTTACTCATGAATATTATAGATCAAATACCATGAACATATGTGATGTACGAGTAGGTCGAATAGAATAATGCATGTAGAATATTAAATGTCTATAATGGGAATATGTGTACGAAGGTCTATGTATGTTTTATGATGAATGCTATGACCCTAAGTACTATACAATATCATGAACCTAAGTGGTATGTATCATGTTCATATGTATTTTACCCATGCAAGTCGTAGGATGGATACTAGGATTATGCATGTTAGATGAAATGTATCATGTATGAACTGTATGTTTATCTTATGTACCATGACACGGCAAGCTTTATGAACTAGGATGATGTTTATACTTTAGGACATGATTATGTATGCATGTCATGTTTATGAATGAAAATGGTGAATGAAGTTAAAGTTCATGCCTTCGAGGCATAATGATGATATGGAATGAAAATGATGAATGAAGATAAGGGTTCATGCCTTTAAGGCATAATGATGATGTTAAGCATTAAGAATGAATGATTATGCTATGTATGTTTTATGAATGAGGAAGCATGTGAAAGTATTTTATTTTATGAATGGGCTTGTACCGGACCTAAGTAAGGTCCACGGTTCTGGACTACCGATGAAGCTGTCCGCGGTTCTGGACTACCGATGAAGCTGCCCACGGTTCTGGGACTACCGATGAAGCTGTCCTTACCTTAGTAGGTCGAGACTAGCTACCTCGTATTTACTTAGGGATGCGCGCATATGATGTATGTATGTGGTACAAGCCTGGGACCCCTATGATGTTATGATTATGTTTAAGTATTTAAAAGTATGATTTTAAACTAAGCATCCTTATGATATATGCATTTGCCGCATGCATCCATCCATGTTATGCATTATGTTTATGATAAGTATGTTTATGCAAAGTAGGTTTATGCAAGGTATGTTTATGCAAAGTATGTTAATGCAAAGTATGTTTATGCAAATGATTATGTTTATGTCCATGTTAATTATGATGCCATGATTATATTTATGTTCATGCTAAATTATGATGTCATGATTTTATTTATGTTCATGCTAAATTATGATGACATGATTATATTTATGTTCATGCTAAGAATGATGCCATGATTGTGTTTATGTTTATGATAAGAAGTATGCCATGATAAGTAGGATTTAAGCATTATGTTTATGTTTACGTGATATATGAATTTTTGTGAGTATGGAAGGGTCTTACTAAGCCTATGTGCTTATAGTATTATTGTCTTATACCGCAGATTAAGCCAACGGAGGTTACTAGGTGAAGCAGCAGGAGGGGACAAAAGTGTGTGTGTAGTAGTGACATGGCAGAGGAAAGAAGAAAAAGACTCTTCTATTATGTTTTGTATTTTAAAACGCCTCTTTAGATTCTATGCTATACTTATGATAAGTTACTTGCTACTTATGATGCTTATGGATAAAGTAAGGAATGTTATGCTTTTATATGCTATGTTACAATGCTACCATGTTCATGAATGATAGGTCAAGGCATATATACATGTTCTAGTACTAGTTGCATGATAAAACGCATGTGTAAGAAAAAAAAATTGATTCCGCTGCATTAAGATATCCCTATGTCGTATGTATGTGTATGTATGTTAGCGTAACGCCGTCTCTCTCGCCACACCGTAAGGTGTGGGAAAAAGACGGGCGTTACAGGTTGGTATCAGAGCCGTTTGCCATCTCACTACACACATATCAAGCCTCCTTCCTGCAGCTTCCAAGTAAGTACCTCTATGCATACTTTATGTTTTCTTTTATGAATTCTAGCATATACAAGTATGAATGATACCCTATGATAGATAATGGAAAGTACCCATAAGATATTTAAATATGGATGATATTTTTTATGAAAATCAAATAATTTAGAATTCAATACGGGTTAGGAATAACAATAACTCATATTAACCATACTTGTCCTTTATGAAGGAAAGCATGGCTAGAAGACAGAGTAGCCGACTTAATGAGACTACTCCCTCTCCTGATCTGATGCAATTAGTGACCCAACTTCAGCGTCAAGTCACCGAGCAGCAGCAAACCATTAATACCCTAATGAACCAACAAGACAATTCTACTACTCCACCAGCGAACCAGACTGCTATACCCGTGGCGCCTACGGTTACGCAAACTCCTCCGACAGGCTCGACCACTGTGGCACGACAAGAGGCTTATCTGATCCAGTGGTTGAGGCTAAAATCGGAAAATTTCTCGAGTGCTGGCGAACCATGGGACGCCCAGGCGTGGTTCAAGACGGTGGAAAGTACACTGGAGCTGCTGGACTGGCCTGAGCATGAGAAGATCAAGTGTGCATCATTCTGCCTTTCTGGGGATGCCAGAATGTGGTGGGCAAGGGTCAAGGCTAAGAGACAGGTGAACCAGATGGCGTGGTCAGATTTCGAATTAGAGTTCTTTGAAGAATTCTTCAACATGCGTGTCACAAACAAACATTACGACGAGTTCACGAAATTCCGGCAGGGCAATCTCTCGGTCAATGAAGCCGTGAAGAAATTTAATCGACTGGCTCGTCTGTGCACTGAGCTGGTCCGCACTGAGAAAGAGAGGGTCCGACTTATGCTGAAGATGTTGCAACCCGAAATAGCCCTGAACGTGGCTGGCGGAGTTAACAGACCCCAGACCGCCGAGGAACTGTTTAGTAGTGCCCTACTCACTGAGCACTATCTGAACAATATCAATCAGCAAAGGAAGGCGATAAATGAAAGAGGTCCAAAATCCTAGAGCACCCACGCTAATTGGAAGGGAGATCAAGGTGGTAAATGAAAGCCCTGGAACAACTCTCAAGGGGGCCCAGCAAATAAACAGACCAAGCCTTCCCCATGCGCGACATGCGGGAAAAACCACTCCGGGGAATGCCGCAAAGGAATGAAGCTGTGTTTCATCTGTGGTGTGGAAGGGCATATGGCGGCTTACTGCACTACCAAGAACCAGGCCTCTCCTCAACAACTGGTACAGTACCAGGGTGCACCAGCGAAATTACACTATATGCAAGCCGAGCTGGAGGGTACCCCGATGTTGGAGGCCTCCCCAACAGTGACAAATGCTAGGGTTTTCTCTGTTACCAAGGAGGATGCTGCGGAAGCTTCTACGATTGTCACAGGTCAGATACTTATTTCCAGTCAGTACGCTACTGCATTATTTGATACTGGGGCAACGCATTCGTTCGTTTCTGTGGCATATATTAAGAAAATAGGAAGGCCACCACAAGTGTTAGACTGTAAGTTCTTAACGACCCTGCCTTCGAGAGAAATAATGACATCCACTCACGTGTTGCGTACTGTGCCAGTCGGAATCGTGAAAAGAGAACTTTACTGCGATCTGATAGTACTCGACATGCAGGATTATGATGTTATAATGGGAATGGATTTTCTGAGCAAATACGGTGCTTCTATCGAGTGTCGTAAGCGAAAGGTGATCTTTCGACCCGAGGCAGATTCTATGTTTGAATTTGTCGGAGAACCAAGGAAAAGAACCAGGAAATTTTTATCGACTCTTTAGGCACAGAAGATGTTAGACAAGGGATACACTGGATTTCTAGCACATGTGGTTGACGCAAGTCAAACAAAGAACCGGAAGCTAGAAGAAGTCAAGATTGTGTGCGATTATGCCTAGGTGTTTCCGGAGGAATTACCAGGATTAGCTCCTGATAGAGAAGTGGAATTCAAGATTGAATTGGTTCCTGGTACTAACCCGATCTCCAAGGCACCTTACCGTATGGCACTGGTTGAATTAAAAGAGCTTCAAGAACAACTACAGGAGTTACTCGATAAGGGTTTTATTCGCCCTAGTCATTCCCCGTGTGGAGCTCCAGTACTATTTGTGAAGAAGAAAGACGGATCTATGCGAATGTGCATAGATTATCGAGCCTTGAATAATATGACGATCAAAAACAGGTATCCCCTTCCGAGGATAGATGACATGTTTGATCAATTGAAAGGAGCCACCATTTTCTCAAAAATCGATCTGAGGTCTGGTTATCATCAAGTTAGAGTAAAACAGGATGATATTCCGAAGACGGCCTTCCGAACAAGGTATGGACATTTTGAATTTGTGGTTATGCCTTTCAGTGTGACAAATGCTCCTGCCATGTTTATGGACCTTATGAATCGGGTATTCTCGTCTTTCCTCGACAAATTTGTAATCGTCTTCATCGACGATATTCTTATTTATTCGAGGAACCAAGAGGAGCACGCTGAGCATCTGAAGATAGTATTACAGACTCTTCGGGAAAAATAATTGTACGCAAAGTTCTCCAAATGTGAGTTCTAGCTCGACCAAGTAGGCTTTTGGGGCCATATTATTTACAAAGATGGGGTTATGATAGATCCAACGAAGATTGAAGCGGTGAATAACTGGAGTCGGCCAAAGAACGCCAGTGAAATCAGAAGCTTCCTTGGGCTGGCGGGCTATTACCGAAAATTTATGGAGGACTTCTCGAAAATTGCAGCCCCTCTAACGGCCCTCACCAAGAAGGATAAGAAGTATAAATGGACGGAAAACTGTGAAAGGAGTTTCATGGAACTAAAAGGAGACTTACAAGTGCTCCAATTCTTACCCTTCCAGAATGTAACCAGAGTTTCGACCTATATAGCGATGCCTCCAAACTGGGACTTGGAGTTGTACTTATGCAGAGTGGTAAGGTCATTGCCTACGCCTCTAGACAACTCAAGCAATATGAACAGAATTACCCCACTCACGATCTAGAACTGGCCACTGTGGTCTTCGCTCTTAAGGTATGGAGGCATTATCTGTATGGAGCGCAGTGTAGGATTTATACAGACCATCAGAGTCTACGATATTTCTTCACTCAGAAAGGTCTGAATATGAGACAACGCCGATGGCTGGAGTTGGTGAAGGACTATGACTGTGAGATCTTCTACCATCCAGGGAAGGCAAACAAGGTGGCTGATGCACTCAGCCAGAAGTCAAGTGCCACCTTGATGTCCATATTTATATTACCCCGACCACTCGAAAGAGAAATTGTGGATTTTGGGGTCGAGGTAATCTCCGGACAGCTTTCTACCATGACAATATCACCGACGCTATTCGAGGACATATTGGAAAAACAAAATGGTGATCCGAGTCTTCAGAGAATCAAACAGGAGATCCTAGAAGGAAAGGGCGATGATTTTCGTATCACCGACGGGGGAGTACTCTACATCGGGGATCGCCTATGTATCCCTAATGATCCGAAGCTACTGAGAGAAATATTGGCAGAAGCTCACGGAACCCCTTATTCGATGCATCCAGGATCCACCAAAATGTATCAAGACCTGAAGGAGAAATTCTGGTCGTCCGGTATGAAGAGAGATATGGCTTAGCATGTTAGTATTTGTCTGACTTGTCAGCGAGTGAAAGCAAAACACCAGCGACCCGGAGGAGTTCTGTAGCCACTTTTGATTCCGGAATGGAAATGGGAAGATATTTCTATGGATTTTATTTCGGGACTTCCCAGGACTACAAACGGATATGATGCGATTTGGGTAATTGTGGACAGGCTGACGAAGTCTGCTGAAGGAGATAATCAGACTTCATGGAGTTCCCAAGACCATCATCTCAGATAGGGATGGTCGCTTTACCTCGCATTTTTGGGAGTGTGTTCAGAAGTCTCTCGGCACTAAACTATGATTCAGCACCGCCTTTCACCCTCAGACTGACGGACAAACTGAACGAGTGAATCAAGTACTGGAGGACATGTTGCGAGCTTGTGCCTTGGATTTCAAAGGGAGCTGGTGCTGATATCTATGTTTAGCGGAATTCACTTACAATAATAGCTACCAAGCTACTATCAGAATGGAACCATATGAAGCCTTATATGGGAGGAGATGTAGGTCTCCGATCTGTTGGTACGAAGGTGGTGAAAAGAAGGAAATGGGACTCACAACGGATGTCATCGACAGCACCACCCGAGCTATACAGAACATTCGATAACGGATAGAAGCTGCTCAGAGTCGGCAGAAGAGTTATGCAGATGTCCGGCGTATACCACTGGAATTTAATGTTGGGGATTTGGTGTTCCTCAAAGTGGCTCCTATGAAAGGGGTGACAAGATTTGGGAAGAGAGGAAAACTGAGTCCGCGATACGTGGGGTCGTACCTGATCCTGAAAAGAGTGGGCAAGGAGGCATATGAGCTAGAGTTGCCTCTGGAAATGTCAGCTATTCATAACGTGTTCCATGTGTCGATGCTCAAGAAGTGTATTCCAGATATGGATCAAGTGATCGAGCCCAGACAGTACAAGTTCAGGGGAACCTAAGTTATGAAAGTCCACCTATCCAGATCTTGGATCGGGAAGTCAAGCAGCTAAGGAACAAGGAGGTACCCTTAGTCAAGGTCCTATGGCAAAGTCAAAGGTTCGAGGAAGCTACCTGGGAACGCGAGGACGAGATGAGACGCAAGTACCCGGAGCTGTTCTAAGTTCGAGGATGAACTTCCATGAGGTATGGGGGATTGTAACGACCCAGAAAATTTTCTCAATATTTTTCATAAAATATTGATCATGTCTAGATATTTTCCGAGGAACTTAGGAATACTAGTATGAACTTTAGACTAGTAACCCATGATTTCCCTTTTTATTGAGAAGCTAAATACTAATGGGCCTTATATGGGCTTTTCTAGTACCATGGTTATTAGTGGATTTTAAGTAGAATTTAATATAAATATAAATGGATTTTAATTAGGAATATTAGCATGATTATGGGTGAATTTTAGGAGAATTTTCGAAAATAAAATTAAAAAAAAATAAAGTGGATGCACCAAGGATTGAACCTTGGACCTAGCCTACCACCATGCATGTACTAACCAATTCACCTAGCAAGGGAGTGCTATGAGGGAATGAAGTGGATTTTTGTTAAGGCTAAAGAAAGTGAAGAGTCACCATGAGAGGAGACACCATGACTCTTCACTTGCCCTCCTTAATGTGGTATAAAGGTAATGGGAGAAGTGGCATGGGAGTTACATTTTCCTTTCTCTTCTTCCCCAAGACCATTCCTCTCCTCCTTTCTTCTTCTTCTAGCTGAAACCACAAGGGTTTCTTTCCCTTGGAAAAAGTTTCACAAAAGACTCCATTTTGAAGATCTAAGGCCCTCTACAAGGATACAAGGGCTAAGGAGAAGTTTAGAGAAAAGGAGGTTTTCTTGTTATTTTCTATTCAAGGTTTATAAGCAAGATCAAGGAAGGTAAGACACCCTCACCTGTGGTATAATGGTTTTCCTTGAAATTGTTATGATCTAAGTCCTTGTTTAAGATCTAAGTTGTGAAATCCATGAAGGAGGACTTCTAGGGTTTCGGTCACCTTCAAGTTTCCATGGCTAGGATTAGTTTTAACTTTATAATGATGGTTCTTATGTCTTCTTATGATGTAAGTGATGTTAGGGGTGATTCATGAGAATTTTTACATGCTTAATGGTCCTTATAAGTTTCGGCCAAGACCCCTAACCCATGGTTGGAACTTGATCTAACCATTCAATATGTTTAATTTGTTTTCCCTATGACATGATGGATAGTAATTGTATTTTATAAGAATTTTTCTATGACTTTATGGACCTTTAGGTTTCGGCCAAGAGCTACTCTAGGGCTATGGGATTAGGGTTAGCTTCAACTATGGGATCAAATATTTTTCTATGGCATTGTATGTTGGTATGGGATGTTATTTGTGACCTATATGAATTTTTCCATGGACCTAGGGTCCTTTAGGGTTTCGGCCAAGACCATGACCTAGGGTTTGGATTGGGTTAAAGTCTCAAGGATCCTTGTTTTTAGGTAACAATGATGTAAGTATATGGTTAAGCATGATATAAGGATCGTTATGTTACTAAAACCCTAGTTTTATGTGTTATGTAACATGATTTTTGGTATGTTTAGGTTATGGGTTATGTTTTACTTATGAATATTATAGATCAAATACCATGAACATATGTGATGTAGGAGTAGGTCGAATAGAATAATGCATGTAGAATATTAAATGTCTATAATGGGAATATGTGTACGAAGGTCTATGTATGTTTTATGATGAATGCTATGACCCTAAGTACTATACAATGTCATGAACCTAAGTGGTATGTATCACGTTCATATGTATTTTACCCATGCAAGTCGTAGGATGGATACTAGGATTATGCATGTTAGATGAAATGTATCATGTTTATCTTATGTACCATGACACGACAAGCTTTATGAACTAGGATGATGTTTATACTTTAGGACGTGATTATGTATGCATGTCATGTTTATGAATGAAAATGATGAATGAAGTTAAAGTTCATGCCTTCGAGGCATAATGATGATATGGAATGAAAATGATGAATGAAGATAAGGGTTCATGCCTTCAAGGCATAATGATGATGTTAAGCATTAAGAATGAATGATTATGCTATGTATGTTTTATGAATGAGGAAGCATGTGAAAGTATTTTATTTTATGAATGGGCTTGTACCGGACCTAAGTAAGGTCCACGGTTCTGGACTACCGATGAAGCTGTCCGCGGTTCTGGACTACCGATGAAGTTGCCCACGATTCTGGGACTACCGATGATGCTGTCCTTACCCTAGTAGGTCGAGACTAGCTACCTCGTATTTATTTAGGGATGCGCGCATATGATGTATGTATGTGGTACAAGCCGGGGACCCCTATGATGTTATGATTATGTTTAAGTATTTAAAAGTATGATTTTAAACTAAGCATCCATATGATATATGCATTTGCCGCATGCATCCATCCACGTTATGCATTATATTTATGATAAGTATGTTTATGCAAAGTAGGTTTATGCAAGGTATGTTTATGCAAAGTATGTTAATGCAAAGTATGTTTATGCAAATGATTATGTTTATGTCCATGTTAATTATGATGCCATGATTATATTTATGTTCATGCTAAATTATGATGTCATGATTTTATTTATGTTCATGCTAAATTATGATGCCATGATTTTATTTATATTAATGCTAAATTATGATGTCATGATTATATTTATGTTCATGCTAAGAATGATGCCATGATTGTGTTTATGTTTATGATAAGAAGTATGCCATGATAAGTAGGATTTAAGCATTATGTTTATGTTTAAGTGATATATGAATTTTTGTGAGTATGGAAGGGTCTTACTAAGCCTATATACTTATAGTATTATTGTCTTATACCGCAGATCAAGCCAACGGAGGTTACTAGGTGAAGCAGCAGGAGGGGACAAAAGTGTGTGTGTAGTAGTGACATGGCAGAGGAAAGAAGAAAAAGACTCTTCTATTATGTTTTGTATTTTAAAACGCCTCTTTAGATTCTATGCTATACTTATGATAAGTTACTTGCTACTTATGATGCTTATGGATAAAGTAAGGAATGTTATGCTTTTATATGCTATGTTACAATGCTACCATGTTCATGAATGATAGGTCAAGGCATATATACATGTTCTAGTACTAGTTGCATGATAAAACGCATGTGTAAGAAAAAAAAATTGATTCCGCTGCATTAAGATATCCCTATGTCGTATGTATGTGTATGTATGTTAGCGTAACGCCGTCTCTCTCGCCACACCGTAAGGTGTGGGAAAAAGACGGGCGTTACAATTCATTACACACTAGCCTTTGAATATCACACTTTCAAACTCATGCACTGTCGAACGGTGGACAGGGCATTCATTTACGAACATTGTCCGTCGGTATGGCAAATCATTGAGTTTTATGAACTTCAGTCCATTCTCTTTCTCGAAAGGTCAATCAACGTTGATTTAGTCTCCGAATTCTATAACAATATGGTCAGTGGAGAGAGTTCGGGATGGAGGACCCGTGTCGCCAGTATCAACCTCAATTTTAACTTATCAGCCGTCACTGCATTTCTTGATTGTCGACGATCTGATAATAACTATCCTCTCTACCCTTATCTTCCAGATCCTCTACCGGTTCCCTTTGATGGAGTCACTCCTGACTCTATCCATGAGTACTTTTTCGGTCATCCCAGGTCAAGGGATCTCGGAGAGGATGCTGTTTTCTCACATTTGCTGCCCTTAGGCTTTCCCCACTGATTTTGTCCTGTTTAAGATCATCACTAACTGCCTGATACCTATTACCTCTAAGCCTCTTTCGGAAATTCGCTCATTTCACTGCTTGATGTTGTACGGGATGCATCGGCAGTTAGACTTTGACATTGTGCCCACCATCTTCTTCTCCATTATCACCTACAGTCAGATCTACAGTCAAACGGTTTACATGCCATTTAGCCAAATCATTACCGCTTGGCTTCATTCGGTCGGTATTGACGTATCACAGGGCAGGATCGTGCCGATGGTTCGGCAGGGCTGCTGACTTGACCGACGCGCATTGACTTAGTCTGGCATCGTTGTCGGACCACAGGGGCTGAGGTGGAAGGATAGGAGAGGTGTAGGGGAGTTACCGAGAGCAGCCCATGATTAGATGCATCAGGAGCCGCCCACTGCTGCAAAGGGCTACTATGAGTTGGATCCTGACCTTTGCTGGCAAATTGCCGAGCTGGAGCAGACGATCCAGCATGGTCTGCATGTCTCAGAGCTCTGGAGACAGGAGGTTCGATCTGAGTTTCAGTCTTTCAACCGCAGACTACACGCGTTAGAGTCCGACGTTTCTGGGATTCACTCCCGGCAGAGGATATGGCATGAGGAGTGGCACAGTTGGGCAGCTGGTCATCCGTACCAGCCTTCATCCTCTGGAGCGGCGCCTTCCAGTAGCACTGCACCAGGGAGCATTATATATATTGATGATACATCTGATGACGACCCTGCTGAGGATTGATTTGATCTTGGTTTCATGATGACTATTTTGACTTTATGGTTGTATGCCTGTGGTCTGACTATCATGTTTTGGTGTTGTACTTGACTTTGATGTTGTGTTATCCATCTGACTTTATGAATATCTTCTTGTATGCCTTGTCATATTGTGCTTACTCTTAGTTCACATGGTTGTTCATATGATAGATATCTTCAGGTATGCCTTGCTATATTATGCATTGCTATGCTTATTCTTACTCCATGTTCATATGATACATATGATTGTTTTGTCATGTCTTATATTTGTCATATGGTTTCATATGCCTTCAAATCAAATCTTATCTTGTTTTAGGATAACCCCTAGGATTGAGGGGGAGTATGGTTAAACTTAACAACCCCTCTAGATCCTTTTCGGTGTTTGACAAAGGGGGAGAGTGTGGTTGTTAAGTTTAGGACGATTACAAGCTTAATTATTGTAGGGGGAGGATCCTGATTCCCCTATGAGTGTGAAATTTGCAACTATGGATTTCAAATCCCTAAACTTAAAATCGGATTGTCAAACAACAAAAAGGGGGAGATTGTTGATGCAGTCTGACCCTGATTGTTGTTTTGGTGTTGACACCGATTTTAGTTTAGGTTAATGAGATGATTGTGATTAAGTCCTGGTCGGGGACTGGGCTTTGGGTGTGTGAAAAAGTCCTAGCTTGGAGGGCTAGGTGTGAAAAGTCCTAACTTGGAGGGTTAGGTGTGGAAATGTCCTAGCTTGGAGGGCTAGGTGTGAAAATTCCTAACTCGGAGGGTTAGGTGGTTGAAACCCTGGCTTGGAGGTCTAGGTCCTAGCCTGGAGGGCTAGGTTGGATGAAATCCTGGCTTGGAGGGTCAGGTCCTAGCCTGGAGGGCTAGGTGGATGAAACCCTGGCTTGGAGGGTCAGGTCCTAGCTTAGAGGGTCAGGTCCTAGCTTGGAGGGCTAGGTGGATGAAATCCTGGCTTGGAGGGTCAGGTCCTAGCTTGGAGGGCTAGGTTGGATAAAACCCTGGCTTGGAGGGCCAGGTCCTAGCTTGGAGGGCTAGGTTGAAGTCCCGGTGAGTGAGACTGAGCACGGAGTCTTGGTCCGAGGGACTAAGCACGAGTCAGGGGAAGCTGGGAGCCAGTTCTCTTGACTTAGAGTGGGTTTGGCCTTGCCTGGATCGGTTTGGTGACCGATCAGGGAAGTTGGCACGGAGTTCCCTCGTGGATCGATCTGGTGACCGATCCAGCGAAATCTGATCGGTCTGGTGACCGATCAGGAAACATACCGTGACTTTGGCAAACCTACTGTTCGGCTCTTGATCGGTCTGGTGACCGATCAGGGAGCATACAATGAGTTTGGAAAACTTTCTGTGCGGCTCCTGATCGGTCGAGTGACAAACGTCGCGGACTCCTCACTATGACCGATCAGGATGCATCCTGATCGGTCTAAGCATGTCCTGATTGGTCTGGTGACCGATTAGGAGGTTTGGACTGCGAAGCTGGGAAATCACCCTGCAAAGGGGTGGATCGGTCTGGTGATCGATCCATGACTTGGGAACGGTCTGGTGATCGATCCCGGAGAAGTCGCGATTTCGGATTACACGTTGGGGACTGATAAGGTTGGAGCCTGATCGATCTGAATCCACCCTGATCGTTCTGGTGACCGATCAGGAGTCTCTCTAATCGGTACGATAACCGATCAGTAGCTAACAGCTTTAATTCAAAAGCGCTGTCAGAGCTCTGATCGTGTTCTGATTACTACTGATACACTACTGATACTTGTTCAGAGTCTTCTGATATTTGATCTTCTATTGATTTGCTGTTCTAATAAGCTGCTAAGTGTGCAGGTAAGTCAGGTTTACTCAGGGAGAGTCAAACGAAGGCTTTAGCTGCATCAGGTTAGGCAGTTTTCCATCTCAGGTTGCAACGGACGCTGGCGACGACTGGCAGCTGACTGGGGCTCGACTGGGGCTCATCTGAGGAGAGCTCAGGGAGTCCAGGAGAGTTTTGGGTAGCTGGGTTGTCTCAGATGAGCAGCTGGGAGCTGTAGAGGAGCGTCTGTGGCAACGCAGGTTAAGAGATGAGATGAGAAGTGGTGAAGGAGCAGTTCTCCACTATCGAAAGCTTGGCTCCATCACTTGTGGGATTACTCTGATCTGTTGATCCATTATTTGTGCAAGCAACTGTGAATCTTGAGCTGATACTTGAGGACTTGAAAGAAGCAAAGATCTTGGCGAGTCCATCAGCAAGAAGACACGAAGAAGGGAGTTCTTGCGTGAGATCTGTGCTGAGTGGAGCTCGGTGAGGAGTTCGCTTGTGTTCTTGCGGTTCTAAGTGCTCAGTAAGGTTCCTTCTTGTGTTTCCTGTACTTAATACTTTATCCTGTTGAAAGGCTGTGGAGAGGTTACTCCACCGAGAAGGAGGTTGCACTCTATCCGCATTTTCCAGGGCTTGATCTGCCGACGATCAAGGAATCGCCCACCTTAAGGGCACGCCAAGGAGTAGGGGCATGTTATCCCCGAACCTTGTAAATCCTCTTTTTTAGCGTTTTTGTTTGTCTTTCATTTCTACACTTTGTTTTTGCTGTTATAATCTGTATTGCTTCCGCTATGCACTAACCCTAAGTGCAGAAGATCAAAAGTGAAAGCCATTTTTGTGGATGGCTATATTCACCCCCCCCCCTCTCTCTAGCCATCCAAGTTCCAACAATCATCGTGCTAACCGATTCGAGCGACCACTTGAACAAACATATTGTTCTAGCAATCAGACTCGTCCAATCGATTAGCCACGCAATAGACGGTGAGTGGATCACTGATTTTTATGTTTATCATCAAGGTCCATGACAATAATTAATCATATAATAATTAACCAATATGATAATACAAACAAGATCAAAGGAACGGAACCAAACAAGAAGATATACCTCTCGTTTACCTCGCGATCTTCTATTGTGTGACTCAACCTCTTCTTGGACGTCGTGTATGTTGGGTTCGGGTGCATGTTGACATGAATGCGGGTTCGTAATTTTAAAATTAATTACGTGCAGCGGAAATTTAGCATAAATAATTTCTCAAATTATTTAACCACACATCTAAGCGTGCAATTTTATCATGTGTAGACATGATCATATATTTAAAATTTTGCAGAAACATAAACTAATTTACGTATTACCTCGCGTAACTCGAAGGAAGGGACGAGATCCAACAGTAAGCGTCCCTTGGAAGCTCCGCCTCTATTCGCGTCCACGCCGAGTGTCTTCGGGATGACTTCGCAAAGCCACGAGTTTCGTGTTCTCGAGAACTACTAGATTCTCTGAGAACACGACAAGAAAACCAAGAGAGAAGTCGGAAGACTAACCACAAAAGGATAGCCGGAATCAAAATTCCGGCGAAGCAAAAGAAGAGGCTGGTTGGCGCACGGCAAGAAGCGGAGAAGAGAATGAGAGAAAGAGAGGGAGAGAGCCTATGCCTTCATCTCTATATTATTATCACCCAAGCCTTGCCTTGGGCCCTTTATATAGTGACCTCTCAACCATCAAGCCTCTCAAACATGGAATAACTTATTCCATCATGCCAAGTTTGATTTTATATCATGGTTAAAATTATATTTTAATTCATGATAAAAATCAATCAAGTCTCTTCTCTCTTATGGAATAAATTTCCTTATCATGGTAAATCAATCCATGATTGATTTTATAAAATAAGCCAGTCCATGGTTTATTTTAATTTCAATGAAAAATAAACCAAACCTTGGTTTATTATATAAAAAATTTATATCATCTATAATTTTATAAAACAATCCACACTTGGTTTATTTTATAAATTTAACCAAAAACTTGGTTCTCTCCCTTTGTTGTGATCGGCCAAGCAAAGAGGATGGAGGCCCTCTTTGGCCGGCCCATCCAAGCCAAGCCCCAATGAATTAAACTTATTTAATTCATCTATTAAGTCTTCAAAAGACTTAGCCATTTTACGCTTCCGATGCGTCTCTGAAAAATTCAGATTCGACTTATTGTTTGGCTCAACGAAACATAATCTCTCTTGATTGCAAAATCCAATTTTGAACTCGTTTTAAATCCCTCGGATTACTCGTAGTGCGTGTGACTAAATAGGCTTTCGATTTATGTTGGTCGTCTATAATTAATCAATTATAGAACGATCATGAGTGGCACCTAGTAGTACATCATGATCCCCAATTAATCGAAAGATCAACGGTTGAACTCAGAAACAATTCTGAAACCCTTCAGCAGCTATAATGAATCGTACCCCATTCCCTTCACCATCTTATACCCACTTGGTTCAGGACATGGTCTATGTGTGTCAGTCCCCACTAGGCTGACTACGTCACACCTAGCCCAAATAACGTTTTCTCGTCCTACGGATTCTAATTACGCTCATGTATTTAAGAGATTCATACTCTGAATATGTCATGCTCTGGCTAGAGGCTTCGAGTAACAATCCGACGATAGGCCTCGGGTATACATCTCCTCGCAATGAGTGGTGAATCCTTTGTAGGCTGTTCAAACATCTTCGGGCACTTCAGCTTATACCCAATCATCTTGGGTCCACACCTCCTTGGAGATGCTTGCTTAAGATGTCAAAGTATAAGTTTCCATGACCAAGATGACTTGAACACCACAAGTCAAAGGAATATCGCACTTAAGCTGCAGTAAGAACTTCACTGACATATCTATATGTAGACTACCATATGAAGTTTTACAGCCAGTCACTCCAATGAACTAGTTCCCTTAACTAGCATTCATGTTTATCTCCGGACATCCCAATGTCACCAGCCAGTGAGAATCAGCTGATTAGAGAATAACACATGCTAGTCTCAACAGAATTGATAGTGTCCGTGATTATCAATTCATCGACTAGGGACAATTTCAATACTTCACAATTGCACATGTAGAGATAATCACTAGTTGTGAATTGATCACAAATTCTCTCATGCTGTGAATTGTATTGCGGGCATTCAGTAAATGAGTTTAAGATCTCAATCAAATACACGAACATGTATACTCAAATAGTGAATATTCATTTATTAATGTAAATGATTACAATCATAAGGCGATTGCCTTAGGACACTTCTCTCATATCACTAACAAACTCCCACTTGGCCTAATGCCAATCGCTACGGTACCCAATACCACAGGCTCTAACATGACCCTCAAACTTACTTTGAGGCAAGTCCTTAGTTAAAGGATCCGCTAAATTCCTTTCAGTGGGAATTTTCTCAATTTATATATCATTCCTACTTATAATCTCTCTAATCAGATGATAGCGGCGAAGCATATTTTGGATCGCTGATGAGACCTTGGTTCCTTTGCTTGTGTAATAGCTCCATTGTTGTCGCAGTAAACCGGTATTGCTTCATCAATGGTTGGAACCACACCAAGTTCTGAGACAAACTTTTTTGATCCAGACTGCTTCCTTTGCTGCTTCCGAAGCTGCTGTTGGATCGTGAAAACCGATAGAGGGGGGGGGTGAATATCGGAAATCGTTCTTTTTCGAAAAACTAAGAGTAAGTGCACAGTGGAAATAAAATTAAGAGACACAGCACAAAGACACGGTGGTTTTTACTTGGTTCGGAGCCTGTGTCGACTCCTACTCCAAGGCCCACGGTCGTTGACCGTTTACTTTGGGCAATTCTATATTCGCACAAATAGGTTACACAATTTAATTACAGAATGAGTGCAATAAAATATAATAAATTAAGTACGCTCTTCTTTACCGACGTCCGTAGTAGGTCGATTCTTTCGGGGCAGCGGGACGTCGTCGGCTCGAGGTGAGGCGTTTCTGGAGCAAGGCACGAGCGTAGAAGAGCTTTGAGGCGTTGAGAGAATTGATTATGGAAGCCTGGGGTCGAGGGCCCTTTATATAGGGCTAGGGGGCGCCCGGGACGTCGGGGGCGCCCCCCACGTGGCCTTTGATCTGCACAGATCTCGGTCAGCATCTATCCTCTGGATCCGCTTTGACCGGGGCGCCCGAAGCGCTCGGGGCTCCCGCATTGACCGGGTCAAAGTTCTATCTTCTTGGCTTCGATGGCTTCTTAGTTTGAAGTAAGCGCATGGGGGCGCCCGCAGCGCAGGGGGCGCCCGGGAGCAGCGGGGGCGCCCGGGAGCACGGGGGCGCCCCGCCCAGCAGCTTTTCGAACCCTTCTTCTTCTGATGTGTTTTGTATGTACCTTGGGGGCGCCCGGGACACTCCAGGCGCCCTACTCAGCCTTTGCCTCTCTCCTTTGAGGCTTTCTGAGCTGCAGACAGACGTTCCTTCGGTCCTGCATCCAGGGTTAGTCCAAAACACAATGCAATAAAATATTTATTTGTTCATACAGCCTTAGCTGTCTTGGTTCTGACTTTGGTCTCCAAAATGGAGCCCTAGGTCGAACCGACGCCTACTGTTCCCTCGACGGGGAACGCGTCCTCACCTACTCCTCTCGGGAGAATATACCTGATGCCAACCGTTCCTTTGGTTGGACTTTTGCCTGACGGTCCTTTGTCAGGTCTTGTAAACTGGCAGTCCTTCGCCAGTTGCCTAGCAGTCCTTCGCTAGGGCTTCGTTGCTGGCAGTCCTTCGCCAGTGCCTAGCAGTCCTTCGCTAGGGCTTTTCCTGCACACTTGATTAACTTGTAAGAAAATAAGAAAGACTTAACTTTTGACCTATGTTGCCATTATCAAAACACAGGTTTGACTTAGGTACATTTCTGCACCAACAATCTCCCCCTTTTTGATTTATGGCAACCCTAGTTCAAAAAGTTAAGTTAAGCAAGACATGAAAAGGTTTTATCTTTTGTTCCCTCCCCCTGGAAGGAATCTCCCCCTAGATTTTTCAAAAACTCGTGGGGTAAAAAAACTTGTACTTTGAAAACTTAAGTTTTAGGTTCTTGGAAGTAACTTAAGTTAAAAATACATAGTAGAGTTTTTAAAGCATAATTAGAGTACTTAGAAAATTTTAAAGTCTTAAGTTTTAAAGTACTCAAAATGTCAGCTTAAGTACTCGGTAAGATATAACAAGCTTAAGTACTTAGTAGGTTTTGAAATACTTTAGTATATCTGGAAAACTTAAGTATAAAGTATATTTGGAAAACTAAAGTGCATTTGGAAAACTTTAAGTACATAACAATTTTGACAAACTTAAGCTTTACAGTACTTATAAGAATTTTGACAAGCTTAAGTAAGAAACTTTTGAAGGGCTAGAGTACTTAGTAAAATTTTGAAAATTAAAAAAGATTTTAAAGCTAAAGTACTTAGCAAAATTTTGAAAGTTTGGAAATAAATTTTGAAGCTAGAGTACTTTGAAAACAAATTTTGAAGCTAGAGTACTTAGCAAAATTGACAGTTTGAAAACAAATTTTGAAGCTAGAGTAACGGATAAGTGTATTTTTGAAACTTTTTGAATGAAGGAAAAATTTAGAAAAAGTAATTTTCTCTTTCCTATCTCTATCTCTCCCCCTTTGCCATATATCAAAACAAATAGATATAGCATTAATAATGAATAAGAATTTGCTGTACTGAACCAATTCATAATTAGATTTACACTAGATCAATCAATTACACTAGATCAATCAGTTATCTAAATCAATCAATTATCTCTGTAGGGACCTGTCTAACCCAATTAGCTACTCACTAACTGTTATAAACAGTAGTTTTTGCTAGGGTTAGTCAAGTTAAGTGTTTCTGTTCAAGTTAGATTTTCTAAGCTTGACACTTAACTTGATTGCTATGTATATTGTATTTAGTGCCCCAATTACTGCAGATGCACTGACTTAAAGCATCATGAATTAAGGCAAAGACCTAAGCATCTCAACCCTTTCTAGGTTGTCAATCAAAAGTACCTTAAGGTGCTTGTGAGATGCTGGCTTCTAAGTCTATAGGTGCATGCAGTTCTAGGGTTAGGGCCTAGGCTAAGTCCATTTTCGAAAAAGCCCTAATTTTTAAAGGGGGTTGTTTTGCAATAAAACTAAGAAAAAAAAGGTGAAAACTGATTTTGAAATCAAGTAAAGCAGTTTTTCAAAATCTATTTTTAGAAAACTGATTTTTGAAATCAAGTAGAGCAAAAAAACATTGAGATACTCTATTCTACAAAGCCCAATCCTAACTGCAAAGAGAACAAGTACTCATAAACTGGTCAACAGAGAATAAGGTAAATAATCAAGGTTCAAATGCAGTCAAACAGTCAAACCCAAGTCAACCCTACTGAGTAGGGGCAGTCAAATAGATACAATACTAAGTGAATCTAAGACGAAGGACCGGGATGATCGGAGGAGCCTGGCTGCCAGGATCGAAATAGGGTCATCATCTCATGATACTCTGCCTCTCTGGCCTCCCTCTCGGCTCGAAGTGCGCTCATGTAACTGTTGTAGTAGCCCAGATTTGTCTCCATTTCTTCAGCGTGATTGGCCTCCACTTCCTCTCGGAGGCTCTGTATGCGGGTCTCTAGCTGAGTCACTCGGTCGTAAAGTGTCGGTGGAGCGGGCTCATCTATGTGCGCTCGGGCTGCTGCTGCTAGATCTCTGACGTCGACTTCAACCTCCTCGTCTGAGTCGACTGGTGCTCCGGCCTGCTGTCGTCGCCAACTAAGAACCCCGGTGGCCGACACCTCTAGACCCGCTAAGGAGAAGTTCCTAAATCCGATTTCGTCAAAGTCGGTCATAGTGATTATTTCACCCAAGGTTACGTCACGACCGTGGTGATGAAGGAGGGACGTGATGATGTGGCAGTACGGTGTGCGTACTCGTCCCTGGGTCGTGACTCTGGACGCATGCAAAATGGTATGAAACATATGGAGTCCAATGTTTATGTCAAGGTGGTGGACCAGGGCATAAAGAAGGAAAGCATGAAAGGGTCTCATAGTCCCTAGGTCTCGGGTAGAGAGTGGTAGGATGCAGCGGACCAGAACTCTATACAAGGCATAGTTCTGGGCCTGAAGTTCAACAGCTAGGAAGCGTCTGTTTGCGGGGAGGTCTGCCCTAAAGAAATAGGAGTGAATGGTATCTAGGGTAATATCTGAGTAGGGGGGATCAAATGGGGGGTTCCTAGGAGGATAACAGCAAAATATGGACTGTGAGGGTCGCAGTCCTAGGAAGCGGTTTAACAGAGTAGGGGTGATGGTTAAAGGGATCCCTTGGACAGTGGTATGAAACATAAGATTATCTTGTCGAATAATATTATTGTAAAACTCTGCACATAGGGTTTCATTTATGGTATGTGTGCAGAAGACAAGATTATCCAGTTGATAGAAATTGATGATGTTCATGGCGACAGGGCATGATTGGGTAAAAAAGTCCCTATTGAGATAACTCGTTTTAATAGGCTTGTAGACTGTTTGTGCGAACCTATTACATAACTCTAGATTAGGAAATCTAGGATCGGGACTAGGTTGGGCACCGGGGTTGGCCGGGTTCGGTCGGCGTCTTCGAAGTTAAAGGAGTTAAAGAAAAGAATAAAGATATTGCATGAAGTAAATTTGAAGGCAATAAAAATAATTAATCATACCGGACGGCTCGGGGAGGCATGGTCGAGGAAGAGGACTTGCAAGGTCTTCTTGAAGAATAAGAAGTGGAGAAGAGGGTTGATTTTGGTGTGGGAAGGGAAGGGGAATTCGGGTGCCTTTTATAGGCAAACTCACGGGGGCGCCCAGGAGCTTCCGGGCGCCCTGGTCAGGGTTACTGCTAGGGGCAGTGTAAAGGACTGGTTAGGGGCGCCCGGGACAGTCCGGGCGCCCTCAACAGAGAGCTTATGCAGCTTTTGCTGCGTTGGAGTTGATGGGGGTGCTCGCGTGGTTTCGGGCGCCCTGGTCAAAAGCACTGGCAGCTTTTTGACTAGGGAGTAGAGAAAAGTATGGGAGGGGGCGCCCGCGTGGTTCCGGGCGCCCCGAATAGGGTAGGTAGAGTCAAATTTTTTGTCTTGTCTACTTTTGACCATGGTTTGAATTGAATTGACGGTTTTGACTGTGGTTTGACTGCGTTAATCATGTTTTGACCGCTTTGACCATGGTTTGACAAATACAAGATTATCTCATCGTATAGGTATTAACAGAATTTTCAATTAAGTCTTAGTCCTACTGTCTCACCCAAATCTAGGGTTTTCAATCATGTTAACCTTATAGGTTTTGTGAGACAGGTTTTGATAGTCTTGAAAGTTTATTTAAAGATAATTAAATTTTGAAAACTTAATTAATTTTGAAAACGATTAAAATTTTTTAACAGAAGTTTAAATCTATAAATAACTGAATTTTTGTGTTAGATTCGAATTTGGCAAAAATTAATTTGAATTTGAATTTCAGAAATTGGCTTCCAGGTCTTGGTGAGGCACTAGGCCTTCTTTGGCCGTAGCCTTATGGGATCATCCACCCTTTCCTTGACAAAGCCTTTTAATGAAAGTTCATTTTCAAAAAATTCTTTGACAAATTTCTGGTCTAACTAGTTTGGGTCTTGGATCGGTAGCTTCGGCTAGTTTCACCAGTCTAAAGAGATCAAGTGAACTTGATCTTATTAGAATTGGTTTCCCTAACGTACTATCATCTCACCTCCACCCAATACTATGTTGTCAAATTTCAGCTAAGTTTGTTTAGTCCTTAGGCTACCCTAAATCTAAGCATGGTATAATGCAGAAATTAAATAACCAATCAATCGAGCAATTTTAAATTAATAATAACAAATTTATCTAATAATGAAAATAGTTTTCAGTTTGGCTCCCCCTGGACTAAAGCCACGGTGATGGTTAGGCAAGATGTGAATCTTGTCCTTGGGGATCCAATACTGATTTGATCCAGTCGGTTTGTTCAGGTATAGTTTAGGTACCCATGCCTGAATTTTACCTCTGGACTGATTCAGTACAGCAAGGTATGATCTTTGCCGAGATTTGGTTCTATAGCCCAATCCAGATCAATTTAGAACTGATTTCTGTTTTCCAAGGATCATGTCAAGACCTTTGGAACCAGATGTAAATCGTTCTAGTGCTGATCTAAGAACCTTAACCTGAGTTTTCAGGGAGGAGTTTTCCTTTTCAAGTTTTTCAACTTGAATAGGAGTTCCTTCCTGAACCTTCTCGGTTAAGGGTTTAGAGTCAGCTCCCTCTTTCAGGAGTTTTACTTCCTGTCGGAGGGATTCGACTCGGAGTTTGGCTTTAGCCAAGTCTCGAGAATGAAATGAAATCAACTCACTTAATTACAATCTATTAAAACCAGTTACCTTTATTTCTCCGTCTTCTGTGAAGGTCAGCTTGCCGTCCTCTTGTTCTGATTCTGACTCGACTTTTTCTGAGGTGGTCAGAGCTAGGAGATTGGACTGAGGCGCCTCTTCTTCTTCTTTTGAGGAAGACTCGTCCCAGGTTGCTTGTAGCGCCTTCTTTCTTCTCGTCTTGTTAGACTCTTTCAGATTTGGACACTCTGTTTTGTAGTGGCCCTTTTTCTTGCACTCGTAGCAGGTCACATTAGGCTTGTTCGCGGGTTCAGCTGGTTCGTCCTTTCTTCGGTCGGTTTTCCTTTTGTTGGTTCGGTTCTTCAGCTCCTTGTAGTAGTTTCGAGCGAGCCGGACCAGCTTAGTTTGTTCTTCTTCTTTGTCTTCTGAATCGGAGTCTGAGTCAGACTCGGGTTCAGGTTCGGGCTTCTTCTTCGTTGTCCTTAGAGTTTTGCCTGCAATGAAAGCAATACATTTCTCGACCATATTTGAGTTAGTTTGTTCGTGTAGTTCTAGTTCGGAAAACAATTCATCTAATTTTATTTTAGAAAGATCCCTAGAGACCTTGTATGCATCTACCATAGATGCCCACAAGGTGTTTCCAGGGAAGGCGTTTAGAGCATACCTTATTAGGTCACGATTTTCAACCTTGTGACCTATTGTGTGAAGACCGTTCATTACCTCCTGGATTCGTGCGTGGAGCTGGGCTGCTATTTCGTTGTCGGCCATCTTGATAGTGTAGAGTCTATTCAGTAGCAGATCCCTTTTGCTGATCCTGGTGTCCGAAGTCCCTTCGTGCAGCTCGATCAGTTTTGTCCATAGCTCTTTTGCACTGTTGAAGGGGCCAACTCGGTTCAGCTCTTCCTTTGTCAGCCCGCATTGTAGGGTTTGCGTTGCTTTTGCGTCGGCTTCTATCTTGCGCTTTAGAGTGTTGTCCCACTCCGAGTAGCTTTGTGGAAGTCCTTCCGCATTTCGGGGGATCTCCAGACCGGACTGGATAATGATCCACATGTCCTCCTGAGTTTTCAAGTGGACCTCCATGCGACTTTTCCAGTAGGAAAAGTCTTCTCCACTGAAGAGTGGAGGTCTAGCGGTGCTGAATCCCTCTTGCATAGACATTTGTTCTGTAAAAGGAAACTTACAAACAAAAGGTGTCCCAAGACTTGGTCTTGGATTAGCAGTGCGGGATAAAGATAATTAAGTAAAAAAAAATTAATTAAATTCGAAAAGATAAAAATCCGAA
>JAGFNQ010006282.1:83696-234371 GCA_024364735.1 Boesenbergia rotunda | reverse complement strand
AAACACTTAGGTAAAATTTACTTCTAAGGTTGAGGAAGGTATCTTTGTAGGTTATTCCTTACCAGTAGAGCCTATGAGTTTATAACAAAATTACCCTAAAAATTGAAGAAACTACAAATGTAAAATTTGATGAAAAATCTGACCCAAATAACTCTGATCAAACCACCTATCAACCAATTGACTTTGTTAGATCCAGTACTAACCCTGATGAAAGGCCAATTGAGGACCAAAACGATGATCTAACTGAACCCACACCTGAAACTGAAACCTAACCAACCCAGAAACTGTTCGAGTTAGCTCAGCCCACCCAACTGATCAAATCATAGGTGATCCAGAACTAAGGGTTCAGACTAGATCAACCTTTAGAAATCTTAGTCAGATAGCTCTGATTTCCAAAATTGAACCTAAGTCTATAGAAGAATCCTTACTTGACCCTGATTGGATCATTGCCATGCAAGAGGAGTTAGCTCAATTTGAACGTAGTCAAGTCTGGGATTTAGTACCCTTACCTAAAAACAAAAAGTTTATTGAGACCAAATGGGTTTTTCGAAATAAACTTAATGAACAAGGTGAAACAGTAAGAAATAAGGCTAGGCTAGTAGCTAAGGGGTTTAGCCAAGTAGAAGGTCTTGATTATGATGAAACCTATGCCCCTGTAGCTAGACTTGAATCCATTAGAATGCTCTTAAGTTATGCAGCCCATAAGGGATTTAAGCTTTATCAAATGGATGTTAAGTTAGCCTTCCTAAATGGCCTAATTAAAGAAGAGGTTTATGTAGGTCAACCCCCTGGTTATGAAAGCTTAGAACACCCTGACTATGTCTTTAGACTTAAGAAAGCCCTATATGGACTTAAGCAAGCACCTAGGGCCTGGTATGAAAGACTGTCTAACTACTTAGTTTCAAAAGGTTTTAACCAAGGCAAAATTGACCCAACACTATTTGTTAAAACCCTAAAAAATGATATTTTTGTAGCCCAAGTATATGTAGATGATATAGTATTTGGCTCAACTAACTCAGACTTTTTACAAGATTTCACAACGATAATGGAAACTGAATTTGAAATGAGTTTAGTAGGTCAATTAACTTTCTTTTTAGGGCTACAAATAAAACAGACCAGTGAGGGTACCTTTGTCTATCAACAAAAATACACAAAAGAACTACTTAGAAAATTTGGAATGGATAATACAAAAGAGATTAAGACACCAATGGCTACCAATCAAACTATAGATAGTGACCCAAAAGGCAAACCTGTTGACCTTAAGTACTATAGAAGTGCTATAGGAAGCCTACTTTACTTAACTGCAAGTCGACCTGATATTCTTTTTGCAGTTAGTATGTGTGCTAGGTATCAAACATGTGCTAAAGAGTCACACCTAACCCTAGTTAAAAGAATATTTAGGTACCTTAAAGGAACAGAAAGATTAGGAATCTGGTACCCTAGAACAGCCCAGTTTGAGCTTATTGGATATTCTGACTCAGACTATGCTGGCTGTAAATTGGACAGAAAAAGTACCAGTGGTGGATGCCAACTTCTAGGACCCTCACTAGTTAGTTGGTTTAGTAGAAAATAACACTGTGTTGCCCTATCCACCACTGAAGCTGAGTACATAGCTATGGGTGAGTGTGTAGCCCAACTACTCTGGATGATGCATACCCTAAAGGACCTTCACTTAGATTTTAAACAAGTCAAAATTTTTATAGATAACCTAAGTTCAATCAATTTAACCAAAAACCCAATCCACCACTCTAGGACCAAACATATAGAAATCAAACACCATTTTGTCAGAGATCATGTAAATAAAGGAGAAATTGAACTTAACCATGTTGAATCTAAGTCTAACCTAGCTGATATATTTACCAAACCACTTCCTGAATCTGAATTTAGCAACTTAAGAAGGTTAATAGGAATGTGTGTTATAGACTAGGACTGACCTGATAAGCTTAAGTTGATGTTTGGTTTAACTAATTAAGCTTGTGAGTTTAAAAACATGGATTTTTTCAAACTTATTTTTCAAAAGTTTATTGTCTTTTAAAATTTAACTTAAACACAGACTTTTCAAACTTATTTTTCAAGAACTTTATTGTCTTTCAAAATTTGATTTTCAAAACTGGTAGACTTAGCCTAAGCTTGACCCCTAGAATTGCACGAACCTATAGATTTAGGTAGCCGCATCTCACAAAACACATTAAGATTAACTTGTTTGTGTTTGCAAAAACATAGAACGGTTGTGAGATGCATAGGATACTGCCTGGACTTCCGAATGCTTAAGTCAGTGCATCACAGTAAGTCTGGGCGTAAAATACCAACATTACAGTGATCAAGTCAAGTAGTCTTGCACTAAAAATTGAGCCAGACATTATTATTTGACTTGACTAACCCAGTGAACACTACTATCATCTAGATAGTTAGTCAGTAACTAGGGTTAGACACATGAAAAGGGACCACAATCATTACTTGGTCCAGGGGGAGCAGAGGCCAAAACACTTTTTCAAAATGTCATTTTTGACAAAACACATTTGAAAATTTTGATAAAAGTTGATAAAGATTGAGAGGGAGTTCCAGCTAATCCCTAAAAATATTTTTTGATTAAGATTGAGATTATATTTTCTAAAAAAAAAAATCTTTTTTGAAAGAAATTTTTTTTTGAAAGCTAAGTTAATAGATTTAAGACTAGTTCTTTTCTAACACTTAGCCTATATTTCTACTCCCTTAAACTTGTTATGCTTATATCTTTTTTGATGAATGACAAAGGGGGAGAGTAGGGTAAAACGGTTAGAAAATTGCAAACAGCATCCTTATTTCACATTTATTTACCTCTGCTTTCTTGTGTGCTGCAACTTTCATACCTATGCTTGTGTTATATTGTTTGCATGTTTATGCAAGTTCATATCTGCTGTTTTTTTCTAACTTTAACCTGAGTTGTCAATACATCAAAAAGGGGGAGATTGTTAGTGCAGTTTGCACTAACGGTCAAACTCGGGTTTTGATGTATGACAAAGTGGTTAAAGTTAGGGTTGTTGGTTTTTAACCTCCTTACTAAGTGTGCAGGGTTGAAAGACTTAGGATCAGACACCAGGCTGAAGTCCAGGATGGTTGAGTCCTGGCGGGAAGTCCAGTTGGGTCCGCGGGACCTGACAACTGGCTGAAGACCAAGTTGGTTGAGACTTGGCAGGAAGACCAGGGTGGTTGAGCCTTGGCAGGAAGTCCTGGTGGGTCAAGAAGTCAAGTAAAGCTGCACAAAAGGGTAAGTGAGGTAAGTCACTGGAGGAGTAGGAGAGGACGCGTTCCCCGTCGAGGGAACAGTAGGCGTCGGTTCGACCTAGGGCTCCATTTCGGAGACCAAAGTCAGAACCAAGACAGCTAAGGATGTATAATCTAACACTGTGTTTTATTGTGTTTTGGACTAACCCTGGATGCAGGACCAAAGGAAGGAGTGTCTGCAGCTCAGATAGCCTCAAAGGAGTGAGGTAGTAGCTGAGTAGGGCACCCGGAGTGTCCCGGGCGCCCCCAAGGGCCATACAAAACAGGTAAAGCAAAAGAGGGTTCGAATACATGCTGGGCCGGGCGCTCCGGTGCTTCCGGGCGCCCCCTGCTCTGCGGGCGCCCCCATGCGCATACCTCAAACCGAACCCCTCGAAGCCAAGGAGATAGGACTTTGACCCGGTCAATCCGGGCGCCGCGAGCGCTCCGGGCGCCCCGGTCAAAGCGGATCCAGAGGATCAGACGCGACCGAGAGCTCTGCGGATCAGAGGCCACGTGGGGGGCACCCCCGACGTCCCGGGCGCCCCCAGGCCCTATATAAAGGGCCCTCGACCCCATACTTCGGATAACAATTCTTCCAACGCCTCAAAGTTCTTCTACGCTCGCGCCTTGCTCCGGAAACGCTTCACCTCGAGCCGACGACGTCCTGCTGCCGCGAAAGAGTCGACCTACTCCGGACGTCGGTAAAAAGAAGAGCGTAATTTTTTTTAATACTTTATTGCATTTAATTACTTGAAAGTGTGGGGTTGTCACACTTTCAATTCTTTTGTACTCGCCTACTCTATCGGGGTTTACCGGTAGAGAGTTTTAGTGGATTGCCCAACGGAAAGGTCCGAGGGACCTGGGCCTTCGAGTAGGAGTCGCCGAAGGCTCCGAACGAAGTAAAACTACCTGTGTCGTTTGTATTGGTTTTTCATTCGTGTTTTAATTTTTCCGCTGTGCACGCTTTTTAAAGCGCTCTGATTTTTTGAAAAAGTCACGTGATTCACCCCCCCTCTCACGTGCATCGATCCTACACTTACTGCTATCTATAACAGTCTATGCATAACAACATGACAATATCAGAAAAGATAAGTCAAAAGGTACCCGCCTCTAATGAAAGAGAAGTCCGTATCAAAAGGAGATAGAACCACCCACCAATAATAAATAGCAATAAATCCAATCAAGCTCCTGTATCAAGGATGTATTTAATTAGCTATTATACAGAATGATAAGTAGCTAATTACTCCCTAAACCAAACTAGGGTTAACTTAATCATTCCCTTTTCAGTTAATTTTATCCAATTAACTGATTGTTTCTTAATTAGCCCACGTAATTAAGGTTTAGATTCATTTGAAGTTATTTCACACCCCAGTTCATCTAGCTTAGTTTATTAGGTTTAAATTTCAACTTAAACCTATCCTCAAACTAACCATCCATGGATCAACTAACAGTGTTCAATATAATTCTTCTAATTATAACTTAATCAAGATTATAATCCTAAAGCCCATAACTTGGCTTCAAAACCCACAAATCCATTTGAACTGAACTAATTCATCTAACCACACAGTTCATTAGACAACTCCATAACTAAGTCACGGTGACTAGAGGAAAACATTTACCTGAGATCTGCCGATCACTGCGAGCTCCAAACATTGTATGGCACAGAGTCAGCCCCTTACAGAAGAAGCAACACACTTCCCACAGCCAAGTTCTACACAGAATCGAATATCTTAAATAGATTATGAATCAACTCCAATCGCAGCTGTATCATCCACATAGGTACAAACCAATCAGGGATTCGGATCCTTACCTCCAGTAGGCACTGACCACGGCGGATCAGCATAGGACAGGTTAGTGTTCTTCTTCCTAGCAATACCTCTATGAACCCTAGTTCTGTTCCAAGGGGTTGAAATCCCAATCTCAACTGGGACGGGCCACGGCGATCCCTAATCAAAACCACAATGAAATCAACACTCCGTATCGAGATAAATCCCAAACTTACTGAACCCTAACTCACGTCCGGTGGCCTCGATAGCGCGATGAACTCGTCGGCTTGAGGAAACCACCGCGCTCCCAAATCGCCCAAAGTGGAATCTCTAGCTCCCGTTCACGTGAGAGTTTTTGGATCGAGGGATTTAAGCTCAACGCCGGTTGGATTCTCAAGATAGGATTCGCCGGAGAGATGGAAGCCAAAGGAGGCGGTGTCGTCGGCTCTCGATCGGGAGAGGCGCGGCTAGGGCACGCGGGCGAGAGAGGTGGAGCGGCGATCGGTTGTGAAGGAAGCGAAGGCCGAAGGGTGACTTAAGTGGTGGGACTTTTACACTTTAGTCCATTCATGTTTGGGCATTTTGCATTCTCGTCCTTAGGGTTTAGAATCCTTGTCTATCAAACCCTTAAAGTATTTAAGTTTTAACCAATTTAACCCCTTAAATTTCGTCCAAGAGCCCGGAAAATTCTAGGACCTTTCACAAAAACTTCCCGGAGTGAAATAAAAATGTCGGATTTAACATCCTCCTCCACTAATAAAAATTTGGTCCCCAAATTTCGATATTCACTATAGTAAACACTATCAAGAAGTATGCTGATATAAATGCTGAATAGTAACTAATCATACATACCTCAAGTGAACAGGTGGGGGTAACGAGCTCGGATGACATCCTCAAGCTCCCAGGTAGCCTCCTCATTCGAGTGATGCTGCCATCTGATTTTAACCAGTCGGATTGTCTTGTTCCGCAACTGACACTCCCGGTGATCCAAAATCCGAACAGGGATCTCCTCGTAGGTCGCGTCCGGCTGAAGTGGAACCGAGACATCCGACAACACATGTGAAGGGTCGGGTACGTATCTCCTCAACATAGATACGTGGAATACATCGTGTACACTGGTGATGGATGGTGGAAGAGCCAAACGATAAGCAACTGCTCCAACTCTCTCCAGAATCTGGAACGGACCGATGTAACGCGGAGCAAGCTTACCTCGAAGACCGAATCGTTTCACCCCTTTCGTGGGTGAAACTCGCAGAAATACATGATCCCCTACGGAGAACTCCAGAGGTCTCCGTCTCCGGTCGGCACAGCTCTTCTAACGATCCTGCGCCTCAGATATCCTGTGTCTGATGGTACGGACTAACTCTGCCTCGTGCTGAGCTCTCTGAGGTCCTAACAGCTGGGATTTCCCAACCTCCTCCTAGAGGGTGGGTGTCCGACAAGGCCTACCATACAACGCCTCATACGGTGCCATCTGTATAACTGCATGATAGCTGTTGTTGTATGCAAACTCAACCAAGTGTAGATGATCGTCCCAACTGCCTCCAAAATCCATAACACAGGCTCGCAGTAAGTCCTCCAAGGTATGGATGGTACGCTCTGACTGACCATCGGTCTGCGGATGGAAGGCGGTACTAAATCTGAGCTCGGTACCCATGGCCTTCTGCAGACTCTGCCAGAAGCGTGAGGTGAAACGCGGATCTCGGTCTGATATAATACTCATCGGAACACCATGCAACCGAACAATCTCTCTACAGTATAACTCTGCTAGTCTGTCCAAGGAGTCTGTCCTCCGAATGGCTAAAAAGTGTGCGGATTTGGTTAATCGATCAACGATAACCCAAATCGCATCGTGTCCTCGCTGAGTCCTCGGTAATCCTACCACGAAATCCATAGTAATGTGTTCCCACTTCCACTCAGGAATGGGAATCCTCTGAAGTAGTCTAGCAGGTCTCTGGTGCTCAGCCTTAACCTACTGGCAAACTAGACATCTAGCTACAAAATCCGCGATGTCTTTCTTCATGTCGTTCCACCAGTAGGAACGTCTCAGATCCCGATACATGCGGGTGGCACCCGGATGGATAGCAAATCGGGAGCGATGTGCCTCCTGTAATAGCTCCTCCATAACAGGGTGTGTCTCGGGTATGCAAAGTCTCCCGCGAAAATACAAGACATCTGCATCGTCTCGTATAAAATCAGACTGCTGCTCTGTGACTGCTTGACTGCCGAGGAACTGCAGATGCTGATCGCTCGCCTGAGCCTCTCTGATCCTCGTCCGAATGGAAGACTGAGCAATAATGGTCGCCAGAATACCCCTCTCAGTCTGACCCTGCTCCTCTAGACCCAACTCTGAGACACCTTGAACTAGCTCGGTAACTGATGCCCGGAGGCAGGCTAAAGTCCCTCTGGACTTCCTGCTCAATGCGTCCGCCACAACATTAGCTTTCCCTGGATGGTAGCTAATGGTGCAATCATAATCCTTAAGGAACTCCATCCATCTCCTCTGTTGGAGATTGAGTTCCTTCTGCGTAAATAGGTATTTGAGACTCTTATGATCAGTGAAAATCTCAAAAGTAATACCGTACAGGTGGTGCCTCCAAATCCGCAAAGCAAAGATGATGGCGGCCAACTCCAAATCTTGAACCGGATAGTTCTTCTCATGCTCCTTCAGCTGTCGAGAAGCATAAGATACTACCCGTCCGTGCTGCATCAGAACTGCGCCCAACCCCTGATGAGATGCGTCGGTATACAACACAAATCCATCCTCTCCCGAGGGTAATACGAGAATGGGTGCTGTCACCAATCGCCGCTTCAGCTCCTGAAAGCTGGTCTCGCAAGCCTCTGTCCAAATGAACTTCACGCCTTTCCTGGTAAGGCGTGTCAACGGCATAGCTATGCTCGAGAAGCCCTCAACAAATCGTCGGTAGTAGCCGGCTAGTCCCAAGAAACTGCGAACCTCAGTAACTGGCTTCGGCTGCTCCCAGCTGGTAACAACCTCGATCTTCTGGGGATCTACTGAGATGCCTCTGCTAGATACCACGTGTCCCAGAAAACCTACTGATGACAACCAAAAGGCACATTTTCTGAACTTCGCATATAGACGCTCTCGTTTAAGAGTCTCCAATACGATGCGAAGATGCTGTGCATGCTCCTCCTCGGAATGAGAGTAGACTAAGATGTCATCAATGAATACTATGATGAACTGATCCAGATACTCCAGGAATACGCGGTTCATTAAGTCCATGAATACCGCTGGAGCATTGGTAAGCCCAAATGGCATTACCAAAAACTCGTAGTGTCCATATCTGGTGCGGAACGCTATCTTCTGGACATCTGACTCTCTGACCCTCAACTGATGATATCCGGATCGCAGATCAATCCTGGAATACACAGATGTGCCCCTGAGCTGATCAAACAAATCCTCAATCCGTGGCAGGGGGTACTTGTTCTTGATGGTCACTGCATTCAACTGTCTGTAGTCGATGCACAACCTCAAAGAACCGTCTTTCTTCTTCACGAAGAGAACTGGGGAACCCCATGGTGAGACGCTAGGTCTGATGAATCCCCTGTCCAATAACTCCTGGAGCTGGACCTTCAACTCGTCCAACTCTCTCGGTGCCATACGATACGGAGCTTTCGATGCCGGCGAAGTCCCCGGTATCAGCTCAATAGTGAACTCCACTTGCCTCCTGGGAGGCAAACCCGGTAGCTCCTCTGGAAATACATCCTGATATTCTCGGACCACTGGAATGTCCGAGAGCGGAGGGCTACTGCTGTCGTCGGTGCTAAAAATGACAGTAAGAAACCCTGACAACCGTGAGATAGTAATCTCTGTGCCTGAAGCGCAGAAATAACTGATAAGCCCTCATCCCTGATGCCTGTGAAGTCCCACGAGGGTTGGTCCGAAGGCCGAAAAGTGACCACCCTCGTCTGGCAATCGACTGTGGCATGATAAGCGGTAAGAACATCCATACCAAGAATAATATCGAAATCCACTATCTCCAGAACTAACAAATCAACTGTGAGGGTAATACTACCACAATCTAATGGGCATGCTCTGACCTCCTGTGTAATACTCAAGATCTCTCCTGAAGGTAAGAATACAGATAACTACTGTAATCTAGCGGTAGACAATCTACTAATCCTACTACTGAATATCCGCGATATGAAAGAGTAAGAACTACCAGTATCAACTAATAGCTCAGCAGGAAAGGCATGAAGATGGAAGTGCCTTTCTGCATCTTAGAGGTGAAGAGGAGTTTGGAGACCTCAAACCTTTCGGATCTCGCCTGCTCGTAAAACAACTCATGAAGATGGAAGACGATGGTATGAGCATCCATATGCTCATGCTGCTTTTGTAGCTCAGGTACCATAGCGGCCAGCATGATGCAACTCGCAAGTTCAGAATCGACCACATGTTTCTGATAGGCAACTAACTGGTCTAGAGTTGCATCTTCTGGAGGATGGTTGGGAAGTTATTCTTCAAGGACATAAGCAAGCTTTTCAGCCTTGAGGACTATCTTCAGGTTTCGAAGCCAGTCCATAAAGTTTGGCCCAGTCAGCTTATTGGTGTCCAAAATGGAACGCAAATTCAGAGAAGACATGATCAGGTTATTATCCTAGAAATACAAATTGAGGTTATGTGATGAGAATGATAAAGAATGCATCAATATACATTAATTAAATCCTATTTATTTTTCGAATTGAATAACCCTTTTTATCAATTCGAGAGATCGTAGGAACATCTCCAAATAGGTTGATATCCAACCATAGATAAGAACAACCATGGCTAGAGTCCATCAAGTTATTCTTAGCTATGAAGGTAGGTAATTATACCGATTACATATTATACATATATAACTATCACATTATGCTATCAACTAATTGAATGTTTGCATAAATCATTGGGTTGTTTACTCATTAACAAGTATGCAACAATATACATAGCACCCAACTGCACCTCTCTTTACATCAACCTTGGCTGTGGCACAACAAATCGATGCTCCAAGCTTAAGGCTGACCCATTAATCAAGAAATAGTTTTAATATGGTTGGAGCTCATTCAACCGTTTAGTCAGGCTTGGATGTGTCCAACAACCAAAACTAAGGATTGACCTCTGACTCCAACTATATTAATCATAAACTAATTCCATGGTTTGAACATGTTGAGGTTCAAGCTGGGCATGGATGTGTCCATCAACCCAAACGAGAAACAAAACTCCGGTTCTAACCATATGAATGGAAGGTGTTGACCTTAATATTTTGTAAGGGGTTTTGGGTCTCATCCTTTTCCTTTTAAGCACATTCATGACATATAATTATGTCATGTTCTAACGATTTCCTTAATAAAGTATGTATGTGACTTAATTTATCAAGTCTCATTAATTGAATTAGGAACCGGATTTCCTAATTCTAATTTCACACTTTATTCAAGGAATTGTTTTGGGAAACAATTTCCTAAATTGTCATAATCAATTTCGGAAATAATATGTTTAAGACTTTGATTTCTCTAAATCAAATCTTATTAAATTAAGAGACAGATTCCCTTAATTCAACCACATATTATTATCATGAAAATCTTATTTAAGGAAATAAACTCTATAGGAAATAATTTTTCCTAATTAATTTTGGAGACAACAATATGTAAGAGCATCACCTCATAAATCAAATAAGGAAATTATCGTTTGAGAATCACCTCAAAAATTTCCAAGATTTGATTACATATTTTATTTATGGAAAATTAATATCAATAACTTAATTTGGATGGCTCCCCGAGGCTCAATCCAAATTAAACATTTGACAATTTAAATTCAATTTAGGAAATTTAATTATAACAACTAACTTTAAATTGGACGGCTCCCCGAGGCTCAATTCAAAATAAAGAATTTTGTAAATAATTTAATTTCCAATTATAAATTTAAATGCCAATTAATATTCCCATAATTCGTCTAGACTTTCTTGAAATAAATGCCCAAAATTGCGAGCTTTCCATAAATAGAAAGTTTCCAAAAATAAAAGGTTTTCAAATAATTGTAAGTTTCTGGTACAAAGAAAACTTATGTTTTTCCAAAATTGGAAAATTTCCAAAATTGGAAAGTTCCAAAATTGGAAAGTTTTCAAAAATGGAAAGTTTTCACAATTATCATAAAATTTCAGAAACAAAGATATTTCAAATGTTTGTGAAATTTCATGAGGATTTCCAAACTTTGAAATTCCTAAATCGAAAATTTACCATAATTGGAAAGTTTCCATAATTAAAAATTTTCCAAAATTGAGATCATGATAAAGCTTTCCGCAAAATAATTATATGATTATGTCGAACACAAACCTCGGCTCTGATACCACTATTGGGACTGGGTGCATGTTGACATGGATGCGGGTTCGTAATTTCAAAATTAATTACGTGCAGCGGAAGGTTTAGAATAAATAATTTCTCTAAATCATTTAACCACACATCTAAGCATGCAATTTTATCTAGTGTAGACATGATCATATATTTGAAATTTTGCAGAAACATAAACTAATTTACGTATTACCTCGCATAACTCGAAGGAAGGGACGAGATCCAACCGTAAGCGTCCCTTGGAAGCTCCGCCTCTATTCGCGTCCACGCCGAGTATCTTTGGGATGACTTCGCAAAGCCACGAGTTTCGTGTTCTCGAGAACTACTAGATTCTCCGAGAACACGACGAGAAAAACTAAGAGAGAAGTCGAAAGACTAACCACAAAAGGATGGCCGGAATCAAAATTCCGGTGAAGCAAAAGAAGAGGCTTGCGGCAAAAAGGATCCTTGCGGCAAACTCTAATTCCGGCAGCACCTTCTTCCGGCCAATAGATGGCCGGAGCTTCCTTCTCCGGCAGTAGGTGGTGGTCGGCAGGGAAAGGGCAGGGGCGGCTGGCTGATGCTCCTTCTTAGGGCTGGTTGGCGCACGACAGGAAGGGGAGAAGAGAAGGAGAGAAAGAGAGGGAGAGAGCCTATGCCTTCATCTCTTTTATTATCACCCAAGCCTTGCCTTGGGTCCTTTATATAGTGGTCTCTCAACCATCAAGTCTCTCAAATATGGAATAACTTATTCCATCATGCCAAGTTTGATTTTATATCATGGTTAAAATCATATTTTAATTCATGATAAAAATCTTCTCTCCTATGGAACAAATTTCCATATCATGGTAAATCAATCCATGATTGATTTTATAAAATAAACCAATCCATGGTTCATTTTAATTTCCATGAAAAATAAACCAAACCTTGGTTTATTATATAAAAATTTATATCATCCATAATTTTATAAAACAAACCATACTTGGTTTATTTTATAAATTGAACCAAAAACTTGGTTCTCTCCCTTTGTTGTGGCCGGCCAAGCAAAGATGATGGAGGCCCTCTTTGGCCGGCCCATCCAAGCCACGCCCCAATGAATTAAACTTATTTAATTCGTCTATTAAGTCTTCAAAAGACTTAGCCATTTTACACTTCCGATGCGTCTCTGAAAAATTCAGATTCGACTTATCGTTTGACTCAACCAAACTTAATCTCTCTTGATTGGAAAATCTAATTTTCAACTCGTTTTAAATCCCTCGGATTACTCGTAGTGCGTGTGACTAAATATGCTTTCGATTTATGTTGGCCGTCTATAATTAATCAATTATAGAACGATCATGAGTGACACCTAGTAGTACATCATGATCCCCAATTAATTGAAAGATCAACGGTTGACCTCAGAAACAATTCTGAAACCCTTCAGCAGCTATAATGAATCGTGCCCCATTCCCTTCACCATCTTATACCCACTTGGTTCAGGACATGGTCTATGTGTGTCAGTCCCCACTAGGTTGACTACGTCACACCTATCCCAAGTAACGTTTTCTCGTCCTACGGATTCTAATTACTCTCATGTATTTAAGAGATTCATACTCTGAACATGTCATGCTCTGGCCAGAGGCTTCGAATAACAATCCGACGATAGGTCTCGGGTATACATCTCCTCGCAAGGAGTGGTGAATCCTTTGTAGGCTGTTCAAACATCTACGGGCACTTCGGCTTATACCCAATCATCCTGGGTCCACACCTCCTTGGAGATGCTTTCTTAAGATGTCAAAGTATAAGTCTCTATGACCAAAATGACTTGAACACCGCAAGTCAAAGGAACATCGCACTTAAGCTGCAGTAAGAACTTCACTGACATATGTATATGTAGACTACCATATGAAGTTTTACTGCCAGTCACTCCAATTAACTAGTTTCCTTAACTAGCATTCATGTTTATCTCCGGACATCTCAATGTCACCAGCCAGTGAGAATCAGCTGATTAGAGAATAACCCATGCTAGTCTCAACAGAATTGATAGTGTCCGTATTTATCAATTCATCGACTAGGGACAATTTCAATACTTCACAATTGCACATGTAGAGATAATCATTAGTTGTGAATTCATCACAAATTCTCTCATGCTGTGAATTGTATTGCGGACATTCAGTAAATGAGTTTAAGATCTCAATCAAATACACAAACATGTATACTCAAATAGTGAATATTCATTTATTAGAATAAATGATTACAATCATAAGGCGATTGCCTTAGGACACTTCTCTCATATCACTAACAACCTAGCCCTCCAAGCTAAGACTTTTCACCTAACCCTCCAAGTTGGGACTTTTCACCTAACCCTCCAAGTTAGGACTTTTCACCTAGCCCCCCAAGCTAGGACTTTTCACCCATCCCTCCAAGTTAGGACTTTTCCACACCTAGCCCTCTAAGCTAGGATTTTTCACACCTAACCCTCCAGGTTAGGACTTTCCACACCTAACCCTCCAAGCTAGGATTTTTCACACCTAACCCTCCAGGTTAGGACTTTTCCACACCTAGCCCTCCAAGCTATGATTTTCCACACCTAACCCTCCAGGTTAGGATTTCCCCACACCTAGCCCTCTAAGCTAGGATTTTCTACACCTAACCCTCCAGGTTAGGATTTCAATCACTCCGTGCCTAATACTCGATCAGGACTTAATCATAATCATAATCATCAACCTAAACTAAAATCGATGTCAACACCAAAACAACAATCAGGGTCAGATTGCATCAACAATCTCCCCCTTTTTGTTGTTTGACAATCCGATTTTAAGTTTAGGGATTTGAAATCAATATCCTCAAATTCCAGAATCATAGGGGAATCAGATCGTCCCCCTACAACATTATCATCCCAAACTTAACCAACCACACTCTCCCCTTTTGTCGAACATCGAAAAGGGTCTAGAGGGGCTGTTAAGTTTAAACAAACTCCCCCTCAACCCTAGGGGTATCCCAAAATAGCAAAAGATTTGATTGAATTTTGAAAGCATATGAAATACATATGATAAATGTAAATCATGGCAAAGCAAGCATATGTATCATATGGACATGGTAGTCATAAGCATGATCATAGCAACGCATAATATCAGGATGGTAGTCATATGAGCAACTATATATAAATCAACAATAAGTATAATATAGTAAGTCAAATATGATAAACAGGCGTAATGTCAGATGCATCATAGCGCACCAACGTCAAGACAAACACGACACAAATAAACAGCAAAGTAAAGTCATCATCAATGCTCAGCGGGGAGGTCATCGTCCTGCATCGGATCATCGGTCGTATCATCAGGTATATAGGACCCTAGTGCAGCACTGCCAGAGGGCGCATCTCCAGGAAGGGCAGACTGGTATGGATGACCAGCTGCCCACACGCGCCACTGCTCGACCCAGGACTGCTGCTGAGTCAGCATCGCAGACTGATACGCCTCCTGACTGGCACGCAGACCAGAAATCTCGGATCGGAGCTCCGTCTGAAATGTCATCTGCCCGAGCTCCAACAGGTGTAATCGATGGTCCATGGACTGCTCGAGCTCCACGATCTGCCATCGTAGATCGGGATCTGGAATGTACTCATAGTCTGCTGCAGCGGCGCCTCAAGATGTACAGCCGGAGCTGCTGGTACCTGTATGTGGGCCGCCCATGGTAGCTCCCCTAGACCCCGCCCATCCTTCCATATAAGACCCTGGCCCTGAGGTCTGACAACAATACCAGACTTGGCAAACACACGTTTCCCAAGTCGGCAGTCTTGTCGAACCATCGACACCGTCCAGCCCTTGGACACATCGATACCGACTGACTGGAGCCAATCAATGATAATGTGTCCATATGGCATGTAGAATGTGCGCCGTCCGGGCTTGCTATATGCTATGATGGAAAAGATAAGGCACGCCGTGAGATCATACTCCAGATGGCGATGCATCACATAGAGTAGCAAACAATGATATGAACGTATCTCACTGAGAGGTTTGGAAGTGATCGGCAGAATACAGTTTGTGATTATCTTGAAAAGAATATAATCATCAGGGGAAAGACGAAGAGCAGCAAAGGTCGGGAAGTCGGCCTCTAACTCATCGAGGCCAGCTGGCCTAGGATGTCAAAAGAAATACTCGTAGATCGAGTCGGGGGTGACTCCCACAAATGGAGGTAGTAACGGGTGCGGGATCGCAGGATAGATAGAGTAAAAATTAGGCGATCGTCGACAACCAAGAAATTTTGAAAAGTTTTTGTGGGTAAAGTTAAGGTTGGTTTTGGCTACCCGAGTTGTATACCCAAAACCCTCTTGTGGTCCTGGTTGCAAGTTGTTGTAGAATTCGGACACAAGATCAACATTTATGGCCTGCTCGAGAGAAAGGAAAAATTCAAGATTATAGAAATCAACCACCTCTTTAATAGAGGGGCAGTGCTCATATAAGAAGGTTCTATCAATCGATCTGCAAGGTAGAAGTTTAAAGGTTCTAGTTTGGAAGGTTTGTTCAAGATATGCATTGGGAAATCTAGAACTCGAGGATGGTTGAGGTCTTAGAGAGGGTCTGGAAGAAGAAGGGGCTTTGCCCTTTGCGCTGCCCTCCACTAGTTCTTTTCCCTTGGACGATTTTCTAAAGGTTTGAAGAATTTATCATGGCAATAGATTTGATCAAGACACAAATTAAAAGATCACATGATTAAGGTTTGATCAAAATAGACAAAACAAGGTGTAATCAATGACCCAATTAGTGAACATAAGGTAAGACATTGAACAAATTAGTCATAAATCATGAAATTGATCAAGTGAGATGAGGTTTAATCAGTAAAATATTAGATCAAGACAAGGGAGGTCACGGCAAGAGTAGGGTCATGGTAATGGCACACACAGCACAAAAGACAAGTTATGATTAGCATAAGTTCATAATCTAAGAATTGATTTGAAATGAAAACCAACAAAACTCTTACTTAGGTGCCATGTTCAGTTGATTGAATGAGAGGAATCACGCGGCTGAGTTGTGTAGACAACAACACACAAAAATGGTGCTTCGTGAGAGAGAACACAACAGCAAACAAGAACTTCCTAGTGCAGAAGAGAAGAACTCTCGCGCACAGAGAGAAGATCGCACGCGCACGAGAAGAAGGAGAACTCACGCGCAAGAAAGAACACGCAGGAGAACTCACGCACGGCAAAAGGATGCGCAAGAGGGGAGTTTCGGCGCTAGGGTTCGACAATGAGGAGTTTCGGGAGAGTTAATAGGTTGGTGCATCGGTCCACCAACCGAAATTGAATGTGATCGAACGGATCACCGTTCGATCTGGGAGCGCTCAGACCGATTAGGCTCAGGCCTGATCGGACTGGCCTGGTCCTGATCGGTCAGGGTGACCGATCAGGCAGGCTCCTGATCGATCGACTGATCGATCAGGAAGCGATCAGTAGGTTTGGAGGTTTTTCCCATGAGCACTCTGATCGGTCTGTGGACCGATCACCACAGGGTGCCAGATCGGTCTGGGAACCGATCCAAGCCAACACAGAGGGTTTTGACAATTTTTCGCACAGGAGCTGGATCAGTCCGTTGGACTGATCAGACATACTCCTGATCATTCCGGTGACCGATCAGGCTTCCTGAAATTCCTGATACGATCTGAAACTTTCAGTTTCAGATTTCCAAACGGTTTTTGACAAGATCTGATGAGAGTTATCGATTTTGGAAGTGGTCCATTGACTAAAATTGATCCCTGAACAAGGGTCAAAGGTCCTTATGGGTTTAACAATCACTTTTCTCCACCCAAGTGGAGTCAAACTCAATCAACAAACGTCCACTCAATTTCAAACAAGTTTGTGTCAAATTCAAGTTTCCAATCAAGTTTCCTTGATTGGAATATCCAAGTATGATCATGGAGCCAAGTACACATGTGTTATGCATTGGTTTTCCCTATACTTGGTCACCGAAGTGATTTTTATCTCGTCAACCAAATTCCTCAAGGGATGTAATGACATTTTGAGAAATTTAGTTGATCCTAACATCTCACCCCATATCTAACAAACAAAAACATTTTGGTAAACCTTATAGTTTGTGTGAGATGTCCCCAAGTTACCCAATTGTGTCCCAACAATTCGAAATGATCATCAAGGGTTTTGAATGCATTTTGATGTCTATGAAGCGCGGCACATTCCCAACTCCCTTCTTAAGAAACTAAACTCATTTTCGGGGAGTGGTTTAGTGAAAATGTCTGCTAGATTTGATTTGGACTCTACATATGAGAGTACAACATCACCTCTAGCGACATGATCCCTAATAAAGTGGTGACACACTTCAATATGTTTGGTTCTAGAGTGATGGACTGGATTCTTGGTTAGGTTAATTGTGCTAATGTTGTCACACAAGACTTGCACTCCCTTGTAGCTTAATCCATAGTCCTCTAGAGTATGAATCATCCACAACAATTGCGATATGCTCTCTCCCATAGCAATATATTCTGCCTTGGTCGTGGAGAGAGCAACACAGTGTTGCTTCCGACTTGACCAACTAACTAGAGATGATCCTAAAAATTGGCAACCCCCACTAGTGTTTTTCCGATCCAACTTGCATCCAGCGTAGTCGGAATTGCTGTAGCCAATTAGGTCAAATGATTCAGTACGGGGGTACCATAGATCAACTCCAATTGTGCCCTTAAGGTATCTCAAAATTCGTTTAATCGCAATTAGATGAGATTCCTTGGCACAAACTTGATATCTAGCGCACATACCCACAGCGAAAAGTATGTCAGGTCGACTAGCTGTGAGGTATAGCAGACTACCTATCATGCTTCGATATTGAGTCAAATCAACATGTTTACCACTCTCATCATTGTCTAATCTTGTGTTTGTAGCCATGGGAGTGATTACCTCTTTTGAATCACTCATGTTGAATTTTCGAAGCATCTCTTGAGTATATTTTGATTGGTGCACATGGATCCCATCTCGGGTTTGTTTGATCTCAAGTCCAAGGAAGAAAGTCAACTCTCCCACTAGACTCATTTCAAATTCACTCTCTATGTGTCCAATGAACTCATTTAAATAGCCTTTGTTGTTAGAACCACAAATTATGTCATCGACATAAACTTGGGCTATAAATATATTGTCACCATCTCTTCGTAGAAATAGTGTAGGGTCTATTTGGCCTCTTACAAAGCCTTTTTCAATTAAAAATGTCGACAACCGCTCATACCAAGCTCGGGGTGCTTGTTTAAGGCCATAAAGTGCCTTTTTGAGCTTGAATACATGGTTTGGGAATTCGGTACTCTCAAACCCCGGAGGTTGTTCGACATAGACCTCTTCTCTAATCAAACCATTTAGAAAGGTCAATTTGACATTCATTTGATATAACTTGAAACCACGATGTGCTGCAAATACAAGCATCAATCGGATGGACTCTAATCGGGCCACGGGAGCATAGGTCTCATCATAATCAAGGCCTTCAACTTGACTGTAACCCTTGGCTACTAAGCGTGCCTTGTTTCTTATGACTTCTCCCTTATGGTTCAATTTATTTTTGAAGACCCATTTGGTTCCAGTAATGGTGGTCTTTTTGGGTCTAGGGACTAAGTCCCAAACTTGACTTCTTTCGAATTGACCTAGTTCATCTTGCATTGCAATGATCCAATCGGGATCATTTAATGCTTCATCTATTTTCCTAGGTTCAATTTCGGAAATTAGGGCAACTTCATTAGCCTCATTCCTAAAGAACGATCTAGTTTTAACCCCATGATGGATGTCTCCAACAATCTGGTCTTGGGGATGACTAGAGGCTAATCTAGTTTGCCTAGGTGTTGGTGGTGCTTCTTGAATGGTTTCACTAGACACAAGCTCAGCCTCAGGATCCGGCTGATCTATGGTTTGTCTAGGCTCACCGTCATCGGATTCATCACCATCAACAACATTTGGACTTTCATTCAAACTTAGTCTCCTAAGTTCGAATTGAGCTCCTTCTACATTTTCTGATTGGTCATTTGCTTTTGGAATTTCCATAAAAAAAATCACATCAGACGATTCTTCAACCAATCTAGATTTCTTATTGTAGACTCGGTAGTCTTTGCTAACTAAGGAGTACCCGACCAGTATTCCTTCATCAGCCTTTGCCGTGAACTTTCCAAGGTGGTCCTTGGTGTTTAGGATAAACACCTTACAACCAAACACCCTAAGTTGTTTAACCGTAGGTGGTTTTCCAAACCAAAGTTCATGGGGAGTCTTTCCTAAGAACCTATGGATGAGGACTCAGTTTTGCACGTAGCAAGCTGTGTCTACAGCTTCGGCCCACAAGTAGCTCGGTAGTGAGTACTCATTAAGCATGCTTCGCGCAGCCTCTTGTAGATCACAGTTCTTCCTCTCTACAACACCATTTTGTTGTGGTGTTCTAGGTGTGGAGAACTCGTATCTATACCCTCTATCTTGATAAAACTTTAAAAACCGTTGGTTTTGAAATTCACCTCCATGATCACTTCTTATTGTCTTAATAGTTGATGATTTCTCATTTTCAACTCTTCTACAAAAAGAAATGAAAACATCTAAGGTTTGATCCTTATATTTAAGAAAATAGGTCCATGTATATCTAGTAAAATCATCAATGATAACAAAGCAATATCTACTTCCATTCAATGATATGATAGTGATACAATCAAACAAGTCCATATGAAGTAAATCCAATGCGGTAGAAGTACTTACAGTGCTTTTACCTTTATGCGCAGATTTTGTTTGCTTACCCATTTGATATGCATCACAAAGTTTGTCTTTTTCATACTTGATGCTTGGCAAGCCACGAACTAATCCCTTGTTAGCCAACTTCCGGATATTCTTCATGTTCACGTGTGCTAGTCTCCGGTGCCAAAGGGTGGACTCCTCTTCTTTTGACATGAGACACTTAGCAAAAGCATTAGTAGCACTTTTAAAGGAAACTTGGTAAATGTTATCTACTCTTGTTCCTACTAATACCGTGTCAACATTGTCATGTTGTCTAACTAGACATTGACTTGATTTGAAATCAATTGTGTAACCCACATCACACAATTGACTGATACTTAGGAGATTAAATGTCATCCCCTTGACTAGAAGGACATTCTTAATCCTAAGACATTCGGATATTTGAATGTCTCATATTCCTATGACCTTAAGGCTACCATTGTTACCAAATGAAACATTACCTCTATTTTTTCTTTGAAGTGTGGTAAACAATGATCTATCCCCGGTCATGTGTTTGAAACACCCACTATCAACGAACCAAGTTGATAGATGCTCCCCCTCAATCATAACCTACACAATTCGAAAAATGGAAGTTTTAGGTACCCACACCTTGGGACCTAAAGCATCTACTAAACAAGACTTAGGCACCCATGCCTTGACAACTTTCCTTTGGACTCTAGGTGTCTTAGATTGTCTAATATCAGTCCTAGACATCAAAGACACAAATGAAGGTTCTTTGGATCGGTAACCAATACCGACCCTATTGTAGACTGCCCTTTGGGCATTCAAGATCATGTCTAAGGTCTTTGAGCTTGTTGAGAACTTCTCAAGAACACTCTTGAGTCTCTCAACTTCACTCTTCAGTGATTTGTTCTCATTTTCTAGCATCTTAACATGCAAATCATCTACATCCTCATCCCTAGAGGATTTCAATTGTTCAACCTCAATTTTCAAAGACTTAATCTCATCCTCTAACATTTCAACATGCAAATCGTCTATGTTCTCATCCCTAGATGATTTCAATTGTTCAACTTCTAATTACAATGATTTAACCCTATTTTTTGACTTTTTCAGCATATTGGTTAAGCATGCAATAGCTCTATAACATTTCTCAAGTTCGGGAGTGGTTACCTCTTCATCATCCGAAGATGATGAAGCCGCGCTTGAGGAGTAGGAGGATTCATCACTGCTTTCTTCTCCTCCAAGAGCCATGAGTGCCACATGCCGTGTGCTCTTCTCCTCCTTCTCTTCATCGGATGAGCTTGAGGAGGATTCATCCCAAGTGGCCTTCAAGGCCTTCTTCTTCTTTTTGGATCTATTCTCCCTCTTCTTAAGCTTTGGGCAGTCCTTCTTGAAGTGCCCTTTCTTACTACATTCAAAGTAAGTAATATTATTCTTATCAAGCTTAACTTCACTTGGGTTACCTTTACCCTTGAAGCGTCAACCCCTCCTCATCATCTTTCTAACGAAATTGGCCATATCGGAGGAAGAAGAGCTGCTGCCATCCTCCTCGGATTCGGACTCGGATTCGGATGAGGAAGAAGATGATGAGACTTCCTTCTCCTTCTTCTTCTCCTTCTCCTTCTTATTCTTTTCTCCTGCAACTAAGGCAATCTCCTTCTCCTTGGGGCCTTTGTTAGCCATTTTATGCAATTCCATTTCACAAAACAAATTATCTAATTTGACAATTGATAAATCCTTGGAAACTTTGTAGGCATCTACCATGGATGACCACAAAGCATTCCTTGGAAAGGCTTTCAACACATACCTCACAAGGTCGCGATTCTCGACCTTTTCATCAATAGAATGAAGACCATTCAATACCTCTTTGAATCTGCTGTGGAGCTCACTTATGGTTTCACTCTCCTTCATGGAGAGGTTTTGAAGTTGGTTGAGGAACAAATCCCTCTTTGCTATTCTTTAATCCCGGGTTCCTTCGTGTAGTTCAATAAGCTTATTCCACAAATCTTTTGCACTTGTAAAGGGACTAACCTTGATGAGTTGGTCTTTGTTCATGCCACATTGTAGGGTCACCACCGCCTTCACGTCGGCTTCACTCTTCTGAGTTTGTTCAGCCGTCCAATGCCAAGACTCCAGTTCGTTTCCTTCATCATCCTTAGGAGGGGAAAAGCCCTCCTTCACAGCGAACCAAGTGTTGATATCCATCTTAAGATAGTACTCCATCTTCGATCTCCAATATTGAAAATCTGCTCCATCGAAGAAAGGAGGTCGGGTGGTGGAGAAGCCTTCTCTCAAAGCCATTGTTGTTGACTCTCGGTTGTTAATATGCTTGTACAGAGCCCCAAGCTTTGATACCACTTGTTGGACCTTGGATGGCTAGAGAGGGGGGGGGGGTGAATGTAGCCAGACACCGAAACTTAGCACTTATCAATTTTTCTGCACTTAACTGGTTAGTAGCATAGCGGAAGCTAAAGAAAACAGAGTATGCAGAAATAAAACCTAGCTAAGCACAAATGCAAAACGCTAACAAGAGGATTTACAAGGTTCGGGGATAACTTGCCCCTACTCCTTGGCGTGCCCTTAAGGTGGGAGATCCCTTGATCATCGGCAGATCAAGCCCCGGTGAACACCGGATAAAATGCAACCTCCTTCTCGGTGGAGTAACCTCTCCACAGCGTTTCAACAGAGATAATGTTTTAAGCACAATGAAACACAAGAAAGATCTTACTTAGCACTTGGAACCACAAGAACACAGCAGAACTTCTCCCGAGCTCCACCCAGCGCAGATCTCACGCAAGAACTCCCTTCTTCGTGTCTTCTCGCTGATGGACTCGCCAAGCCTCTTGTTTCTTCCTCCAAATGCTCAAGTAACAGATGGTTGCTTCAAGGATCACAGTTGCTTACTCAAGATGATGGAACAACAGATTGTACAAGCACAAGCACAAACACCACGTAGAGAACTTCATTACTGAGACTTGTTCGCCACCAAGCCTTAAGTCCCAGCTCTCTGATCACCAGGTCACTGCCATCTCACTGCAGCCTCCAGCTGCTCATCTGCAACACCCAGCCTACCACTGAGCTCTCCTGGACTCCCTGAGCTTCCCTCAGACTAGCTCCAGTCATCAGCCAGCGCCCGTTGCAACCTGAGATGGCAAATGGACAAACCTGCTCCAAGGAAAGGCCTCCATTGACTCTCCTTGAGTGTTTGAATCCATCCCTGTCACCTGCACACTCAATCAGAGGTTTAGCAAATGAAATCAAACTTATATCAGTAATAGCAGAGAAGATCAAAGTGACATCAGTAGCGTATCAGTGAAAGCAGGCGCGATCAGAGCGTCTGACATCACATTTGAATTAAAGTGATCGGTCACCAGACCGATCAGGACTATCCCAGACCGATCAGGCTCCGACTTGATCAGTCCCCAGTGAGAAATTTGGGATCGCAAGCTCGTATGATCGGTCACCCTGACCGGTCACCAGATCGGTCACCAAACCGATCCGGAAATCAACTTGCCACAATCCCGCCTGGAATCCACTGGCTGATCGGTCACCAGACCGATTAAGCCGATCCCAGACCGATCAGGCTCCAGCCTGATCGGTCAGGGTGAGAAACCTCGCGACAGTTGATCGTTCAGTCTGATCGGTCACAGTTTCTCCCTGATCGGTCACCAGACCGATCAGGAGCCGATCAGGAGCAGAGCAGCAGGGGAACTCAACCCACTTTTGGGCTCCCTGATCGGTCACCAAACCGATCAGGAGCCGTTCAGTGAGTGAAACGCATACTCCCTGATCGGTCACCAGACCGATCAGTCATCGCTAGTTCGGTCACCAGACCGATCCCCGAAGGAGCACCGTGCCAACTTCCCTGATCGGTCACCAGACCGATCCAGGGGCTCCAACCTAGCCCTCCAAGCTAGGGTTTCACCCAACCTAGCCCTTCAAGCTAGGACCTGACCCTCCAAGTCAGGATCTCATCCAACCTAGCTCTCCAAGCTAGGACTTATCACCTAACCCTCCAAGTTGGGACTTTTTACCTAACCCTCCAAGTTGGGACTTTTCACCTAACCCTCCAAGTTAGGACTTTTCACCTAGCTCTCCAAGCTAGGACTTTTCCACACCTAGCCCTCTAAGCTAGGATTTTTCACACCTAACCCTCCAGGTTAGGACTTTCCACACCTAGCCCTCCAAGCTAGGATTTTTCACACCTAACCCTCCAGGTTAGGACTTTTCCACACCTAGCCCTCCAAGCTAGGATTTTCCACACCTAACCCTCCAGGTTAGAATTTCCCCACACCTAGCCCTCCAAGCTAGGATTTTCCACACCTAACCCTCCAGATTAGTATTTCAATCACTCCGTGCCTAATCCCCGATTAGGACTTAATCATAATCATAATCATCAACCTAAACTAAAATCGATGTCAACACCAAAACAACAATCAGGGTCAGACTGCATCAACAAAAGGTACTTCAACTCCTCCGGTAAAGGGGTTAGACACACTCTAACTTACGCATTTTCCTTGCTTCTTTCCATCTCCTAAACTGAGGCACTGACTTGAGCGTCGGAGTGAGCTCCTCTAGACAATTTCCGACGTGTTCCCATTAACGCTCGTGTTAATCTCACAGGGCGGAAGTTCTTCCTCAATCGTCACTATCCGCGTAGGCTGAACCCTAGTGATTAACCGTCGACGTCGATTCCTTCCGGAACATAACATATTTTTTTTGGGGGCTAAATTGCATTTATAAAATAATTTTTTAATGAACAGTATGAATAGTCTAGCTAGGGTATTTAGAAGTTTAAAATTGTGTTAGGTATAAACTAAAATAAAAATGTGTTTTAATATTGTGTCGAGTATAAATCGAGTGAAATATCTTCAAACATATTCAAGTGTTTATTCGACTTAAGAGTCAATTAAGTCAATTGAATACCAGGCTTAAGCATTTGTATTCCAGTTCCAACCGAATGGAAGCTTAAACAATTGATCGGATTTTATTTTATTGCGTGTCCTATCAGACCTACGAAGAAGTTGTGTCCTATCAACCCAAGGGATTCACTTATGAGAAATCTGTATCTCTCTGGAATATTGCGTGTCCTATCAGACCTACGAAGAAGTTGTGTTGTTTTAGGTTCAACTGATAGCTCATCATTATGAGTTATTGGTTGTGGGTCTAGACTAGGTGTCTCTGTAATGTCTATTGGAGTTTCTTGAACTTCTTCAAGTTCAATGCTACTCCCACTGTTTTCTTGTAAAAGAAATTCTTTTTTCCAGAAATACAGCATGCCTTGAAACAAACACCAGTTGTTCCAAGGGATGATAGAATTTGTAACCCTTCGTTTCCTTAGGGTATCTAATAAATAGACATTTATCAGACTTAGCATCCAATTTGTCTGATACATTCTGCTTTACATAAGCAGGACAACCCCATATTTTAAGGTGAGTTAAATGAGGTTTCTTACTATTTCACGTCTCATATGGAGTAGTAGAGACTACCTTGGTCGGGACTCTGTTTAGTAAGTAAACAGCTGTCTTAAGCGCATAACCCCAAAAGGATTTTTGAAGATTTGCATAATTCATCATAGATCTAACGTTGTCCATCAAGGTTCGGTTACGCCTCTCAGATACACCATTATGTTGTGGTGTATATGGCGGAGTCCATTGAGACAATATCCCATTGTCCCTAAGATAATCTTGAAACTCTTGACTCAAGTATTCACCACCCCGATCGGATCGAAGTATCTTAATACTTTTGCCAAGATGTTTCTCTACTTTACTTTTGAACTCTTTGAATTTCTCAAAAGCTTCAGATTTGTGTTTCATTAAGAACACATACCCGAATCGTGAGTGATCATCGATAAAGGTAATGAAGTAGCTATAACCTCCTTGTGCAAGAGTTGACATTGGTCCACATACATCAGTATGTATTAGACCAAGCAATTCTCCCACTAGTTTACCTTTTTCCGGAAAAGGGTAATTTGGTCATCTTGCCTTTTAAGCATGATTCACATGTATCAAATGAACCGGGTTCAAATGATTCTAGAATTCCACATCGGTGTAATTTGGTCATGCGTTTCTTACTTACATGGCCAAGACGACAATGCCACGTATAGGAGTCTATTTGATTATCTATTCGAGCACGTTTGTTGCTAACTTCGATATTGAAAACGTCATCAGATAAATCTAACGTGTAGATACCATTGTATAAAGTTCCGGTCCCATAAAGAACACCATTTAAAGTTATGTAACAATAATTGTTACTAAAAGTTAAATGATAACCCTTTTCATTCAAACATGAAATAGATACAATGTTCTTTATTAACGAAGGAACAAAATAATAATTATCCAATTCTAAGACACGTCCAGTAGGGAGCTTTAGCAAATATGTTCCGATGGCAACAGCAGCAATCTTTGCTCTATTTCCAACTCGCAGATTCGCTTCTCCCTTGACGAGTCTTCTTCTATTCCTTAGCCCCTGTATGTCATTACATATATGTGAGCTACACCCAGTATCAAGTACCCAAGCGGTTGAGGAAATAGAGTGACATTCAATAACGAAGATACCTGAAGAGGATGGGGCATCGGATGCCTTCTTCTTTAAGGACTCAAGATAAACCTTGCAGTTTCTTCGCCAGTGACCCTCCTTGCCACAGTGATGGCAAGTGCCTTTTGGTGTCTTTTCAGTCTTTTTGGCCTTTTTCTTCTTTCCTTTATTCTGTTCTTTGGCCTTCCTCTTAGAACCTTTCTTCGAGGAACCAACTAACAGTACCGTCTTCTGATCCTGCTTCACAGAAGGCTCTATAGTCTTCAGCAGGTTGAGCAACTCAGGAATGGTAGTCTCCAGCTTGTTCATCCGATAGTTCATCACAAATTATGAATAACTATTGGGCAAACAATGCAGAATTAAGTCAATACTTAATTCATGATCCATTGCAAAACCGAGTTGCCCAGTCGCTCAATGTACCCCAACATCTTCAACACGAACTGTGAGACAGAAGTGCCTTCCTGCATCTTAGAGGTGAAGAGGAGTCTGGAGACCTCGAACCTTTCGGATCTCGCCTGCTCGTCAAATAACTCATGAAGATAGAAGATGATGGTATAAGCATCCATATGCTCATGCTGCTTTTGCAGCTCAGGTACCATAGCGGCTAGCATGATGCAACTCGCAAGTTCAGAATCGGTCACATGTTTCTGATAGGCCACTAACTGGTCTGGAGTTGCATTTTCTGGAGGACGGTTGGGAAGTTGATCTTCAAGGACATAAGCAAGCTTCTCTACCTTGAGGACTATCCTCAGGTTTCGAAGCCAGTCCATGAAGTTTGGCCCAGTCAGCTTATTGGTGTCCAAAATGGAACGCAAATTCAGAGAAGACATGATCAAGTGATTATACTACAAATTGAGCTTATGTGAGAAGAATGATAAAGAACGCATCAATATACATTAATTAAATCCTATTTATTTTTCGAATTGAATAACCCTTTTTATCAATTCGGGAGATCGTAGGAACATCTCCAAATAGGTTGATATCCAACCATAGATAAGAACAACCATGGCTAGAGTCCATCAAGTTATTCTTAGCTATGAAGGTAGGTAATTATACCAATTACATATTATACATATGTAACTATCACATTATGCTATCTACTAATTGAATGTTTGCATAAATCATTGGGTTGTTAACTCATTAACAAGTATGCAACAATATACATAGCACCCAACTGCACCTCTCTTTACATCGACCTTGGCTGTGGCACAACAAATCGATGCTCCAAGCTTAAGGCTGACCCATTAATCAAAAAATAGTTTTAATATGGTTGGAGCTCATTCAACCGTTTAGTCAGGCTTGGATGTGTCCAACAACCAAAACTAAGGATTGACCTCTGACTCCAACTATATTAATCATAAACTAATTCCATAGTTTGAACATGTTGAGGTTCAAGCCGGGCATGGATGTGTCCATCAACCCAAACGAGAAACAAAACTCCGGTTCTAACCATATGAATGGAAGGTGTTGACCTTAATATTTTGTAAGGGGTTTTGGGTCTCATCCTTTTCCTTTTAAGCACATTCATGACATATAATTATGTCATGTTCTAACGATTTCCTTAATAAAGTATGTATGTGACTTAATTTATCAAGTCTCATTAATTGAATTAGGAACCGGATTTCCTAATTCTAATTTCACACTTTATTCAAGGAATTGTTTTGGGAAACAATTTCCTAAATTGTCATAATCAATTTCGGAAATAATATATTTAAGATTTTGATTTCTCTAAATCAAATCTTATTAAATTAAGAGACAGATTCCCTTAATTCAACCACATATTATTATCATGAAAATCTTATTTAAGGAAATAAACTCTATAGGAAACAATTTTTCCTAATTAATTTTGGAGACAACAATATGTAAGACCATCACATCATAAATCAAATAAGGAAATTATCGTTTGAGAATCACCTCAAAAATTTCTAAGATTTGATCACATATTTTATTTATGGATAATTAATTATAACAAATTATTTACTTTGGGTGGCTCCCCAAGGCACTCTCCAAAGAAAAGAAATTTGTTGTAAATCTAATTTGGCCTGCTCCCCGAGGCATAGCCAAATTAAACTTGACAATTAAAGAACTTGTTAATAATATAATTTGGATGGCTCCCCGAGGCCTACCTAAATCAATTTTAACAATTCATATTCAAAATAGGAAATTAAATTATAACAACTAACTTTAATTTGGATGGCTCCCCGAGACACTCCCCAAAGTAATGAATTTTGTTAATAATTTAAAAACCAATTTGAATTTAATTGTCAATTAATGTTTCTATAAAATGTCTAGACTTTCATGAAAAGAAAGTGCCCAAAATTATGAGCTTTCCATAAATGGAAAGTTTCCAAAATTAAAAGGTTTTCAGAATTATTGTAAATTTCTGGTACAAAGAAAACATACGTATTTCCAAAATTAGGAAATTTCCAAAATTGGAAAGTTTCCAAAAATGGAAAGTTTTCACAATTATCATAAAATTTCAGAAACAGAGATATTTCAAAAGTTTGCGAAATTTTATGAAGATTTCCAAACTTTGAAATTCCTAAATCTAAAATTTACCATAATTGGAAAGTTTCCATAATTGGAAAATTTTCCAAAATTGAGATCATGACAAAGTTTTCCGTAAAACAATTATATGATTATGTCGAACACTAACCGGCTCTGATACCACTGTTGGGACCGGGTGCATGCCGACGCGGACACGTATTGTAATTGTTACGTAATTACATGCAGCGGAAACAAAAGCATGAATAATTTCCTAAATTATTCTAACACATATCCTAAGCATGCAATGTGTTCACATAATCGTAATATAAAATTTTTGCAGAAAAGGAAATTACTATACGAATTACCTTGCGTAACTTGGAAGAAGGGACGAGATCCAACCGTTAGCGTCCCTTAAAAGCTCCGCCTCTATTCGTATCCACGCCGAGTATCGTCGGGATGACTTCGCTAAGCCACGAGTTTCGTGTTCACGAGAACTACTAGATTCTCCGTGAACACGACGAAAACCGAGAGAGTAATCAAATCGAAAGACTCACCACCAAGGTTGGCCGAAGAGGAAGATCGTCGCAAGGAAGAACTTCGTCGCCTTGATGCTTCTCCTTGTGCTCACGGCAAGAAGAAAGAGGGGAGGCCTATGGCCGGCCAAGAGAGAGGGAGAGAAGAAGAGGAGAGAGCCCAAGCAATTCTTGGATGGATCCTCTTCCATGGCACCCCTTGGGTCCTTTATATAGGGAGAGGTTTCTTAATTCCCAAGCAAACCTCTCCTTGATTATGGAATAATTTCTTAATCAATCCATAATCAAGGCTCTCATGATCAAGCTTCTTCTTCTTGATTATGGAATAATTTCTCAATCAATCCATAATCAAGGCTCTCTTTCTTTTGACATGATTATATAAAATTTATAAAACAAACCAACCATTGGTTCATTATATAAAAATTTATAAAACAAACCAACTATTGGTTCATTATAAAAATTTATATATATAAAATTTATATAACCTTTTATAAAATAAACCATCCTTTGGTCTATTTTATAAAACAAACCAAAATAGCCTTATCCTCTTATGGTGGTGGCCGGCCATGACAAGAAGAGAGGAGGCCCCTTCCTTGGCCGGCCCATCTAACCCCAAATGGATCAAATCCCTTAATGAATTAAACTTATTTAATTCACCCATTAAGTATTTAAAAGACTTAGCCATTCTATGCTTCCGATGCGTCTGAAATAAATTCAGTTTTGACTATTGTTTGGACTTACCAAAAATAGTCTATCTCGATTGGAGAATCCAATTCTCAACTCGTTTTAAATCCTTCGAATTACTCGTTATGCGTGTGACCAAATAGGCTTTCAATTTATGTTGTCCGTCCATAATTAACAAATTAATTATAGAACAATCATGAGTGACACATAGTAGTACATCATGATCCCCAATTAATTGAAAGATCAACGGTTGACCTCAGAAATGATTTTGAAACCCTTCAGCAGCTATAATGAATCGTGCCCCATTCCCTTCACCATCTTATACCCACTTGGTTCAGGACATGGTCTATGTGTGTCAGTCCCCACTAGGCTGACTACGTCACACCTAGCCCAAGTAACGTTTCCTCGTCCTATGGATTCTAATTACTCTCATGTATTTAAGAGATTCATACTCTGAACATGTCATGCTCTGGCCAGAGGCTTCGAGTAACAATCCAATGATAGGCCTCGGGTATACATCTCCTCGCAAGGAGTGGTGAATCCTTTGTAGGCTGTTCAAACATCTTCGGGCACTTCGACTTATACCCAATCATCCTGGGTCCACATCTCCTTGGAGATGCTTGCTTAAGATGTCAAAGTATAAGTCTCCATGACCAAGATGACTTGAACACCGCAAGTCAAAGGAACATCGCACTTAAGCTGCAGTAAGAACTTCACTGACATATCTATATGTAGACTACCATATGAAGTTTTACAGCCAGTCACTCCAATGAACTAGTTCCCTTAACTAGCATTTATGTTTATCTCTGGACATCTCAATGTCACCAGCCAGTGAGAATCAGCTGATTAGAGAATAACCCATGCTAGTCTCAACAGAATTGATAGTGTCCGTATTTATCAATTCATCGACTAGGGACAATTTCAATACTTCACAATTGCACATGTAGAGATAATCACTAGTTGTGAATTCATCACAAATTCTCTCATGCTGTGAATTGTACTGTGGACATTCAGTAAATGAGCTTAAGATCTTAATCAAATAATCATGTATACTCAAATAGTGAATATTCATTTATTAAAATAAATTATTACAATCATAAGGCGATTGCCTTAGGACACTTCTCTCATATTACTAACAGAAGGATCAGTGGGTTGGTAAGCAGAAGCTGGTCGAGACAATGGACACCGAGCAAACAGAGCCACTGATGAAGTACTGCGACTTCCACGACAGTACGACACACTCCACCAAAGAGTGTCATGCCTTGAAGAAAAAATTAAGTGAGGAAGCAGACACCAAACCTCGGAGGAAGTGGAAGAAGATGGGGTATCGCCGAAGGTCTCCTCGGTGAAGCTAGTCACCCCGACAACGACAGTCAGTAGAGAAAGAGACCGGACATAGGTCTCGGTCACGTTCAAGGGGGAGGAGTCGGGGAGCTGCACCCTGCAGGTCTCCCTCATTAGAAAGAGACCCCAGGAAGTGCAAGACCCCTGCACGTGGCCCACCCTCGGGACACATGGGGGTAATCTCCGGAGGGTCAACCGGGGGAGATTCCCATCGGGCAAGGAAGGCTCACACCGGCGGCTAGAGAACTATGAAATTGGGACGAGTCGGAGCCAGGAGCGTGACCCTACGATCTCTTTTGGCCCGGAAGACTTGGAAGAGGTAGAAGCTCCCCATGAAAACGCCCTGGTGATCCTTGGCTCCGCAGTGAACGTGATGTCTTGAACTGCTCAGCTGTTGGTGTATACTAAGACAATAACACCCACACAGAGACTTATCTCACCCACTTTTGGTTCTCATGGTTGGTTTCGTTTCGGCCATGAACACCATCTTGGATTCACGAGTGTTTCATTGAAGCAGCCTGTCTTCACACTCACATAGGTGACACTTCTATTAAGAGTATCGTACCATACTCTTCCTTAAAGGTATAGAAGTCATTAAAAGCATAAGCTTATCCTCACTACATGTGGTAGGACAGCACCAAATCATCCTAGGATTGGGATAGTAGAGATAATTATTTCTCTTGTGCTGTTACACAACTTTTGTAACTTCGTTGTCCCATTGAACCAAGATCTTGGGACCTCCAGTAAACAAGGTTGGGTTACCGCTACAGTCATTTTTAGTTATAAATTTTCAATCTCATTCCTCTTGATGAGCAATATACTTGATCTCGATTTAGCCCCTTCGTTAGGGGATCTGCCAAATTATTCTTAGATTTGACATAATCGATTGCAATCACTCTGTTCGAGATCAATTGCCTAATGGTATTATGTCGACGACGTATATGTTGTGACTTACCATTATACATACTACTCTGTGCCCTTCCAATTGCCGATTGACTATCACAGTGGATAAGTACGGGGGCACAGGTTTTGTCCAGCTCGGAATATCTTCCAAGAAATTCCACAGCCATTCAGCTTCTTCAGCTGCTTTGTCAAGTGCTATAAGCTCGGATTCCATTGTTGACCGAGCTATGCATGTCTGCTTAGTGGATTTCCAAGATACTGCTCCCCCATCGATCATGAATACATATCCACTAGTGGATTTGGAGTCTTTTGTATCGGAGATCTAATTAGCATCATAATATCCCTCCAAGACTGTGGGATACCTTCCGTAATGTAATCCGTAATTCATAGTATATTTTAAATATCTAAGAACTCGCATCAGTGGTTTCCAATGGGTGTCGTTTGGATTGCTCGTAAAACGACTCAGTTTGTTGACCACATAGGCAATATCCGGACGAGTATAGTTTGTGAGATACATCAAACTGCCAATTATCCGAGAATATTCTAATTGCGATATGGGTTCACCATGATTTTTCGCTAAGTGTTGACTTAGATTCATAGGTGTTTTTACAGTAGAGAGATCGTATGCATTGAATCTTTTTAATACTGACTCTATATAGTGGCATTGTGTTAAAACTATCCCATCGGACGTCCTGAGAATTTTAATTCCCAATATGACATCTGCTAGATCCATATCTTTCATGACAAAACTATTGGTCAACATTTTCTTAGTACTCATGATGATATCATGATTAATCCCATTATGAGCATGTCGTCTACGTATAGACAGACGATTACATAACTCTCAGGTGTACTTTTGACATAAATGCATTTGTCACAATCATTTATTCTGAATTCGTTTGACATCATTATTTTGTCAAATTTTTCGTGCCATTGCTTTGGCGCTTGTTTAAGTCCGTACAACGACTTAACAAGTCGACACACCTTTCCCTCAATTCTAGGAGCTATGAACCCCTCGGGTTGCTCCATGTAGATTTCTTCTTCTAACTCACCATTTAAGAAAGCAGTCTTAATATCCATTTGGTGTATTTCAAGGTCATACAATGCTACAATGGCTATCAGCACTCGTATGTGTTGGTACAGGAAGCACCATATCGAACCTTGTTTTGATATTGGCAAAGGATTCAAAGTTAAGTGTTATTTGTGATCTAATGTTGTTACTTGAGTGTGCAGAAACAAAGTCCTAGCGAAGGGCTGCTAGGCACCTGGCGAAGGGCAGCTCGGCATCCAAGACCTAACAAAGGACCGTCAGGCAAAAGTCCAACCAGAGGAATGGTTGGCATCAGGTAAATTCTCCCGAGAGGAGTAGGTGAGGACGCGTTCCCCGTCGAGGGAACAGTAGGCGTCGGTTCGACCTAGGGCTCCATTTTGGAGACCAAAGTCAGAACCAAGACAGCTAAGGCTGTATAAACTAATAATTAATTGCTGTATTGTGTTTTGGACTAACCCTGGATGCAGGACCGAAGGAACGTGTGTCTGCAACTCAGAGAGCCTCAAAGGAGTGAGGCAGAAGCTGAGCAGGGCGCCCCCAAGGTGAACCAGAACCAAGTGAAGCAAAAAGGGCTTCGGCTGCTTACTAGGCAGGGCGCCCTCAGCAGCCAGGGCACCCTCAGCAGCCAGGGCGCCCTCAGCAGCCAAGGCGCCTTGGGCCCAGGTCTGCGAAGCTTCATCTTTATCCACAGCCGAGATTTCTGCGCGGAAGAAGTCAGCCAAGGCGCCCTCTGCGACCAGGGCGCCCCCAGAGTCAAACTTATCCCTATTCGGATGGGATAACTGTTGACTGAGCTAAATCCGGATCGGCTGACACGTGGCAGGGCGCCCCCGACGTCCAGGGCGCCCCTAGGTGCTATAAATAGCACCCAACGCCCAAGCCTTCGACAATCACTTCCATTCAACGCCTCAAAGCTCTTCTGCTCTCGCGACTTGCTCCGGAAACCTTCCAACACGAGCCGACGACGTCCTGCTGCTCCGAGAAATTCGATCTACTTCAGACGTCGGTAAAGAAGAGCGTGTTTTGTTTACTGCACTTATTTCTTTTAATCAAATTATTGTAAACTGTTTTGCGCCTATATAGAATTGCCCAAAGTAAACGGTCAACGACCGTGGGCCTTGGAGTAGGAGTCGACACAGGCTCCGAACCAAGTAAAACCTCCCGTGTTTGCGTTGTGTGTTTTTAACTTCCGCTGTGCAATTGCTCTTTACGTAAATCCGAAAATTTACCGATATTCACCCCCCCTCTATCGGTTTTCTCGATCCAACAGTATGGACGTAATCCTTGTCACCGGTGAGTAGGTATCGAAGTAATCAAGGCCTTCCTGTTGCTTATACCCTTTAGCTACAAGTCTGGCCTTATACTTGTCAACCGATCCATCAACTTTATACCTGTGTTTTAGTATCCACTTACAACCTAATGGTTTAGTACCAGAAGGAAGGTCTACTAATTCTCAAGTATGATTATTCATGATGGACTCGATTTTACTATTGACAGCTTCTTTCCACAATGGGGCGTCGGGACCAGAGAGAGCTTCGCTTAGTGTTCTTGGGTCCATTTCTGACATGAATGTCATGAAATCTGGCCCGAACGATTTCTCAACTCTAGCCTGTTTGCTTCGACGTGACTCTTCGCTTTGATTGTCAATAGCCCTTTTATGACAACTAAGTTCTGGAATATTATCTTTGTTAGAACTTCCGTTGTTATTATTTTGAACGTTTTCCTTCTTATTTGGGAACACGTCTTCAAAAAGTATTGCATTCCGAGATTCTATGGTTGGTCCCACATGAATATCAGGAATGTCTGACTTATGAACTATGAAGCGATATGCACTACTGTTTTGGGTATATCCGACAAATATTGCATCTAACGTTTTAGGTCCGATCTTAACTTGCTTTGGCTTAGGTACTTCGACCTTTGCTAAGCACCCCACACTTTCAAGTTTTTGTACGATGGCTCGCGGCCTTTCCATAGTTCATATGGTGTTTTATCATTTTTCTTGTGGGGGATTTTGTTGAGAATGTGGTTTGCTGATAATATGGTTTCCCCCTACAAGTTTTGGGGTAAGCCTGAATTTATCAACAATGCATTCATCATTTCCTTTAGTGTCCGATTTTTACGTTCGGTAACACCATTCGATTGAGGTGAGTAAGGTGCCGTTGTCTGATGGATGATTCCAGATTCTGAATAGAATTCATCAAACGGTGCACCATATTCTCCACCTCTATCGCTATGAATTATTTTAATTCATTTTTCAAGTTAATTTTTAACTTCCGTTTTATAGGTTCTGAAAACTTCTAGGGCTTCGTCTTTACTTCTTAAAAGAAAGACATAACAGAACTTCATGCAGTCATTGATAAAAGTAATGATGTACTTTTTACCTCCTCTAGTTTACACGAATTTCAAGTCACATAGATCACTATGTATTAATTCTAAAGGAGTCGTTGACCATTCCACCGAATGAAAAGGTAGTCTCGTCATTTTCGCCTTCATGCACACTTGCCATTTGTGTGTTTCGTCAACATCGATTTTTCGGTAATAAATTTAGTTTGACGAGACGTTTCAAAGTATTATTATTGACATGCCCAAGCCGATCATGCCAAAAATTAAAACACTCAACAACATAGCTGGAATCTTTTAATTTATTACCATCGAAATTATGGTGTACGGTCATTACAACCATCTTGAACAAATTTTGTTATAAATACCCCTTTCCTATGAAGACACCGTTCTTCATAAGCAAAAAGTTGTTGGATTGGAACACTAGTTTGAATCCGGCTTTAACAAGTGCCGATCCAGAAACTAAGTTCTTCCTGATGTCGGGAACATGGAGCACATCAATGAGAGTTATATCCTTCCCAGACGTCATTTTTAGAACAACTGTCCTGAGTCCAACAATTGAGGACGTCGTGGAGTTGCCCATATAGAGCTTTCTTCCACTTATCGGGGTGTACTTGGAGAACATCGCCTTGTTCGAACAGACATGGTGGGTTGCTCCAGTATCGATCCACCACTGCTTTGGGCTGTCCACCAAGTTGGCTTCAAACACGACCGCAGTGAGATCCAGAGCACTGAGATCTATGTCAGCGGAGGTTGCGACTTGGTTCACAACATTCTTCTGGCTCTTGGTTGTCTTCTTCGGGTGTCTGCAGTCTTTGGACATGTGTCCTGACTTTCCACAATTGTAGCACATGCCCTTGAACCTTTTGCCTTGAGCCTTTTGGTTCGGTTGCTTCAGCTTCTAGGCTTTTGGTTCCGTTAGGTTGGATATCTCGTCGACTGTCTGCTTTGTTCCTCTAGAGTCGGATAATTTTCGATTATCCTCCTCTATTCGCAGCCGCAGGATGAGGTCTTCAAGTCCCATCTGTTGGTGCAGAAAGCACCCAAGTCAAACCTGTGTTTTGATAATGACAACAGGGTTCAAAAGTTAAGGTATAATGTTTATCTAACATCTTACTCAAGTGTGCAGGAAAAGTCCTAGTGAAGGACTTCTAGGCACCTGGCGAAGGAATGCCAGGATACAAAGCCCTAGCGAAGGACTGCTAGGCACCTGGCGAAGGAATGCCAGGATACAAAGCCCTAGCGAAGGACTGCTAGGCACTTGGCGAAGGAATGCCAGGAGACAAAGACCTAGCGAAGGACTGCTAGGCACCAGGCGAAGGACGGCTTGGTATTGAAGACCTAGCGAAGGACAGCTAGGCACATGGCGAAGGACTGCTGGCCAAAAGTCCAACCGGAGGAGCCGGTTGGCATCAGGTACATTCTCCCGAGAGGAGTAGGTGAGGACGCGTTCCCCGTCGAGGGAACAGTAAGCGTCGGTTCGACCTAGGGCTCTATTTTAGAGGCCCAAAGTCAGAACCAAGACAGCTAAGGCTGTATAAACTAACATCTTACTGCTTTATGTTGTTTTGGACTAACCCTGGATGCAAGACCGAAGGAACGAGTGTCTGCAGCTCAGAGAGCCTCAAAGGAGTGAGGCAGCAGCTGACCAGGGCGCCCGGAGTGTCCCGGGCGCCCCCAAGGTGAACACAAAACACATGAAGCAAAGGCAGGCTTTGACAGCTCATGGGCGGGGCGCCCCCGTGCTCCCGGGCGCCCCCAGCGTCCCGGGCGCCCCCAGTGCAAGCCAACAAAGCAGAAGCCAGCGAAGCCAAGGGATAAGAGTTGACCCGGTCAACCCGGGCGCCCCCAGCATCTCGGGCGCCCCCGTCAAGATCTGACACTACTAGAAAAAATGCATTTAACAACAGTGAATCACTGTTGTCGTAGGCCAAATACCACTGTTGTTAAAGGCCATGTTGTTAAAGGGGGGGTCTACGACAACAGTGAATCACTGTTGTTGTATATCACATTCGACAACAGTTTGACAACAGTTTTCCACTGTTGTCGTATATCACATTCGACAACAGTTTTTATAACCGTTGTCGTATACCAATAACAACAGTTTATCACCGTTGTCGTATGCCATATTCACCGTTGTCTTTTATCATATTCGACAACAGTTTTTATAACCGTTGTCGTATATCAATAACAACAGTTTATCACCGTTGTCGTATGTCATATTCACCGTTGTCTTTTATCATATTCAACAACAGTTTTATCACTGTGTTGTCGTATGCCACCGTTTATTTACAACAACAGTTTAGCTTTAAAAAAAATCTGTTGTGCTTTTGCACTGTTCCACAACAGTTTCATACCAATATTTTCAATTAAAAGGCAATAATTTAACCTCGAAACAAAAACTATATATATATATATATCAAACATCATCAACATATTTACAATAAAGATCCACCACAAGCTTTCTACAGACGAAACCACAAAAGTATCTTCTATCCAAAACAGACGAAACCACTAAAGTATCTTCTGACCCAAATTACAAGAGTTCAAATTATATATAATTCTGACCCAAATTATATATATATTACAGTTTGAGGAGCAACCTTTCGCAAATATTCTGTGACAATCATCATTGGACTACTCTGAGTAACAGCACCTAAGAACTGGACAACATTTGGATGTCGTATTAATTGAAGTAATGCAAGCTCATCTCTGAATGCCCTTCTGCAAGGTGTACAAAGAAACTCTAATTGATATATGAAAAAAAATCAATAGAGTAGAGATTAAAGATTGCAGACACAGATTATGATGAAATATAGAACCAACCCACAATTTATCTTCATCGGACATTACTTCATCGCTGAACTTCTTGACAGCAACTTGAATTCCCCGTCATCTTGCAATGATGAATGTTCCCTAGCAAATGAGATTGGTGAAACAAATAGAAACTTAGCACTACTATCCTTGAAGTTTGCATTCATGATGAAAAAGAAAGAATAACAAATAACTATAGAGTAGGCAACAGAATATGGCTAATTGTAAATTTCTAGAGAGATTAGAAATTGTAATATTTTTTCCTATTCACATCACAAAAAGCAGACAAGGGAATAAGTTTGTTTTGCGCTTCAAATAAAAATACAAACAAAATTTTAATTTTTTTGTAGTTTATAACAAAGACTCCAAGGAGCAGAAGCTAGTTAGTGCGAACTGTTCCAGATACAGAACCTGAGTTTCAACTCAATCCAATCAAATTAAAAATTCAGGAAAACAATGGTGATTATACATATAATCAAAGAGGTATAAGAATAAGCTAAAAGGTCTCAACTATTAATAGATTAGCTATGTGATATGCTTGATAAGGTGACAACACTATACGAGAATGTTGATAAAAACTCCATGTTCTATAGAATTTTCCAAAATATTGCTCTACATATACAACTAATCCAACTGACTCAACTTATTTAATTATACAACTATAAGTGTCAGAAACAAGAATTGTTTGCAACATAATAGTTGTGGCTTAGAGGATGAAGATGATATGCATGATACAATGAAGTTATGAAACAAATAACTCGTAACCATATTTGTTCAAGATAATATGAGATGGATTGACAATCACAGAAAGTAATATTGAGATGTGCCAAAGCAGAGAGAAGACGACATAAATTGGAATTAGAACTAATGTCCACTGAATCTGGAGATAACCCCAATAATGGAACTGTCAGAGAAGGAATTCATAATACCAGCCAAAAAAGATGATGTGTAATAGACAGAAGTGCAAAGGTTGCAAAAAAATGTAGGAAAAAGCTTCCCTTGCTAAGATCATAAAACAAGCAAGAGAGATTTTAACAGAAGATCTGTTAGTGAACATGGCAAACAAGGAATGCACTTAAGACCACACGTTTTCATAGTCTTGAATGAAGAAAGCATAAATATACCTATTATCAAATATAATTCACCAAAAAAGTATCCAATAACAACTGAATGATAATTTACCAAAAAAGTATCCAATAACAACTGAATGATAATTCACCAAAAAAATAAAACGTACATAGGATATAAAAATAATTCACCAACTGAATGATAATTCACCAAAATAGTATCAAATAACAACTGAATGCCTAACATTTACATACCTATTATCAAATATAATCATGTATACAATCAGCTATCGCGGAGCGCACTTCATCAATTTCATCTTGGGAGTACTCTGCTTTTGCAAACTATGAACAAAAACACATTATATGATTGTACAGAATAAAACATAACAACTTGAAAAAATTTATAACTAGATAACTTTAAATATTTGAGATAATAAAGAAATTATTACTATCGCTCGGAATGCATCGCCCTCGATTGATGTAACTTCTTCAGTAATTTGCTTCATATATCTCATCACATAATATCCACATTGTTTGGCATCTGGTTGCCTAGGAACCTAAGGCAAAGATAATTCATATTTTTAATGCTTAAAATACCAATATTATACACAATAAAATTTTTTGATTTAAATAGAAGTACAAATACCTTAATCACTTCCCACTGGACTTGTTTTCTTCCTTTTCTTCCTTGGAACGAATTAAACAATTTTATTGCCCTTCAATTATACATTAGGTACAGTAGTTGATAAACTATTTTTTAAGACTAATTTAGAGATGTAGACTAACAAAAAACATATATAAACTCACATTTCCACAACATATTTCCAATCGTTATCATGAATGCGAGGACCTAGGGAATCCAATAAGTAAACAATCTCCTTATGAGGATTAATGAGAGTGAGAGTCCAATGGAAACTACACAGAAGTACACAAAATTAGTGCATTCTCAATTCAAATAAAAATGGCAATTGAAAAAATATATTCAGGAAGTCCATTACCTGTTACAACTTGGCACCAAAACCAACTGATTAAGTGATGCACCACCTAGCCTTTCAGCTAAAATACTTGCCCTTTGGTTCAACCGCTCAGTTTTAACTAATTTGTCCACTGTGGTTTTTTTAAAGCATGGGATGCTATGCGGATTTACAAACCTGAATTTCTCAATCTTGTTTTCTTTCACCAAGTTTTTATAAAGATGCCTACCATATGAATTACAAGAAAATCAGTAAGTGCTTCTATAGTAAATTAATAAAAGAACAAAGAAAGTTGAAGGTAAATCAACAACTTACAATATGTAAATAACCACACAATTTCCAGATATTGGCTCCAAGTGATACAATGTAGTGATGTCCTCAATACGCAAATTCAGTTCATAATCATCTTGAAATATCTCATGATCTAAAACAATTGACAAGATCTTCCCATTATCAATACCATGCTTAGCATAACAATATAACATGTGCAACGATTTTGGCACACGTGATGAAACTTTCTGGTTTTTCTCTGTACGGGTAGGTTTCTTCATTTGACGCTTCTAAAGATTGTAATTATAAGCTTGTTAGATGGCGCAATACTAAATAATTTAACGAATATTTACATTGAAATATTAGCTTAATTAGATGTACCTCGGGTTGTAGCTTTATCAAGTGGATTGGCCAAGCTACATGTGTTCCAATAGCATCACCAACAGTTTCACATTCATCAGGAATCGGAAAGGGCAAACGTGCTGATTTTTGCATTGCCACATCAACGGACACTCGTATACAATCCTTAGGCATTGGAAGGCCATGGATTAATTGATTACCTCCTTCAAGCTCAACAACAGTTCCATGTGCAGCAATTTCATTGCTCGAATCCAATGTCAAAATAACAGGTTTACCCTAAACAAAAAATAGTCACATTATTGGATAGTACTAACTCTATATTTCAGTAATATTTATAACCACAATGACTTATATACCTGTAGAGCAACTACTTTTTCCACAATCTGCAGTTCAACATCATCGAGCTCTTCACAAATTGGTTCGACCTCTTGACAAACAGGTTTGACCTCATCAGAAATAGGTTCGGCATCTTGGTCAATTTTAGGAGGGCACTTGACCGAGCAACTTCCTTTGTCATCAATTTCACTGCCCAATGCACCTTTTTTTAAGACAATTGATTCCAGATGTTTAATGCGTGCATCTTGGTCTTCAATTAATTGTCTCGCCTCCATCAACTCTCTATGTTGCATACTCATCAGCTCTCTAGCAACTTTGTTGGTCTTCCATCTTTTATCAACATTAAAGAATAATGTTGGAGTTATATGCCCTCCAACAGCCCTCACACGTCCCCCATGTTCTTCCGTATTCAGTGCTTTGGTAAGAATATCGGATGTTGGGCCTACTATTTCTAGTTTACCCTCACGCTTTAGTTGAATGTATTCATCCTGTCATCCAAATGAAAACAATAATATACTTTGAAGCATTTAATTGAAATACAATAATTGAGTTTTATGTATAATATCTCACAATCTTGTCGACTGTTTGATTCAACTCTTCACCATCGAATTTTCCTTCGTTGTTAACCCTTCCTTTCTTCCACATAATAGCACGATTGATTTCTTCATCTTCACATAAGTCATTTGCCTACGAATAAGAACAAAAGAAAGATTTCAGTTTAATGATCATGTACAGAAAGAGTCACACGAAAAGAGCTTTCAGTCACAAAATAGGTTCAGTACATCTACTTTCATTGCTAGAACAGTTTAATGATTGCTTTTCAATTCGGAAGAAACCACCGATTGTCCTAAAAAAAATCACAATCATAATATCGTCTTATTGATTGCAAAATACTTATTGTTAGGACTACTAAAGCTCTCAATTCTTTACAACCTCAAGACTGGTTTCAGTTACGTAGGACTTCCTCTCATCCATGGTTGAACTAGACTATAAACATGCAAATGCATCAACATTATCGAACAGTGAATAATACTTACTATTTCTTCTGCAAATCGTGCATATCCTTTACGAGATAGGCGATGAGGGTAAATGTTCTTCTTTCGTTTCTCCTTCTGGACAACACTTAGATTCTAGTCAAGTGAATCATTCGATATAGTCAAATTTACTAAATCATTAATTACCTTATTGTCTACTTATTTCTGAAAGAACAAAAAAAAATAAACTTACAATGAAGTCGACGGATATGCGCGTAAGGACAAAAGCCATCCAATCTTCTTTTGAAATCCCATAACCACTAGGCGGTTCATTCAATTCATCGGGCTTGTCTAGCTTGTTCGAAATGAATGTTTGAGTGAGACGCGATTTGTACTAACGCCATTTATTACTGGCTGAACTCAAACAACCCTTCTTCCAAGTTGGGGGAACTTCGTATGTCAACTATAAAACACAAAGTTGGAAATGCAGTAAAAAAATTCACCTAAGATAACAAAATGAATAGTAACACTTGACCAAACCTACTCACGTACTTTAACAGATTCCCATATTAATTCTTTAATTTCATTTGGTACTAGCCTCCAAGTCTTGTATGTAATCTTCACCTTCTCTCTTGCAAGCAAACCGATGTAACTCTGCATCTCACTCGCAGCCTTCCCTACTGGTAGTCCAAGTTTAGTAAATCTCACCGGCTTTCTAATTCCTTGCACTCTATGTCTAGCAACCTTAGCTAGACTTGCACGTCCTCTAGATATTCTTGTTGTTACTGTTTCTGTAGAGTCCACCATTTGCTCAGTGGATGTAGAGATGATTTTTCCTTTTCCCTTATTTGTCATTGAAGCCTATCATTATCAATATAGATTTAGAACAATTGCAATGAGAGCTTCTCTAATATCTAATGAAAATTTATAACTTACCTGATTGCTGGTGGTTGCAGCTACGATTTTGTGTTTGTTCTTCGCCGTCATTGAATCCTATTTATCATTAGCAATTGAAATTTACAACAATAGAATTTTAGGCCTACAACAAAGTAAAAGCACGGATACTCAGATATTATCTTGTAAGCTTAACAAATCAACATGGGCCAGTAGTTTGTTAATGCTGAAAGCTTAACACAACCGAGTGATAGTATCTCTGACATGTTTTGGCAAGACACCACGAATGGCTACGGGAAGTAATTGTTGCATTAAAGTGTGATAGTCATGTGACTTAAGACCAACGAGTTTCAAATCCGTCATCGAGACAAGGTTTTTAACATTAGATGAGTAACCTTCAGGGACCTTGATTCCCGCTAAAGATTTGCAAATACTCCTTTTCTCATCTTTACTTAGAGTGTAACAAGCAGCAGGCAAAAATGTTCTTTTCTCCCCAACCCTTGGTGCCAATTCAGTCCTTATATTCATTTCTAGAAGGTCTAATCTTGCCGCGACTCCATCCTTTGTTTTTCCTGGAATGTCAAGTAAAGTACCGATGAGACTTTCACAAACATTTTTTTCAATGTGCATTACATCAAGAACATGTCGAACATGTAGGTCCTTCCAATATTCAAGTTCAAAGAATATTGATTTCTTTTTCCAACATATTTCACCATCATTCTTCTTTGATTGTAGCTTTCCACCTATTTTTCCCAATTGAAAATTAATTCATTCCACTCTTTCCAGAACTTCATGGCCACTCAATGGATTTGGTGGTGGGTTAAACTCTTGCTTCCCATTAAATGCCTTCTTTTGTCTTATATAAGGATGACTTAAAGGTAGAAACTTTCTATGACCTGTATATGACATTTTCCTACTGTGCTTGCATAATATCCCTTCACAACACAGCCAGACATATTCCCATATGTAGGAAAATCATTGATTGTCCACAGTAGAACAGCTTTAAGAGAGAAACTTTCTTCTCGATATGCATCATATGCTTCAACACCTTCATCCCATAAGCATTTTAAGTCGTCAATCAATGGTGCTAAGTAAACATCAATATCATTTCCAGGTTGTCTAGGACCAGATATTAACAAGGTGAGCATAACAAATTTTCTCTTCATACACAGCCATGGTGGAAGATTGTATGTGATCATTAAAACTGGCCAACAACTATATGCAGAACTCATCAAACTATGGGGATTGATCCCGTCTGCCGATATAGCCAATCTCAGATTTCTTGGCTCAGCAGAAAATTCTGGCCACATGCGATCAATTAATTTCCAAGAAGGCGCATCTGCTGGATGACGTAAATATCCATCACGAAGTCTTTTATCGGCATGCCAAGTCAACTCCTTGGATATTGCCTTATTCTTAAACATTCTTTTAAATCTTGGAATAGGTGGGAAATACCATAGGATCTTTGCAGGAACTCCTTCTTTTACCTTGGATTTGTTGCTTAACTTCCACCTTGATGTCCTGCAAGTAGGGCAGTTGGCAAAGTCTTCGTACTTCTTTCGATATAAGATACAATCATTAGGGCAAGCATGAATTTTCACATAATTCATCCCTAATGCACATAAGCTTTTCTTTGCGTCATACAGAGATAATGGCAATTCGTTGTCCGTTGGAAGCATTTCTCCAAACAAAATAAGTAGATCGGTGAAACTTGTATCACTCCAACTATATTTTGCCTTCAAGTTAAATAATTTCACAATGGCAGATAACTTTGTGAATTTGGTACATCCAGGATATAGGCATTTCTCGGCATCTTCAAGTAGCTTATTGAAATGGCTTGGATTCTGATCATAACTATCATAAACAGCCTGCACCATATCTATAGGCTCCTCACCAAAAGAATTGTCTTCATCTTGCCCTACTCGATCATTATCATTCATTGAGTTCTCTGCCATACTACTTTCCCCATGCCATATCCATGTATGATATGTCAAATCTATACCATTACTATACAAATGCGCCCTTATAATTTCAACATTTTTCTTCTTGATATTACCACATCTTGCACATGGGCAAGGTATTGCATTAGGATTGTTAGCGTTATCCAGTGCAAATTGCAAGAAAGACTCTACTCCAATACCATATTCACGTGATAATCTATCCTTTGACATCCATTCTTTGTCCATTCTTGTTACAAGTACTAATCAACTAGAAATGAGTCAACACCTACCTTCAAAATAAATACACATTATACAATAAAATCTTAACCCACCTAACAAGAAACATCACATATTCATAGCATGCAATATCTACTGTCAATATTTGAGCAAAAATAAGTAAATAAGGGAGAAAAAGAAAAAATCTTAAGCAATATTCATAGCATGCAATATTCACATATTCATAGCATGCAATATTCATAGCATGCAATATCTAATGTCAATATTTGTAACTACCTCAAACCATTCATTTCTATGCATAAATTCACATAATATTAGTTCCGAGATGTAGTTTAAGCAAATTTAATTTAAAATAATATGCATTGTCAGATCTATTCTGAGGAAAATTATTTGAGGTTGACATATGGATTGCATCTTACTATTGAAGTACATACAAAGCCTATATTAGTATAGTAACATTTAGATCCTTAAACATTTTCATTACATTAAATATAATTTCTTACAGAGTAATAAATAAAGTTACAAAATATATCTACAAACAAATTGTTAGTTTTTGTCTGAATAGCAAAGTCTTACACAATAAACCAAAGAGCATAAGATGCTATAAATCTACTTGTAAACTACTAATAGGGTTGGAAGAAAATTATGCTCTACTGGACAATGTTCTTAGTTTCAAACTCATCAACAGTTAGTGAATGAATGAAGTTATCAAGGAATTAGTTGGGTCCTACATAAAAGAAATGATCAAAGCTCAACTAAACCTAGCTAATGCAATTTGGGAATCTAATAGAGCTCACGTACAAGTTTGGGAATCCAAAGGGAAACATCCAAGAATGAAGATCACAACCAAGCCGTACCTGAAAACCCACACACCAAGCTTTCCTCTGCCCCTTTCTGTTTCGATCAGAAGAAACCCAGCCACATGCAAGAGCCCTAATTTCCAGAAATCCCTAGGAAGAGGACTAGGTTAGCTCCAACTCACGGTACCAAAAACAATCAATAGCGATCTCAACTCACTAGGAGGGCCGCTGGCAGTGGCACTCAGCCGGGAAGGAGCAATTCGCCTGTCGTAGCTAGCGATGAAGATGCGGTGTTGACGCAGCTAGGGCACGCGATCTCAACCTAGCTTGCCTGGGCGTCAGTAGCTAGGGCACGCGATCGAGGAAGAAGAAAAGCTAAGTGAGGAGGCGTCGCTTCCTTGCTTGCGCGATGAAGAAGAAGAGAACGAGAGGAGTCGGGGCTCACCTCGCGAGGGTGAAAGGAAGCGCCGCTCTCGGGGCTTCCTTGGACACGGGCGATGAAGAAGGGGGAGAGGCGTCGACTCGTGGCTACGAGGGGTTTGTGTGAGAGAAGCGGAAATGGTCGGGGGTTTGGGTAGTTGGCGGGCGTGGAAGAGAAAAGATTAGGGGTTTGGCGGGCGTGGATCGAAAAATAAGAGAATGACTGTTCGTTGTTTTATTGCTTGAACAGCACAACAACAACGGTTATTTTATAACTGTTGTCGTTGAGTATACATACGACAACATTTTGTTATTACTGTTGTCTTTTTATGTATACAGACCAACAACAACAACGGTTAATACTAAAACTGTTGTTAAATTGACATACGACAACACTTTATCAAAAAACCGTTGTCGATTATGTGTTGTTGAATGCAAAAATTCTAGTAGTGTGATCCCGAGTTTGAAGGGATCAGAGCTGACCGAGTGGAACTCAGATCGGCCGACACGTGGGGGGGGGGCGCCCCCGACGTTACGGGTGCCCCCAGGGGCTATAAATAGGCCCTCGACCCCAAGGCTTCGAACAACAATTCTTTCAACGCTTCTACGCTCTTCTGCTCCCGCGCTCTGCTCCGGAAACCTCCCAACTCGAGATACAAGCGCCGACGACGTCCCTCCGCTCCGAAAATTCAATCTACACCGGACGTCAGTAACGAAGAGTTGTATTTAAGTTTACTATACTGCTTTTGTAATATCTCTCTGTAAACGGTTTTGCGCAAATATAGAATTGCCCATAGTAAACGGTCAACGACCGTGGGCCTTGGAGTAGGAGCCGACCGCGACTCCGAACCAAGTAAAAAACTTGGTGTTTGCGTGTGCTTGATTTAAATTTTCGTTGCATAATTGCTCTAACTTTAATCCGAACGTTTTACGATATTCACCCCCCTCTATCGTTTCTCTCGATCCAACAAGTGGTATCAGAGCGGGGAAGCTCAAATTTGGTGCAACCACCAGTTTGAGAATTTTTTGGATTTTTTTTAATTTTTTTTCTTTTCTTTCGAAATTTTTCTCGTTAATCGAGGTTGGTGCAACACCCCTCGATAATTACTTCTCTTAATCCCGCACTACTAATCCAAGACCAAGTCTTGGGACATTTTTTTTGTTTATTTTTTCAGATAAAATGGCCATGCAAGAAGGCTTCAGCACCGCAAGACCACCTCTCTTCAGTGGGGAGGACTTCTCCTACTGGAAGAGCAGAATGGAGGTCCACCTGAAAACTCAGGTGGACATGTGGATAATCATCCAGTCTGGACTGGAGATTCCGAAAAATGCTGAAGGAGTACCTCAAACCTACACAGAGTGGGACACCGCTCTAAAACGGAAAATTGAAGCTGATGCAAAGGCGACCCAGACCCTCCAATGCGGCTTAACAAAAGAGGAGCTGAACTGGGTGGGTCCTTTCAACAGTGCCAAGGAGCTGTGGGGGAAACTGATTGAGCTGCATGAAGGAACATCAGACACTCGGATCAGTAAGAGGGATCTCCTCCTGAAAGAGCTGTATACGATCAAAATGACCGACAACGAAACAGCAGCTCAGCTTCACGCCCGAATTCAAGAATTGATGAACGGACTACACACCATCGGTCACAAGGTAGAAAACCGTGACCTAATAAGGTACGCTTTAAATGCTTTCCCTAGAAACACCTTGTGGGCATCTATGGTAGATGCATACAAGGTTTCAAGGGATCTTTCAAAAATTAAATTAGATGAATTGTTCTCTGAATTAGAATTACATGAACAGACTAACTGCAATTTGGTCGAGAAAGGTATTGCCTTTGTTGCAGGTAAAACTGGAAGGACAACAAAGAAAAAGCCTCAACCTGAACCCGAGTCTAACTCAGACTCAGACTCTGAAGACGAAGAAGGAGTCGACCTAAGCTGGTCCGACTGGCCCGAAACTAATACAAGGAATTGAAGAACCAAACCAACAAACGGAAAGCCAGCCGAAGAAAGGATGAACCAGCTGAACCTGCAAACGAAAAGAACAAGCCCAACGTGACCTGCTACGAATGCAAGAAGAAGGGTCACTACAAGACGGAGTGTCCGAACCTAAAGGAGACCAAGAAGAATAGAAGGAAGAAGAAGACACTTCAAGCAACGTGGGACGAGTCCTCCTCCTCCGAAGAAGAAGAGATCCCACAGTCGAACCTACTCGCACTAACTGCCTCGGAAGAAGTCGAGACCGAGTCAGAATCAGAATAGGACGACGGCAGACTGACATTTTCAGAGGACGGCGAAATCAAGGTAAAGTGGTTTTACTAGAAGTCAATTAAATGAATTAATTTCTTATCTTTCTCGAGATTTGGCGAAAGCTAAACTCCGAGTCGAATCCCTCCGACAGGAAGTAAAACTCCTGAAAGAGGGAGCTGACTCTAGACCCTTAACTGAGAAGGTTCAAGAAGGAACCTCTACTCAAGTTGAAAAACTTGAGAAAGAGAACTCCTCCATGAAAACTCAGGTTAAGGATCTTAGAGCGGCTTTAGAACGATTCACTTTTGGTTCCAAGGGTCTTGACATGATTCTTGGAAAACAAAAATCAGTTCTAAATCGATCCAAACTAGGTTATAGAACCAAATCTAGACAAAGATCATACTTTGCTGTACTGAACCAGTTCAGACCTAAAGTTCAGGCAAGGGTACCCAAACTATGCCTGAACAAACAAACTGGATCAAATCAATACTGGATCCCCAAGGACAAGATTCACATCTTGCCAGACCATTATCGTGGCTTTAGTCCAGGGGGAGCCAAATTGAAAACAATATTTATTATTAGATAAAACTCAATTCTTGCTTGCAATTTGCATGATTGATTGTTTATTTAATTTCTGTAATTTATCATGCTTAGACTTAGGAATGGTTAGTTTAAGGACGGAACTAACGTAACTGAAATTTGACAACATAGTATTGGGTGGAGGTGAGATGATAGTACGTTAGGGAAACCAATTCTAATAAGGTCAAGTAGTCTCTACTTGGTCTCTTTAGACTGGTGAAACTAGCCGAAGCTACCGATCCAAAACCCAAACTAGTTAGACCAGAATTTTTCAAAAATTAATTTTGAAAATGAAATTTCATTAAAAGGCTTTGTCAAGGAAAGGGTTGATGATCCAATAAGGCTACGGCCAAAGAAGGCCTAGTGCCTCGCCAAGACCTGGAAGCCAATTTTTGAAATTCAAATTCAAATTATTCTTTGTCAAATTCGAATCTAACACAAATTTTCAGTTAGTTGTAGATTTAAACATTCTTTTTAAAATAAATTTAATTGTTTTCAAAATTAATTAAGTTTTTCAAAATAAATCATGTTTTTCAAAAATTCTTTTATCAAAACCTGTCTCACAAAACCTGTAAGGCTAACATGATTGATAACCCTAAAAATGGGTGAGACAGTAAACTTAACTTAATCAGAATTCATAACTGCATTGTTGTTTTAGTTTAGAAAGGCATTGACCTAACAATAAGTCAAACCATGGTCAAAGTAGTCAAACAATGATCAAAGCAGTCAAACCATGGTCAAAGTAGTCAAACCATAGTCAAATCATTTCAAACCATTGTCAAACCAATTAAACCATGGTCAAATGATGACAAAAGAACAAAAATGCCAATCAATACTCCATTCGGGCGCCCGTGATTCCTCGGGCGCCCCCCCATAACTTTATCTTCTCTCAAGGCAAAAAGCTGCCTTTAAACCTTGATCAGGGCGCCCGGAACCACGCGGGCGCCCCCATATCAGTCAAAGCAGCAAAAGCTGCAAAATCAACCTGACCGGGGCGCCCGGGCCACTGCAGGCGCCCCCAACCAGCCCTAGTCACTGCCAAAGGCAGAGACCACTGTCCCGGGCGCCCTGGAGCTCTCGGGCGCCCCCAATGACCTGCCTATAAAAGGGCATTCGAACCCCTTCTTCTTCCCACACCAAAAACCATCCTCCTTCCTCACTTCCTTCCTTCCAAGGAGATCAAGTGACACTTGTGCTTCCTCAATCTCAACCATGCCTCTCCGGTATGATTTCTTTTGCATTTTGAATTATTTTCTTAATTCATTTCTTATAAACGCATGTTTCTTAACTTAGAAAACGCCGAGCAAACCAAGCAAACCCCAGTACCGAACCGAGTCCAGACCCTAGGTTCCCGACTCTAGAACTGTGTAATAAGTTTGCTCGAACGACTTACAAGCCTATCAAAACTAGCTATCTCAATAGACATTTCTTTACCCAATCTTGTCCTTTAGCCATGAATGTCATAAACTTTTATCAACTAGATAATCTAGTATTCTGCACTCATTCAATTAACACATCTTTATGTGTAGAATTCTATAATAACATAGTTCGACAGAACGATCTCATGTTTGTCACTACTGTTCAAGGAATACCCTTGTCGATCACTCCTATTTTACTAAATCGATTTCTTGGACTACGACCCTCCCAGTCCACCTTTTGTTGCTACCCACCTAGGGATCCTCCATTTGATGCTCCCTACTCCCACATTACTCTAGACACTCTCCACTCCTATTTCTATAGGAAGCTAGACTCCCCGTAGCTAGACGATTTCAGTCCGTTGACCTTCAGGTCCAAGACTACGCCCTGTACAGAGTCCTGGTCCGCTGCATATTACCACTATCCACTAGGGATGTCATGACTATGTGACCTTTTCATGCCTTCCTTCTGTATGCCCTGATCCATCATTTAGACATTGACATCGGCCTTCACATATTCCACGCTATTTTACATGCCTCCAGTGTCACGACTCAGGGTCGGGTACGCACCCCCTTCTGCCACATCATCACCTCCATCCTTCATCACCACGGTCGTGACATTACCGTAGGTGAAATATCCATGATGACCGATTTTGACGAGATAGGGTTTAGGAACTTCTCTTTAGCTGGTATAGATGTATCGGCCACTGGGGTTTTGTGTAACGACCCGAAAAATTTTCTCAATATTTTCTTTAAAAATATTGACCATGCCTAGATGGATTCTCGAGGAACGTAGGGACACTAGTGTAAACCTTAGTATGATGCTCCATGATTTTCGATATAGAATAAGAAGCTAGGTGCTAATAGGCCTTACATGGGTTTTTCCTAGTACCATGGTTATTAGTGGATTCTAGGTAGAATTTAATATAAATAAAAATGGGTTTTAATTAGGAATATTAGCATGATTATGGGTGGGCCTTAGGAGAATTTTCGAAATTAATAAAAAAATAAAATAAAAATAAAATAGGAAAAAAAAATAAAGTGCATGCACCAAAGATTGAACCTTGGACCTATAGTACCACCATGCATGTACTAACCAATTCACCTAGCAAGGGAGTGCTATGAGAGAATGAAGTGGATTTTTGTTAAGGCTAAAGGAAGTGAAGAGTCATAGCATCATGTCTCTTCACTTGCCTCCTTCATCTAGTATATAAGAGGGAGGAATGGAAGAGGCAACTTAGCACTTAAGCATTTGTCTCTTCATCCACCAAAACTCCTTCTTCCCTTCTTCTTTCTTCTTCTAGCCGAAACCCACAAGGGTTTCTTTTCCATGGAAAAGGTTCACCAAGGACTCTATCTTGAAGATCTAAGGCTTTCTACAAGGCTACAAGGGCTAAGGAGAAGTTTAGGGTCAAGAAGGTTTCTCTTTTATTTTTATTCAAGGATTATATCCAAGATAAGGAAAGGTAAGACCCCCTCACCTGTGGTATGATAGCTTCCAAGTTGTTTGTCATGATCTAAGTTCTTGTTGGCATACTATGTTGAGAAATCCATAGTTAGGGCTTGTGAAGGTTTCGGCCAAACAAGTTTTTGAGGCTAAAATCATATTGAAAACCCCTATTATGTTTCCTAATGTTTACTCATGACAAGTTAAGCATAAAAGTATGATTTTAGAAATTTTGTAGCACCCTAAAACCCCTTAGGGTTTCGGCCACCATCAAGGTACCATGGCTAGGTTTAAACTCCAACCCTTCAAGCATTATTAGTATGTTTCCTATGATATTATATGGGTAATAATGGTGATTATATGAATTTTTCCTATGGGCTTATTACCCTTCTAGGGTTTCGTCCAACACATGGTTTAGGTCTAGGACTTAGGGTTAGATCCAATCAAGGGTTCAAATGGTTTTCTATGGCATAATATATAGTGTATTGGATGGTAATCATGACCTATGTGAATTTTCCATGGACCCATGGTCCTTTAGGGTTTCGGCCAAGTCCCTAATCTAGGGCTTGGATTGGGTTAAGGTCTCAAGGATGCGTGTTTATGGGTTACTATGATGTAAGTGTATGGTTAAGAATGATGTAAGGGTCTTTATGTTACCAAACCTTAGCTTTGTGTGTTATGCAATATGACCTTGTATGTTAGGTTCTATGTTATGTTTTACTCATGAATATTTAGGTCATATACCATGAACATGTGTAATTGATGTAGGGGTATGTTATGTTAAATAGAATAATGCATGTAGGAGGTGAAATGCCTATAATAGATATGTGTGTGTGAAGGTCTATGCATGTTTTTATGATGAAAGCCATGAACCTAAGTAGTATGCATCATGTTTATATGTAGCTTACCCATGCATGCTCTATGATGGATACTAGGATTATGTATGCTAATGAAATGTACCATGTATGAAATGCATGTTTATCTTATGTACCATGTATGAAATACATGTTTATCTTATGTACCATGATCATGCAAGCTTTATGAACCAAGATAATGTTTATGCCTGGAGGCATGATTATGTATGTATGTCATGTTTTTATGAATAAAAGAAGATGGATAAAGATGATGTTTATGCCTTAATTACGAATGATAAGTATGAATGATAAGTATGAATGATGAAGGCATAATGATGTTATGAAATAAGTATGAATGATGAGATGCCAAGCATAGTTATGTCATGCTTCATGTAACAAGATTATGTTATGTCCTAAGATATGTCAAGTATGAATGATGAAGCATACATAGTTATTTTACTTTATGAATGGGCTTGTATCGGACCGAAGTAAGGGTCCAAGGGATGGGCACCTTAAGAACGTCTCGGTTCTGGACTACCGTAGCTGTCCACGGTTCTGGGACTACCGTAGCTGTCCAATAAGGATGGGCACCTTAAGAACGCCTCGGTTTTTAGAACTACCGTAGCTGTTCCTACCCTAGTAGGTCGAGGCTAGCTACCTCGTATTTACTTAGGGATGCGCGCTTATGATGTATGTATGTGGTACAAGCCGGGGACCCCAATGATGTTATGATTATGTTTAAGTATTTAAAAGTATGATTTTAAATTAAGCATCCTTATGTATATGCATTTGACTCATGCATCCATTCATGTTATGCATTATGCCATGATAAGTATGTTTTATGCTTATGTTTATGTTAAGACTGTGCTTATGTCCATACTAAGAATTATGCCATGATAAGTATGTTTCATGCTCCTGTATATTAAGAATTATGTCATGATAAGTATGTTTCATGCTCAGGTATGTTAAGAATTATGTCATGCTAAGTATGTTTTAGGTTTATGTTTATGTTAAGAATCATGCTATGTTAGTTGTTCATATGCTTATGATTTACGCCAAGACTATGCTTATGTTTTATGTTTAGAATTATGTTATGTCAAATGCTTTATATAGTTATGTTTAAGTGACGTATGGTTTTAGTGAGTAGGAAATGGTCTTACTAAGCCTATGTGCTTATAGTCTTATTTTTCTCGTACCGCAGATCAAGCAAGAGGTTACTAAGGGAAGCAGCAGGAGGGGCAAGAGCATGTGTGTGTGTGGCGGTGACATGGCAAAGATTCTTTTATTTACACATATCGCATGTCTTGGGTTTTGAAATGCCTCCTTAGATTCTATGCTATGTTTATAATGGTTATGCCTAATGAATGACTTAAGACTCATGATATTTACGGATAAGTTACTTGCTACTTATGATGATTATGAATAAGCTATGGGATGGTTATATCATGATGCCATGCATGTCGTTAATATGCTAAGTCCAATGACACTAGGTTCATGAATGACAAATTTAGGCATGTATTGATGTTTCATGTATTAGTTGCATGGTTAAAAGCATGTGTAGAAGAAAAAAATTATTCCGCTGCATTAAGATGTTTTATATGTACATGTATGTTTCGCGTAACGCCGCTTTCTCGCCACACCATAAGGTGTGGGTAAAAAAGGCGGGCGTTACATTTTGACTTGGAGACGACACCGCGCCGGAGCTCAATCGACTCAGACGAGGAGGTAGACGTTGATGTTGCAGATGTAGCAGCAGAGGCCCGAGCACACATAGACGAGCCCCCTCCACCGACACTCTACGAGAGAGTGACACGGTTGGAGACACAGGTCCAGAGCCTCCGTGAGGAAGTGGAGGCAAACCATGCTGAAGATATGGAGACAAATCTAGGCTATTACACTGACTATATGAGTGCCCTTAGAGCTGAGAGGGAGGCCAGAGACGCACAGTATCACGAGATGATGACACTATTTCGATCCTGGCAGGCAGACTCTTCTGATCATCCCGGTCTCTCGTCCTAGATTTGATTAGCATTGTATTAGTGACTATTTGACTGCCCCTACTCAGTAGGGTTGACTCATGTGTAACTTGTATGACTGTGTTAGTTTTTCTCTGTTGACTAGCTGACTTATGGAAATGAGTACTTGTTTACTTTCTATTTGATCAGCAGTTAGGACTATGCTTGGTAGAATAGGTTAGTCTATGTTTTGGTTTTCTTACTACTTTGTCCATTTAAAAATCAGTTTTTAAAGTAGTTTTTAAATGCTTTCAAAATCAGCTTTTACTTAGTTTTGAAAAGGTTTGAAAAATAAATTTTTTGACTTAGTTTTATTTTAAAAACTACCCCCTTCAAAACTAGGGCTTTTTCGCAAATGGACTTAGCCTAGGCCCTAACCCTAGAAATGCATGCACCTATAGATTTAGAAGCAAGCATCTCACAAGCACCTTAGGGTACTTTTGATTGATAACCTAGAATGGGTTGAGATGCTTAGGTCTTTGCCTTAATTCAAGATGCTTTAAGTCAGTGCATCTGCAGTAATTGGGGCACTAAATACAACTTACACAGTAATCAAGTTAAGTGTCAAGTTTAGAAAATCTAACTTGAACAGAATGTTGGAAATGGATGGCTAGAGAGGGGGGGGTGAATATAGTCAATCTCTTTTTCTTGGCACTTATCAAGATTTCTGCACTCAATCTTATCAGTAGCACAACGGAAGAAATAAAGCAATAGAGCAGTGCAGAAAACCAAAACAAAAACCGAAAACAAACAACCACAATTAGCAAGATCGCTAACAAGGAGGGTTTACAAGGTTCGGGGATAACTTGCCCCCAAGGTTCGTAGAATCGCGATCCTACACAGGATCGATTTGGGGTCAGGATCGGATCGGTCAGGATCGGATCGTAAAATCGTACGATCCTATCAAAAACCCTTAAAATGAAAAAATATACAATTTTTATTAACACTATAATGAAAATAATCACGTTTAACTTCAAGAATATTCTATTTATTACAAGATGATCCAATTTAATTGTCAACCTATTAGATAATAGACATCTAAAGACTCATCATTTTAGAAAAAAGATATAACATAATATTATTAATCAAAAACTAACTAAAAAATAATTAAATAAATATTTAAATAATCTTAAAACACTAACACTAACGATGTAAAAGATAAAAAAAATAATAAAAAAGATTAATAATCTTCTGGGCCTCTGAAAAGGCTTTAAACAATATTTTTTGGGATTCAATCTTAAAACTAACTTGTAGATCTTTGAACGAGTTTCAATTTGATATATTATAGGTCACGTGGTTCAATCCGAGTCAAAAGTTATGACCTCTTAAAGCTTTCATCGATCCTGTTCCGATTCTGTTCCGATCCTGTCCGATCCTATACGATCCTGTCCGATTCTGTCTGATCCTACCGATCCTGCTGCGATCCTGCTACAAAAAACGATTCTGCGCGATTCTGGATCGTTTTCTGGCATAGGATCATAGGATCGTACGATCCAGGATCGCGATTCTGCAAACTATGCTTGCCCCTACTCCTTGGCGTGCCCTTAAGGTGGGCGATCCCTTGATCGTCGGCAGATCAAGCCCCGGCTTTCACCGGATATAACACAACCTCCTTCTCAGTGGAGAAACCTCTCCACAGTATTTCAATCACAAATATAGTTTAAGCACAAAGAAACAACAAGAAGGATCTTACTCAAACACTTAGCAAGGACAAGAACACAGCAAGCTTCCCTGAGCTCCACCCAGTGGCGATCTCACACAAGAACCCTTCTTCGTGTCTTCCCACTGTCGGACTCCAAGCTCCTTGTTCTCTCCTTCAAGCGCTCAATTAATGGATGATTACTTCTCGATCGCTTGCTCAAATTGATGAAAACATCAAGAACACAGCAAGCAAGTTGTGGAGAACACAAGGCGCGGCAAGAACACTAGTTCACGAACTCTGCTTCCACGAAGCCAACTTCCGCCCTTTTGATTCTCCACACAGCACCAGGTGACAACATCCTCCGTAGCCTCCAGCTACTTCACTGCCAACGTCAGCTACCACTGAGCCCTCTCTGGTCTTCCTGAGATCCCCTCAGCCAAGCCCCAGTCTCGGCTCCAGTCTGCAGCTCGGCCGTTGCAACCTGAAATAGAGAATCGGACAAACCTGCTCCAAGGAAAGCCTCCATTGACCTCTCCTTGAGTGTTTGAATCCTCCCCTGTCACCTGCAGCTTAATCAGACTGTTAGAGCAGTAAATCATACAGTAAATCAAATATCAGAGGCAAACAGCAGCGAATCAGATACGATCAGACGCTCTGACCGCGTCTGACAGTGCAATTTGAATTAAAGTGATCGGTCACCGGACCGATCCAGGACTTGTGGATCGGTCACCAGACCGATCTACTGCTGTACTGGGATTCCCAGCTCTTACGGCAACACAACCTGATCGGTCACCGGACCGATCAGAGTGAAGCCTGATCGGTCACCAGACCGATCAAAGTCAAGCCTGATCGGTCACCCAGACCGATCAGGACAGATGAACAGTGGTTTTTTAATCAGCTCCTAAGTCCCTGATCGGTCACCGGACCGTTCAGGACTTGATCAGCAAGGGAACTCACTCACTTCCCGCTCCCTGATCGGTCACCAAACCGATCAGGAGCAAGGCAGCAAGGAAGCAACCTGCTCTTTGATCGGTCACCGGACCGATCAGAAGCCACACAGTAGGTTCTCAACCTCACTGTGCGCTCCCTGATCGGTCACCAGTCTGATCAGACATCGCTGGATCGGTCACCAGACCGATCCACGAAGGAGCAGCGTGCCAATGTCCCTGATCGGTCACCAGACCGATCCAGGGACTCAACCCTAGCCCTCCAAGCTAGTGTTTCATCCACCTTAGCCCTCCAAGCCAAGGATTTTTCCATCTAACTCTCCAAGTTGGGAATTTGCACCTAACCCTCCAAGTTAGGACTTTTCACCTAGCCCTCCAAGCTAGGACTTTTCACCTAGCCCTCCAAGCTAGGACTTTTCACCCAACCCTTCCGAGTTAGAATATCATCCAACCTAGCCCTCCAAGCTAGGCACCTGACCCTCCAAGCCAGGACTTTTTCACCTAATCCTCCAGGATGGGAATTTGCACCTAACCCTCCAAGTTAGGACTTTTCACCTAGCCCTCCAAGCTAGGACTTTTCACCCAACCCTTATGAATTAGGACTTTTCCAACACCTAGCCCTCCACGCTAGGACTTTTCACACCTAACCCTCCAGGTTAGGATTTTCCAACACCTAGCCCTCCAGGCTAGGATTTTCCATATCATGCCTAATCCTTGATCAGGACTTAATCATAATCATCATAATCATAATCAACCTAAACTAAAATCGATGTCAACACCAAAACAACAATCAGGGCCAAACTGCATCAACAATCTCCCCCTTTTTTTTGTTTGACAATCCAATTTTAAGTTTAGGGATTCTCAATCAATTGCTCAACTTTAGAATCATAGGGGAATCCAGATCCTCCCCCTACAACATGATCATCCTAAACTTATCCAATCCACACTCTCCCCCTTTGTCGAACACCGAAAAGGAGCTAGAGGGGCTGTTAAGTTTTAAACAAACTCCCCCTCAACCCTAGGGGTATCCCAAATCAACAAAGATGTAATTGGTTTTTGGATAACCATATGAACACATGTGAAAAAGATAGAGCAAGATATAACAATCACATGCATCATACAAACATAAAGTAACAACTCACAAAGCATGCCATAACATTCATATGTATCAAGTAAACATAACATTATAAGTATGAACATGGCAATGTAGCAAATATGCCGATCATAGTCATATAAACTGTTGTTGCAAGTTGCATCAATGATGTTCCTCTTTAAGTGTTTTATTGTTTGACAATACACTTAAGTCAGTGATACAATAAATAGACAAAGGGGAGAAAAAGTGAAGTAACCAAAGCTGAGGAAAAGTCCTAGTTAATCTAGGCATCGAAACCCTAAGTCCCAGCGAAGGGCTGCTGGGCACCTAGCGAAGGGCTGCTGGGCACCTAGCGAAGGGCTGCTAGGTATTAAAACCCCAAGTCCTAGTGAAGGGATGCTAGGTACCTAGCGAAGGGCTGCTAGGTATCGTAACCCTAAGACCTAGCGAAGGGCTGCTAGGCACCTAGTGAAGGACTACTAGGCATAGAAGACCTAGCGAAGGGTTGCTAGGCACCTAGTGAAGGACTACTAGGCATAGAAGACCTAGCGAAGGGTTGCTAGGCACCTAGCGAAGGGCTGCTAGGCATAGAAGACCTAGCGAAGGATTGCTAGGCACCAGGCGAAGGACCGCTTGGTAACAAAGACCTAGCGAAGGGATGCTAGGCACCTGGCAAAGGGCTGCTAGGGAATGAAGACCTGGCGAAGGACTGCTAGGCACCTAGCGAAGGATTGCTATGTAATAAAGTCTTTGTCCAAGGGACTAAGCAACTTAGCTGAGCGATGACTAAGGATAGGAGTAGAGACGGGTCAGGATTTGGGCGTCTCGAGGTCCGGGAGTATCGGAAGCTAAGTAAAAGTCCACCCGAAGGACTGGGTGGCAACCGTCTCCTGAATGGAGTAGGTGAAGGGCGAGTTCTCGGGGATGGGAACTTGTGCCGGTTCGACCTAGGGTTTCGTGGAGATCCGAAGTCCGAACCAAGTCCTTAAGACCAATACTATATGTATCTATGCTTTGTGTTTGTGGATATTGCAGGTACCAAGAACCGAAGACAAAGCAAACTTGTTGGAGGCCCTAACCAGGGCGCCCTCATGCACCAGGGCGCCCTCATGCACTAGGGCGCCCTGGCCAACAGCCTATTTCGCTGCTGCGAGTCCGAAGCAAGTGGATAGGCGCTGACTGGGTTCAAGATGGGCGCCCGGAAGATCCGGGGCGCCCTGGTCAAAGCTGTTATCAGCTGCGGCGAAGTAGACGCAGGGATAAAGTTTGACCGAGTCTTCCGGGGCGCCCCCCAGGAGGCCTTTATAAGGGGCCTCGACCCCTCTGCTTCTGAGACAACAATCCAGAGCCATTCTGATCATTCCGACCAATGACAACACGCTAGAAACGAGGCTCTACGACCGGGAGGCTCCAGGAGGAGGTTCGCGGCACTTCGGAGGTCCAGATCGGCCGAGCTTCATACTTTTTCTCGTTGGTTTGCTTTTTAATTACTGTACTTAAATTTCTATATCATTGCTTGTAATTCTGCACTGTAAGTCGGGTTTCTCCGCCTCGGGAAAGTCTGGAAAGGAGACCAATAGTGGATGGGCGTACCCGTGTATAGGCCTTGGATGTACTGACCCTGGGGGGTCGGGAACCAAGTAAAAATCCGCCGTGTCACTGTCTTTGTTTTTCTTCGTTATATTATTTTCCGCTGCGCTAACACTCTAAGTCTAGATCGAAAGTTTACGAAGTACTCCGAAAGATTTCGAACGGTCGATATTCACCCCCCCTCTATCGACGGCACCAGTCCTACAATTGGTATCAGAGCCGAGCCGCTCTTCACCGGACTAACCGCCGACCGAGCAACGACGCCAGGAGTTGAGGGGGAGCTCAGGGGTGAATCAGGTATTTTTTTAAAATGTCCATTTTTAAATTTCATATTATATGCTTCACATGCAGGGAGAGAGGGCACTATAAAAATCAGTGCCCTACTCATAAAAATCGTTCATCACCGGCGGCAAAGGGGGCACCAGCGCCAGGAGTCCGGAGAGATAAAAGCCATATCAGATGCTTCAAGTGCGAAAAATTCGGACAGTACAAAAACAAATGTCCGGCAAAGGTACGAAAAATTTATGTTCCAAAAATTTTACAAGTCCCTGCACTGCCATGTGATAAAATAGTTAATTTTTCTGATAAAGTAGATTTACTGCATAGTAAAATTAACACTTTGCATGTTAAATTACAAAACGTGAATATGATCAAAATATCAGAAATTAATTGTTTAATTCAGAATATCAATTCAATAATTGCTAAAATTAATTCTGATAATTTATCTGATAAAATTAATCCTGATATTTTATCTGATAAAATTAATCCTGATAATTTATCTGATAAAATTAATCCTGATAATTTATCTGATAAAATTAATTCTGATAATCTTAATTCAGACAAAATTAATCCTAAGGATAATTCGGAATTCAAATTTGAAAATCCTAAGGATAAATCCGAATTCAAATTTGAATATCTTAAGGATAATTCAGAAAGTAATTCTGAAAATCTCAAAATTAATTCAGAAATTAATTGTGAAAATCTTAAAGATAATTTAGAGATTAATGTTGAAAATATTGAAAATATATCTGAGAATAATAGTGAAGATAAAATTCTCCTAGATAATAACTTAATCATAGATAATATTGAATATTATTATAAAACTTTAACTAATGGCCCCTTTTACTCCACCTACTGTGAGAATATTGAAAAATCTAATCTTGAGGAGGATATGGAATTTTCTAAGATAAAGGCCATAATCAATAAAAATTACAAAAATTCAAATAAATCAAAATTATTAGAAAAACTTGAAAAGAAAGATAAAGATGAAGAAGAAATTTTTGAAATAATGAAAATGATGAATTTAAACCCACAATTATTAATTAATCATTATAACCTTAATCCAAATTAAATCCTAATTAAATTCAAATTAATTTAAATTAAATCCTAATTAAATTCAAATTAATTAAATTAAATCCTAATTAAATTCAAATTAATTTAAATTAAATCCTAATTAAATTCAAATTAATTTAAATTAAATCCTAATTAAATTCAAATTAATTTAAATTAAATCCTAATTAAATTCAAATTAATTAAATTAAATCCTAATTAAATTCAAATTAATTAAATTAAATCCTAATTAAATTCAAATTAATTAAATTAAATCCTAATTAAATTCAAATTAATTTAAATTAAATCCTAATTAAATTCAAATTAATTTAAATTAAATCCTAATTAAATTCAAATTAATTAAATTAAATTCTAATTAAATTCAAATTAATTCAAATTAAATTCTAATTAAATTCAAATTAAATCCTAATTAAATTCAAATTAATTCAAATTAAATCCTAATTAAATTCAAATTAATTTAAATTAAATCCTAATTAAATTCAAATTAATTTAAATTAAATCCTAATTAAATTCAAATTACTTTAAATTAAATCCTAATTAAATTCAAATTAATTTAAATTAAATCCTAATTATATTCAAATTAATTTAAATTAAATCCTAATTAAATTCAAATTAATTCAAATTAAATCCTAATTAAATTCAAATTAATTAAATTAAATCCTAATAAAATTCAAATTAATTAAATTAAATCCTAATTAAATTCAAATTAAATCTTAATTAAATTCAAATTAAATCTCAAATAAATTTAAATATTAATTAAATTCAAATTAAATATTAATTAAATTCAAATTAAATTTTAATTAAATTCAAATTAAATCTTAATTCAAATTCGAATTAATTAATTCTTAATAATTCAAATTCGAATTAATTAATTCTTAATAATTCAAATTCAAATTAATTAATTCTTAATAATTCAAATTCGAATTAATTAATTCTTAATAATTCAAATTCAAATTAATTAATTCTTAATAATTCAAATTCAAATTAATTAATTCTTAATAATTCAAATTCAAATTAATTAATTCTTAATAATTCAAATTCAAATTAATTAATTCTTAATAATTCAAATTCAAATTAATTAATTCATAATAATTCAAATTCAAATTAATTAATTCTTAATAATTCAAATTCAAATTAATTAATCCAAAGTAATTCAAATTAATTAATTAAATCTAAAATAATTCAAATTAATTCTAATTAATTAATTAAATAATTCGAATTAATTCAAATAATTTAATTAAAATTCAATTAAATTCAAATTAAGTCAAATAATTTAATTAAAATTCGATTAAATTCAAATTAATTCAAATAAACTTAATTAATTCAATTTACTCCAATTAAAATTTGACTTTAAAACATCAATTAATTTTTAATTAAATCCAAGTTTCACTTAAATAACTTAAACTCGAACTAAAACTAAAATCATACCCAAACTATAACAATTAAAACTAATAACATTAAATATGTCAAAGTGGGTTGACATATTCGCGGGTTCACACGACATGTATCAAATCGAGAATTTGATACATTTTAGAAACTTAAATAAAATTATTTGACTTGTTTGACTCATGCATAACTGCCATGACATACATTTGCTATTCTTTTAAAATATATGACATGTTATGCATATTTAAATTTTATGCATATATTAGAACGGCTATAGGAAAAAGAATAATTGAAACTTGATCAACCTAGTATTGGGTGGCGGTGAGATGATAGTACGTTAGGGAAGCCAATTCTAATAAGATCAAGTTCACTTGGTCTCTTTAGACTGGTGAAACTAGCCGAAGCTACCGATCCAAAACTCAAACTAGTTAGACCAGAACTTTTTCAAAGATTAATTTTGAAAATGAAACTTCATTAAACGGCTTTGTCAAGGAAAGGGTGGATGATCCCATAAGGCTACGGCCAAAGAAGGCCTAGTGCCTCGCCAAGACCTGGAAGCCAATTTTTGAATTTCAAATTCAAATTATTTTTTGTTAAATTCAAATCTAACACAAGCTTCAATTAATTCTTAGAGTTAATAAATTAAGAAAAATAAATCAAGCATCTCACAATACACCTATAAGGCAACTATGCTTGTTGTATTGATACATCTAAAATGGGTGAGATGTTAAGGACTAATGAATTGAAAAATATTTTTCAAAATTATTTTTCAAAATTATTAGAATATTTTCATAAAAATATATTTTCAAAATAGTGCTTCAACATAATAATATTTTTATGGAATTCATGCTTGTCTGTTTGATTATATATATTATACATTTTCCAAAAATATATCTTTTTCAAAAATTTGTTTGACTCACTCAATTAGACACAAGCCTCTTAGGACAATACTAATGTTCCTTAAGGCACTTAGATAGAGTCAAATGGTATCGGGTACAGGGGGAGTACTTTTCATTTTTGTGTTTTCAAAAATTTGCACTTTAAAAATTACTATTATTTGAAAATACTTTTCGAAAACTGAGCTTTAAATCGTTATCACTTGTGTTTTTCGAAAAAAAAGGGTTATGTTGTAAAATTTACCTATCTTGTTTGATTTTGATAAACCCTAAAGACACAGAGGAAAGTCCACTTCATAATCTACAAGGACTCCTAGGACGTGTCAGACTTAGGGGGAGTCTAAATCAAACTTCTGAAAAAGTTTCTTTTAATTAATTGTTTTGAAATTATTAGAAAATTCCTTCGATTTGAATCAAACCTTAAGATTCAGAGGAAGAGTACTTGTGGCCAACAAGCTTCCCAGGACTGGGTCAAGTTTAGGGGGAGGTCAAATTAAAAGAATTATTGAATATTTCAAATGTTTTCATCCGTGGTATTTTCAAAATCCTATTGAAAACATAAGTATTATTTTAAAATGCTATCAATTTTTTTTTCAAAAATTCATCTAATTTTGATCAATTTTAAATAATATCTTGAGTTTGAAAAATCTTCCAGGACACTTAGGAAAATGTCCTTGTAGTCAACAAGGTTTTCTATGATTGTGTCAGACTGGAAGAAAACCAAATCAAGTATTATAACTTTAAAATTCTTATATTTTTCAAAATTAACTTACATTCTGTGACTTATGAAATTTTTGAAATATTATTTACCTGGGTTGGAAAACTCTCAGGACACTTAGGAAATGTCCTTGTAGTCAACAAGGTTTCCTAGGATGGTGTCAGACTGGAAAATAATCCAAGTGAAGTCAAATATTATGTTTTCAAAAGTACTTATATCTTTCAAAGCCTAATATTCTTTCAAAAGTACTTAATTTAAAAAAAAATATTTTTCAAAAGTACCTACTCTTTTCAAAAAAAAAAAAAACTCAATACATTTTTCAAAGGTACTTATATTTTTCAAATATTACTTATTATTTTTCAAAATATCATTTTTCAAAACTCCTGAATCTATTATTTTTCAAAAGTAGTTGCATGCCACAAAGATCATCTTTCAAAATATTTGGCATTTTCTCAAAAATATTGTCTAAGTTGTCTGAGCTCATAATACTTAAGTATTAGTTTTATGCTATGTGTTCAAAAGTTCATACTAAGTACTTTCAAAATACTCTCATTGTTGGCGCAAGTATTTCTGTTTTTTGATGTATGACAAAGGGGGAGAGGTGTGCTTAAGTTAGAAAATTTTTTTGATCAAAATGTTTTACAAAACTAAGGTCATGTTTTAGTTTGATCCCAAGGATGGTAAGTTAGCCCCTTAAACCAATCTAACTTAAGTTATTGTCAAACACCAATCTAACTTAAGTTTAGGTGTGCTTAAGTTAGAAATTTTTTTTGATCAAAATGTTTTACAAAACTAAGGTCATGTTTTAGTTTGATCCCAAGGATGGTAAGTTAGCCCCTTAAACCAATCTAACTTAAGTTATTGTCAAACATCAAAAAGGGGGAGATTGTTGTTGCAAGTTGCATCAATGATGTTCCTCTTTAAGTGTTTTAATGTTTGACAACACACTTAAGTCAGTGATACAATAAATAGACAAAGGGGAGCAAAAGTGAAGTAACCAAAGCTGAGGAAAAGTCCTAGTTAATCTAGGCATCGAAACCCTAAGTCCCAGCGAAGGGCTACTGGGCACCTAGCGAAGGGCTGCTAGGTATTAAAACCCCAAGTCCTAGCGAAGGGATGCTAGACACCTAGTGTAAAATCCGACACGTTTATTCCACTCTGGAAAATTTTCAAAAAGTCCCTAGAATTATCTGGGCTCTTAGACAATATTTTAAGGAGTTAAATGGATAAGAACTAAAGCTTAAAGGGGTTTTTTGCCAAAATGTTCAAATTTAGGGGCAGAATGGTAAAAGGTCCAAAATGTTTGGACTAATATGGAAATTTCCCTTTACCTTATAAGCTGTCTTTTTCGCTAATCACCGCAAGCCCTAGGTTGTAGCCGACTCAAACTCCCATTTTCATCGCGTTCTTCCCTTCCGGCCGAAACCGACGCAGCTTCTTCAACCTTCTTCTCCTGCTCAGCGACGGGCGACGGTTGATCCTCCTCAGGCGAGAGTGGCATCAGAGTGCAGTGAGTGCAGGGGTGTCTCTTCCATCTCCGGCCGCTCCGCTGTAAGTTTTCTCCTGTCGGAGCTACGCAAGGACGATCGAGCAAGTGGTCTGGTTAGGGCAGCAGCTGTGATCTTCTGCCGCCGGCCACCGGGAGCACAACCTCGCAAATAAATAACCGGTATTAGACAGCAGGAGAAGGTGCTCGGCGCTCGGGATCTGAGGTAAGCTTGGTTGTTTGCATTAGAGTCGGAACAGAGGGATTGAGCTAAGGAGGGGAATGAGAAACTGAATCCTTGTGTGTTGGCAGATCTGATTTCGGAAACTGGAATTTGGAACTTGGTCTCCAATCCCGCATCCTCTACATGCTGTGTGTTTCGACAGTGGAGCTGAGGCGAGGACACAGGATCGTCAGATTCGAAGCGAAGGGGTTGTGCCAAAGCCAATTCAGGTAGGTTTTGAGTTGTGTTGATTCGATTGGTGTGAGATATCAACTCTATTTGGAATGGATTCGATCTTAATCCTGTTCTTGCATCCTAGGATTTTCTGTTTGGAACCATAGTTGGAATTAGTTCTTCTTTAGGTTTGGTTTTGGTGCAAATTGGGAATATGATCAGATCTCATATTAATGTGTATGGGTTGGTTGCGGATGGTTTGTGCTGGGCACTAACAAGTCTGCCCTGCTCCTTGTATTTGCCGTGAGCTTGGATAGGAATGGTGAATCTAATGGGTGATGGTATTAGGTTACTGTCTTCTTTAGAGTTGGATGATAATTGACCATTTGATTTTATGTTTTGTTATAAGCATTAGTGTTTGTAATGGATTTGGGTTTTAGTAGTGTTGCTTTGTTGATTAGGGGTTGATGTCTACCGTGTGTATAAGTTGGGTAGAAATGGTATTGGGATTTTAATTGTATATGGTCTAATCCACTTGAATGTGTATGCTTTTACCGGGGGCAAATTCCAAGTTGGAATTCTAGATCAAGCGATAGCTTGATATGTGAACTGTGATTGGGTGAAAGGTTAGCTTGGTATTTGTTAGGCATCTTGCCATGTACACCTTGGACCTTGAAGCTAACTGGGTTATGGATTAGTTATATTTAAGGTGACCATTGGGTTAAACCTAAACTTGAAACCTGACCGCAATCTAGAAAGGGATAATCATTTAATTAGATTAATTAAATGAAGTACGAGGGTTAAGTTAATCCTAATACGGTGTAGGAATTTGTTTAGCTACTTAATAATTATTGTGATAGCTAAAACTATGTCCTTGATACAGGACACTGATTGTGGCGGAGTATCAGACGAGAGGCTCTCTTCGTATACGGACTCCTACTTTGAGGCGGGTACCCTTTGACTTATCTCTTTTGATATTGTCATGTGATTATGCATAGTCTGTTATAGATAGCAGTAAGATTATACGCTATCCCTGTTTAGTATGCCTGTTCTGGATACTTATTGGTTATCCCTGTTTATTATACCTGTTCTGGATACTTGTTGTTTATCCCTGAGTTATTATACCTGTTCTGGATACATGTGGTTTATCCCTGAGTTATTATGTTGTACTTCCATACAGTCTCAGGTATTGTCATATCTATATGTATGCTTAGATATCGGGATGTACCTCTTGCACTTGACCTTGAGAGATCTGTAGTTTCAGGCCAGTATACCTTGTAGGTTACCTGTATTTCCTGTTGTAGGATTTCAGATTGAGACCTAGTATACTGAGGACTTGGGGAGGGAGGTATGTGTATCTATCATACACCATCCTTGCACTGTTGCATGCCGGCGATCAGCGACTCCCTTGTGGTTGAGCCTAATCGTCTTCCGGTACATGATATGCACGCACAGCCACTCATGGGTTAGTGGATACCGTAGATGTGTGCATTTGCCCTGTATTGCTCCGTTCGTCCACTATGAGGAGGGTGAGCGCGGGCGTGGTAGCAGCCAGGGGTCCCTTCTCGTACTGAGCCACGAGGAGATGAGAGCGGAGCTCCCTCATATATACATGAGGTAGGGGGGTGGTCCCCCGGCCAGCATCCTGTCCACCCGGTCACTCAGGAGCAGTGATGGCAGGGTGCGTACAGTTTGTCACAGCTCTACCCACGCGGACGTCGTGGACGATATCCTGACTGGGACTAGGGGGTGACACATGTCATTGCACCATGTGCATATTTGCATTGTGCATTGTTTTGCTGCACTTATTTGCTGCACTTGTTTGACATCGCATATTCTGGAGACTTGTTATCTGAGCTTATATGTCTATTGGTTTTCCTCTGGTATTTCTTACCCTCTATACAGGTTAGATGGATTCAGGTATATATCTACTTAGGTATGTTCAGTACTAGTCTTTCCCTACTGTTGCTATGAGACTGTAGTAGCTGAACTCTTATTGTTGGTATAACCTTCTATGCATATCTGTTGGGTATTCGCTGAGCTATGGACTCACCCCGTTGCCATATATGTTCATTTTCAGGTTGATGTCTGCGAGGAGATCCCGAGCCGCCAGTCCCCAGCTCCAGCGGAGCTCTTTTTGATTTTGGCATTACGTTGTTTCGGTTATGGACCCTGTAGTATTTATTATGCTTCCGCTATTTTGATTTGAACATGTATGCACGTTTTATTTGATGGTATTGTACTTTTGAGTCCTATGTTGGACTTCGATTGGTTTTGGTTTTGTTCCTGCCCCCTGGCAGCTCAGGTGAGTTCGGATTTGGTTTTTCGATAGTTATAATCATATAACTGTTGTTTCTGCTTATATCTGAGGCCTGTGGCCCTTTAAACTGCGTGGTTGTGCAAATATATATTGCGTGGATTGTTATATAGATTGTATGTATGTGTAAATTGTCCGCCGGACAGGGGAGGTGCTGTCCGATTTTATATTGGATCAGCGGCTCCTGGGTCTCGGGGCGTGACAATTTATTTTGGTATCAGAGCTCAGGTTGTCGGATACCTTGAGTGCTTTTGGATTTACGGTGTTTATCTGGTACCAATTATTTTTGGTATCAAGCCCAGGATGCGGGATACCATCGATTCGTGGATTTCTCGGAATTTAAATCTGACACTGAATTGGTAGGTGTCGGAGCTCGAGTTTGATGTTATTCATCCGAGTACATTACGGATTTTTAAAGCCGTGTTTGCGATGCGACGGCAATTTGGGGACTTGGCAGCGACAGGACTTCTCCAGGCGGCAAAAGGTATATCTTCTGCACCTATCCTACCTTTAGTGCTCATTATCAGACTTAGAATTGGTTAGATTATCCCAACTTGGTGGGATCGTATATTCATATTTGATGGATATATATTTGTAGACTCGGTTTAGTTGGATTGACATGTTGTCAATCTATCTTATTGGTGATCGTTCATGGGAGCGACTCGTTGGTACATTGCGGATAATACCTTGGAGTGGAGAATGTTAATTCTCTAGTGACATCGATTGTTGAATCGGAAAGCTAAGGTCGAATATGTCGGTAATTCGTTGGAGGTTAAAGATTTTGGTTTTTCAGGACCTTATAGGGTTTTGACCAGGGAGTGAAGGAATTGGACTGTGTTGTTGGAATACGAGTCGACGGTCGGTGTGACTCACTAGTTGCTACGCTAGTCTATGAGGGATTCTGACTTATAGGTTGAGTGCATATGGTTGGATAATCTCGATGGTGCATCGGGATATACGACTCACTAGGGTGCGGAGGATGTGGAGTTAGCTGTATCTTTACCTGTCAGTGAGATATTGGACATAAATCAGGAGGTCAAAGATGTCCATTGAATTTCGGTTATTATATCCCCATCGTGGATTATTAGTTCACCATATGATAAGGTTGTTATCACTGTGGACTTTCTCATTGGTATTTCAGAGGTGGATTGAAATTGATAAATCTCTATGATATGATGTATTTTGAAGATTCTATTAGTAGAAATGGACCTACCGGATTTGTAGCTTTGATAGATCATTAAACGGATAAATGATCTTTTGGTGGTTGATTATTTAGGAAGTCTGTTATTGATAGCAGCATATGGTACGACATATTGGCATAATCTTTAAATTATATGTTATTTTCTGATGGTCCATTGGAGGATATAAGTATACCTATATATGACTTGTGATGTTTGGGAGGATGTTACTTACTTGTGGATACTCGGGTGCTGCACCTGGACTTGATATTTTATATTTGAGTATCGAAGTATAGATTGCGTCAGTGATCTTAGGATGGAGTGCCCTAGATAGGTGTGATGATTGAATGATTGATCGGGTGTGTCTGGTTATTAAATGATAACCTCTGGATTGATAACTCCAGTTGCTTCATAGTACTGTAACCTTAGGGTATCAGCCGAAGTGGTTACTCATGATGGGTATGAACATGTTTAGCTGCTAGTGGGTGTCATATGAGGAATGATCGAAATTTGGGGACCAAATTTTTATTAGTGGGGGAGGATGTAAAATCCGACACGTTTATTCCACTCTGGAAAATTTTCGGAAAGTCCCTAGAATTATCTGGGCTCTTAGACAAAATTTTAAGGAGTTAAATGGATAAGAACTAAAGCTTAAAGGGGTTTTTTGCCAAAATGTTCAAATTTAGGGGCAGAATGGTAAAAGGTCCAAAATGTTTGGACTAATATGGAAATTTCCCTTTACCTTATAAGCTGTCTTTTTCGCTAATCACCGCAAGCCCTAGGTTGTAGCCGACTCAAACTCCCATTTTCATCGCGTTCTTCCCTTCCGGCCGAAACCGACGCAGCTTCTTCAACCTTCTTCTCCTGCTCAGCGACGGGCGACGGTTGATCCTCCTCAGGCGAGAGTGGCGTCAGAGTGCAGTGGGTGCAGGGGTGTCTCTTCCATCTCCGGCCGCTCCGCTGTAAGTTTTCTCCTGTCGGAGCTACGCAAGGACGATCGAGCAAGTGGTCTGGTTAGGGCAGCAGCTGTGATCTTCTGCCGCCGGCCACCGGGAGCACAACCTCGCAAATAAATAACCGGTATTAGACAGCAGGAGAAGGTGCTCGGCGCTCGGGATCTGAGGTAAGCTTGGTTGTTTGCATTAGAGTCGGAACAGAGGGATTGAGCTAAGGAGGGGAATGAGAAACTGAATCCTTGTGTGTTGGCAGATCTGATTTCGGAAACTGGAATTTGGAACTTGGTCTCCAATCCCGCATCCTCTACATGCTGTGTGTTTCGACAGTGGAGCTGAGGCGAGGACACAGGATCGTCAGATTCGAAGCGAAGGGGTTGTGCCAAAGCCAATTCAGGTAGGTTTTGAGTTGTGTTGATTCGATTGGTGTGAGATATCAACTCTATTTGGAATGGATTCGATCTTAATCCTGTTCTTGCATCCTAGGATTTTCTGTTTGGAACCATAGTTGGAATTAGTTCTTCTTTAGGTTTGGTTTTGGTGCAAATTGGGAATATGATCAGATCTCATATTAATGTGTATGGGTTGGTTGCGGATGGTTTGTGCTGGGCACTAACAAGTCTGCCCTGCTCCTTGTATTTGCCGTGAGCTTGGATAGGAATGGTGAATCTAATGGGTGATGGTATTAGGTTACTGTCTTCTTTAGAGTTGGATGATAATTGACCATTTGATTTTATGTTTTGTTATAAGCATTAGTGTTTGTAATGGATTTGGGTTTTAGTAGTGTTGCTTTGTTGATTAGGGGTTGATGTCTACCGTGTGTATAAGTTGGGTAGAAATGGTATTGGGATTTTAATTGTATATGGTCTAATCCACTTGAATGTGTATGCTTTTACCGGGGGCAAATTCCAAGTTGGAATTCTAGATCAAGCGATAGCTTGATATGTGAACTGTGATTGGGTGAAAGGTTAGCTTGGTATTTGTTAGGCATCTTGCCATGTACACCTTGGACCTTGAAGCTAACTGGGTTATGGATTAGTTATATTTAAGGTGACCATTGGGTTAAACCTAAACTTGAAACCTGACCGCAATCTAGAAAGGGATAATCATTTAATTAGATTAATTAAATGAAGTACGAGGGTTAAGTTAATCCTAATACGGTGTAGGAATTTATTTAGCTACTTAATAATTATTGTGATAGCTAAAACTATGTCCTTGATACAGGACACTGATTGTGGCGGAGTATCAGACGAGAGGCTCTCTTCGTATACGGACTCCTACTTTGAGGCGGGTACCCTTTGACTTATCTCTTTTGATATTGTCATGTGATTATGCATAGTCTGTTATAGATAGCAGTAAGATTATACGCTATCCCTGTTTAGTATGCCTGTTCTGGATACTTATTGGTTATCCCTGTTTATTATACCTGTTCTGGATACTTGTTGTTTATCCCTGAGTTATTATACCTGTTCTGGATACATGTGGTTTATCCCTGAGTTATTATGTTGTACTTCCATACAGTCTCAGGTATTGTCATATCTATATGTATGCTTAGATATCGGGATGTACCTCTTGCACTTGACCTTGAGAGATCTGTAGTTTCAGGCCAGTATACCTTGTAGGTTACCTGTATTTCCTGTTGTAGGATTTCAGACTGAGACCTAGTATACTGAGGACTTGGGGAGGGAGGTATGTGTATCTATCATACACCATCCTTGCACTGTTGCATGCCGGCGATCAGCGACTCCCTTGTGGTTGAGCCTAATCGTCTCCCGGTACATGATATGCACGCACAGCCACTCATGGGTTAGTGGATACCGTAGATGTGTGCATTTGCCCTGTATTGCTCCGTTCGTCCACTATGAGGAGGGTGAGCGCGGGCGTGGTAGCAGCCAGGGGTCCCTTCTCGTACTGAGCCACGAGGAGATGAGAGCGGAGCTCCCTCATATATACATGAGGTAGGGGGGTGGTCCCCCGGCCAGCATCCTGTCCACCCGGTCACTCAGGAGCAGTGATGGCAGGGTGCGTACAGTTTGTCACAGCTCTACCCACGCGGACGTCGTGGACGATATCCTGACTGGGACTAGGGGGTGACACATGTCATTGCACCATGTGCATATTTGCATTGTGCATTGTTTTGCTGCACTTATTTGCTGCACTTGTTTGACATCGCATATTCTGGAGACTTGTTATCTGAGCTTATATGTCTATTGGTTTTCCTCTGGTATTTCTTACCCTCTATACAGGTTAAATGGATTCAGGTATATATCTACTTAGGTATGTTCAGTACTAGTCTTTCCCTACTGTTGCTATGAGACTGTAGTAGCTGAACTCTTATTGTTGGTATAACCTTCTATGCATATCTGTTGGGTATTCGCTGAGCTATGGACTCACCCCGTTGCCATATATGTTCATTTTCAGGTTGATGTCTGCGAGGAGATCCCGAGCCGCCAGTCCCCAGCTCCAGCGGAGCTCTTTTTGATTTTGGCATTACGTTATTTCGGTTATGGACCCTGTAGTATTTATTATGCTTCCGCTATTTTGATTTGAACATGTATGCACGTTTTATTTGATGGTATTGTACTTTTGAGTCCTATGTTGGACTTCGATTGGTTTTGGTTTTGTTCCTGCCCCCTGGCAGCTCAGGTGAGTTCGGATTTGGTTTTTCGATAGTTATAATCATATAACTGTTGTTTCTGCTTATATCTGAGGCCTGTGGCCCTTTAAACTGCGTGGTTGTGCAAATATATATTGCGTGGATTGTTATATAGATTGTATGTATGTGTAAATTGTCCGTCGGACAGGGGAGGTGCTGTCCGATTTTATATTGGATCAGCGGCTCCTGGGTCTCGGGGCGTGACACCTAGCGAAGGGCTGCTAGGTATCATAACCCTAAGACCTAGCGAAGGGCTGCTAGGCACCTAGTGAAGGACTACTAGGCATAGAAGACCTAGCGAAGGGTTGCTAGGCACCTAGTGAAGGACTACTAGGCATAGAAGACCTAGCGAAGGGTTGCTAGGCACCTAGCGAAGGGCTGCTAGGCATAGAAGACCTAGCGAAGGATTGCTAGGCACCATGCGAAGGACCGCTTGGTAACAAAGACCTAGCGAAGGGATGCTAGGCACCTGGCAAAGGGCTGCTAGGGAATGAAGATCTGGCGAAGGACTGCTAGGCACCTAGCGAAGGATTGCTAGGTAATAAAGTCTTTGTCCAAGGGACTAAGCAACTTAGCTGAGCGATGACTAAGGATAGGAGTAGAGACGGGTCAGGATTTGGGCGTCTCGAGGTCCGGGAGTATCAGAAGCTAAGTAAAAGTCCACCCGAAGGACTGGGTGGCAACCGTCTCCTGAATGGAGTAGGTGAAGGGCGAGTTCTCGGGGATGGGAACTTGTGCCGGTTCGACCTAGGGTTTCGTGGAGATCCGAAGTCCGAACCAAGTCCTTAAGACCAATACTATATGTATCTATGCTTTGTGTTTGTGGATATTGTAGGTACCAAGAACCGAAGACAAAGCAAGCTTGTTGGAGGCCCTAACCAGGGCGCCCTCATGCACCAGGGTGCCCTCATGCACCAGGGCGCCCTCATGCACCAGGGCGCCCTGGCCAACAGCCTATTTCGCTGCTGCGAGTCCGAAGCAAGTGGATAAGCGCTGACTGGGTTCAAGATGGGCGCCCGGAAGATCCGGGGCGCCCTGGTCAAAGCTGTTATCAGCTGCGGCGAAGTAGACGCAGGGATAAAGTTTGACCGAGTCTTCCGGGGCGCCCCCAGCGTCCAGGGCGCCCCCAGGAGGCCTTTATAAGGGGCCTCGACTCCTCTGCTTCTGAGACAACAATCCAGAGCCATTCTGATCATTCTGACCAACGACAATACGCTAGAAACGAGGCTCTACGACCGGGAGGCTGCAGGAGGAGGTGCGCGGCACTTCGGAGGTCCAGATCGGCCGAGCTTCATACTTTTTCTCGTTGGTTTGCTTTTTAATTACTGTACTTAAATTTCTATATCATTGCTTGTAATTCTTCACTGTAAGTCGGGTTTCTCCGCCTCCGGAAAGTCCAGAAAGGAGACCAATAGTGGACGGGCGTACCCGTGCATAGGCCTAGGATGTACTGACCCTGGGGGGTCGGGAACCAAGTAAAAATCCGCCGTGTCACTGTCTTTGTTTTTCTTCGTTCTATTATTTTCCGCTGCGCTAACACTCTAAGTCTAGATCGAAAGTTTACGAAGTACTCCGAAAGATTTCGAACGGTCGATATTCACCCCCCCCTCTATCGACGACACCGGTCCTACATAAACAACATGACATCAACAATAGACATACTAAGAGTAGATAAGCATGTGAGGCAAAGTCAGACAAGTCAAAGCATAAAATATCCAGACAAGTAGCAAGATGCAGGACACATGCATCAAGGGCAAGATACGTGTGGCACAAGGCCACACTAGTCAAGTCACAGGGCATACAGCCTGAGAGTCATACAAGGCAATAGATCAGAAAGTCAAATATCAAACAGAATAGCCTCAATCTTCAGCGGCATCATCGTCGGAATCATCGATATATATGATATCCCCGGGTGAAACGCCACTGGGGGATGCACCATCAGGAAAAGTATGATGATACCATTCTTCATACCATCTGTCCTGGAATGAGCTCAAGTCTGAGATGTCAGATGCTAGTGTAGCCAGGCGTCGATCGAAGGATTGACACTCTGAGCGGACCTCCTGTCGCCAGAGCTTTGAGATATGCAATTCGTGCTGCAGCATCCGCTCTAACTCCGCAATCTGCCATCGGAGGTCAGGAGCCCACTCATCATAATCCTCTATATCAGCGGGCTGCTCCTAGGTATGGGCTGCTCCTGGAAACTCCCCCATAGGTCTCTGATTCTTCCATCGCAACCCTCGTGATCTGACAACAATACCAGACTGGGCCAGCATGCGACGATCAAGTCGGCAGTCCTGTCGCACCATAGGTACAGTACGACCCTGTGAAACATCGATCCCAACGGACTACAGCCAGGCAGTGATGATATGGCCGAATGGCATATAGATCGTCTGGCCATACCTCAGACCATGGACAATGATGGAGAAATAGATGGACGGTGCTATGTCAAAATCTAACTATAGATGCATCCCGTAAAGCATCAGGCAGTGGAATGGATGGATCTCATCAAGATGCTTTGAAGTGGTCGGAAGGAGACAATTTGTGATAATCTTAAACAGAACATAATCAATGGGGGATAGATGGAGAGCAGGAAACGTACGGGTGCTTGCACCGGAACCCCGTGGCCTGGTGTGGCCTAGAAAATGCTCATAGATGAAGTCAGGAGTGACTCCAGTAAAGGGGACAGGAAGAGGGTCAGGAAGATAGGGATAGAGCGAAAAGTCATTATCGGAGCGACGGCAACCCAGAAACACAGTGAAGGCTGATAAGGTAAAATCAAGATCGACACTGGCGACACGGATCCGCCACCCCGTGCCCTCCCCATTGGCCAGATTATTGTAGAATTCAGAGACCAAATCAACATTGATCGGCCTCTCTAAGAAAAGGATATTTTGAAGCTCATAGTACTCAATGATTCCTCTCACCGTAGGACAATATTCATAAACAAAAGTTTGGTCTACTGACCGACATGACATTAGTTTGAAATTGTGCCAATGAAAGTTTAGGGCATAGTGAATGTTCTGAAATCTAGTATGCGGGGGAGGTGGTGGCCTCGGAGGAGGTGTAGAAGATGAAGGGCCTTTGCCCTTAGAACTATCCTCCATAGGATTCTTACCCTTAGAAGACTTTCTATAGATTGGATTTAAGAATTAATCATCAAAGGTAAGACCCAATCCGAGAATGACAATGATCAAAAGAACACAATTTAATCAGAAGATAGAATTGATCACAAGCAAGATAGGACACAGATGGGTCACGGCCAAATCAAGAAATCACGGCACCACACCAAGAACAACAGACCATACTTGGTTAGCTTCAAAACATAGTTTATGAACTGATTGGCAAGGAAAATCGAAGCCAAAAACTCACTTTGGTGCCATTGAAGAGATTCCTGAAGTTTTGAAGGGAAAAAGCTTGCGCAGAAGAAGCCTCGACGCAAGACAGAAACGCAGAAGACTGGAGCAAACCGTGAACTTGCAGAGAACAGGGAACTTCCGTAGAGACCTTCGCATAAACTCGCACGCACGCGAAAGGAAGAAGAAGAAGGCACTAGAGAGCTCTCGCACGAAGCAAGGGTTGTGCGAGTGGGAAGTTTCGGCGCTAGGGTTCGGCAATGAGGGGTTTTGGGAGGATTTAATCGGTAGGTGGATCGGTCCACCAACCAGATTTTAATGCATCTGAACGGATCACCGTTCGATCTGATCGTGCCTAGACCGATCAGGCTATAGCCTGATCGGACTGAACCGAGCCTGATCGGTCGGGTGACCGATCAGGCAAGCTCCTGATCGATCGGTTGATCGATCAGGGAGAGATCAGTAGACTTGGGAGGCTTAATGTGAGCCCCCTGATCGGTCTGTGGACCGGTCCCAGCAGGGTGTCAGATCGGTCCGGGGACCGATCCAGGCTGGCTCAGTAAACTTGGTTAAAATTTTAGAAAGTCACTGCTTGCCACGCTGATCGGTCTATGGACCGATCACCAAAGGAAGGAGCCAGATCGGTCCGGAGACCGATCAACCCTATGCCTGATCAATCCGGTGACCGATCAGGGTTCCTGATACTCCCTGATACGAACTGAAATGTTCAGTTTCAGAATTTCTGAAACTTTCCAACGAGATCTGGTGAAGTTTATCGAAATTCGACATGATCTCATGACTACAATTGATCCCTGAACAAGAATCAAAAGTCCTTATAGGTTCAACAATCACTTTGATCCATCTAAATGGAGTCAAACTCAATCAACAATCATTCAAGCAATTTCAACTAAGTTTGTATCAAATTCAGTGTTCCAATCAAGTTTCCTTGATTGGAATGTCCAAGTATGATCATGGAGCCATATACACATATGTTATGCAATGGTTTTCCCCATACTTGGTCACCACAGTGATTATTATCTCGTCAACTTAACTTCTCAAGGGATGCATTGACATTTTGAGAAATTGAGTTGATCCTAACATCTCACCCCATTTTTAGCAAGCAAAAACGTTTTGGTAAACCTTATAGTTTGTGTGAGATGTTCCCAAAGTTACCCAATTGTTCCCCAACAATTTCGAAATAATCATGAAGGGTGTTAATGCAATTCAATCCTATGAAGCGCGACACATTCCCAACTCCCTTCTTAAGAAACTAAATTCATTTTCGGGAAGTGGTTTAGTGAAAATGTCGGCTAGGTTTGATTTGAACTCTACATGAGAGAGTACAATATCTCCCCTAGCTACATGATCCCTAATGAAGTGGTGACGCACCTCAATATGTTTGGTCCTAGAATGATGGACTGGATTCTTGGTTAAGATAATTGTGCTAATGTTATCACATAACACTTGCACACCCTTGTAACTCAATCCATAGTCCTCTAAAGTATGTATCATCCACAACAATTGTGATACACTCTCTCCCATGGCGATATATTCTGCCTCGGTCATGGAGAGAGCAACACAATGTTGCTTCCGACTTGACCAACTTACTAAGGACGAACCTAAGAATTGGCAACCCCCACTTGTGCTTTTTCGGTCCAATTTACATCCATCGTAGTCGGAAAACGTGTAGTCAATTAAATCAAATGATTCGGTACAGGGGTACCATAGATCGACTCCAATTGTGCCCTTGAGATATCTCAAAATTCGCTTAACAGCGATTAAGTGAGATTCCTTGGCACAAACTTGATACCTAGCGTACATACCCACAGCAAATAGTATATCAGGTCGACTAGCTGTAAGGTATAGCAAACTGCCTATCATGTTTCGATATTGAGTCAAATCAACGGGTTTACCACTCTCATCATTGTCTAATCTTGTGTTTGTAGCCATAGGAGTGGTTACCTCTTTTGAATCACTCATATTGAATTTTCGAAGCATTTCTTGTGTATACTTTGATTGGTGCACATGGATACCATCGCGAGTTTGCTTGATTTCAAGTCCAAGGAAGAAAGTCAACTCTCCCACTAGACTCATTTCAAACTCACTCTCCATGTGTCCAATGAACTCATTTAAATAGCCCTTATTATTTGAGCCACAAATTATGTCATCGACATATACTTGGGCTATAAAAATATTGTCACCATCTCTTCGTAGAAATAGCGTAGGGTCTATTTGGCCTCTAACGAAGCCCTTCTCAATTAGGAATGTCGACAACCGCTCATACCAAGCTCGGGGTGCTTGTTTAAGGCCATAAAGTGCCTTTTTGAGCTTGAACACGTGGTTTGGGAATTCGGTACTCTCAAACCCCGGAGGTTGTTCGACGTAGACCTCTTCTCTAATCAAACCATTCAGGAAGGCCGATTTGACGTCCATTTGATATAATTTGAAACCACGATGAGCTGCAAATGCAAGCATCAATCGGATGGACTCTAATCGTGCCACGGGAGCATAGGTCTCATCATAATCAAGGCCTTCAACTTGACTATAGCCCTTGGCTACCAAGCGTGCCTTATTTCTAACGATTTCTCCCTTATGGTTCAATTTGTTTTTGAAGACCCATTTGGTTCCAATGATGGTGGTCTTCTTGGGTCTAGGGACTAAGTCCCAAACTTGACTCCTCTCAAATTGTCCTAGCTCAACTTGCATTGCAATGATCCAATCGGGATCATTTAATGCTTCATCAATTTTTTTAGGTTCAATTTCTGAAATTAGGGCAACTTCATTAGCCTCATTCCGGAAGAATGATCTAGTTCTAACCCCCTGATGGATGTGTCCAACAATTTGGTCTTGGGGATGACTAGAGGCTAATCTAGTTTGCCTAGGGGTTGGTGGTGCTTCTTGAACTGGTTCACTAGACACAAGTTCAGCCTCAGGATCCGGCTGATCAATGGGTTGTCTAGGTTCACCATCATCAGACTCATCACCATCAACAACACTCGGAGTTTCATTCAAACTTAGTCTCCTAAGTTCGAGTTGAACTCCTTCTACATTTTCTGATTAGTCACTTGATTTTGGAACTTCTTCAAAGACCACATCAGACGACTCTTCAACTAATCTAGATTTCTTGTTGTAGACTCGGTAGGCTTTGCTAACGAGGGAGTACCCGACTAGTATCCCTTCATCAACCTTTGTCGTGAACTTCCCAAGGTGGTCCTTGGTGTTTAGGATGAACACCTTACAACCAAACACCCTAAGGTATTTAACTGTAGGTGGTTTCCCAAACCAAAGTTCATGGGGAGTCTTTCCTAGAAACCTATGAATGAGGATCCGGTTTTGCACATAGCAAGCTGTATTATAGCTTCAGCCCACAAGTAACTCGGGAGTGAGTACTCATTAAGCATGCTTCGTGCAGCCTCTTGAAGTACACGGTTCTTCCTCTCTACAACACCATTTTGTTGTGGTGTTCTAGGAGTAGAGAACTCATGCTTATAACCTTTATCTTGACAAAATTCTAAAAACCTTTGGTTTTGAAATTCACCTCCATAATCACTTCTAATTGTCTTAATAGTTGATGATTTTTCATTTTCAACTCTTCTACAAAAAGAAATGAAGATATCTAAGGTTTGGTCCTTATATTTTAAAAAGTAAGTTCATGTATACCTAGTAAAATCATCAATGATAACAAAGCAATATCTACTTCCATTCAATGATATGATGGTACTACAATCAAATAGATCCATATGAAGTAAATCTAATGCATTGGAAGTACTTACAGTGCTTTTACCTTTATGTGCAGATTTTGTTTGCTTACCCATTTGACATGCATCACAAAGTTTATCTTTCTCATACTTGATGCTTGGTAAGCCACGGACTAGTCCCTTATTGGTCAACTTCCGGATGTTCTTCATGTTAACATGTGCTAACCTCCGGTGCCAAACGGTGGATTCTTCTTCTTTAGACATGAGACACTTAGCAAAAGCATTAGTAGCACTTTTAAATGAAACTTGATAAATATTGTCTACTCTTGCTCCTACTAGTACCGTGTCCAAGGTGTCATGTTGTCTAACTAGACATTGACTTGGTTGGAAGTCAATTGTGTAACCCGTGTCACACAATTGGCTCACACTTAGGAGATTAAATTTCATCCCCTTGACTAGAAGGACATTTGAAATTCTAAGACATTCGGATATTTGAATGTCTCCTATTCCTATGACCTTAAGACTACCATTGTTACCAAATGATACATTACCTCTACTTTTCTTGTGAAGTGTGGTAAACAATGATCTATCCCCGGTCATGTGTTTGGAGCATCCACTATCAACGAACCAAGTTGATAGATGCTCCCCCTCAATTATAACCTACACAATTCGAAAAATAGAAGTTTTAGGTACCCAAACCTTGGGACCTAAAGCATCAACTAAACATGACTTAGGCACCCATGCCTTGACCATTTTCTTTTGGATTTTGGGTGTCCTAGATTGTCTCATATCAGTCCTAGACATGAGAGACACAAATGAGGGTTCTTTGGGTCGGTAACCAATACCGGCCCTATTGTAAACTGCCCTTTGGGCATTTAGGATCATGTCTAGGGTCTTAGAGCTAGTTGAGAATTTCCCAAGAATATTCTTGAGCTTCTTAACTTCACTCTTCAATGATTGGTTTTCCTCTACTAGCAATTCATCATGCAAATCATTGACTTCCTCAACCTTAGAGGACTTCAAATTTTCAATTTCAAGTTTCAATGATTTAATTTCATCTTCTAGCAGTTCAACATGTAAATCATCAATGTTATCATCCCTAGATGCTTTCAATTGATCAATTTCTAATTGCAATGCTTTAACCTTATTCTTTGATTTCTTAAGCATACTAGTTAAACATGCAATTGCTCTATAACACTTTTCAAGCTCGGGAGAAGTTACCTCTTCATCATCCAAAGATGATGAAGCCGGGTTTGATGAGCTTGAAGATTCATCACTGCTCTCCTCTGCAAGAGCCATGAGTGCCACTTGCCTTGTGCTCTTCTCCTCCTCTTCATCGGATGAGCTTGAGGATGACTCATCCCAAGTGGCCGTCAATGCCTTCTTCTTCTTCTTGGATCTCTCTTCTTTTCTTTTGGATTTCTCCTCCTTCTTCTTCAATTTCGGACATTCATTCTTGAAATGCCCTTTTCTACCACACTCAAAACAAGATGCATTAGTCTTATCAAGTTTGGATTCACTTGGGTTACCTCTATTCTTGAAGCGTCGATCCCTTCTCATCATCCTTCGCACGAAGTTTGCCATTTCGGATGAAGAAGAGCCGCTGCCATCTTCCTCGGAATAGGACTCAGATTCGGAAGAGGATGAAGATGAAGAGACTTCCTTCTCCTTCTTCTTCTTGTTGGTTCGGTCTCCTGCAACTAAGGCAATCCCCTTCTCCTTGGGGCCTTTGTTAGCCATTTCATGCAATTCCATCTCACAAAACAAATCATCTAACTTTACAATAGATAAATCCTTGGATACTTTGTAGGCATCCACCATGGATGACCACAAAGCATTCCTTGGAAATGCTTTCAAGACATACCTCACAAGGTCGCGGTTCTCGACCTTTTCATCAATTGAGTGAAGCCCATTGAGGACTTCCTTGAGCCAGCTATGGAGCTCACTCACCGACTCATTCTCCTTTATGGAGAGATTTTGGAGTTGATTGAGGAACAAGTCCCTCTTTGCGATTCTAGAATGCCGGGTGCCCTCATGAAGCTCAATGAGTTTGTTCCACAAGTCCTTTGCAATTGTGAAAGGACCAACTTTGATGAGTTGATATTTGTTCATGCCACATTATAGAGTGACAACCGCCTTCGCGTCGGCTTCACTCTTCCAAGTTTGTTCAGCAGTCCACCTCCACGATTCGAGTTCTTTGCCTTCATCATCCTTAGGAGGGGTGAATCCCTCCTTCACCGCGAACCAAGTATGGATGTCCATCTTCAAGTAATATTCCATCTTCGATCTCCAATATTGGAAATCAGCGCCATCGAAGAATGGAGGTCGGGTGGTGGAGAAGCCTTCCCTCAAAGCCATCTTATTGATAACTCTTGGATGTTAAGCCAGTAAACAGAGCCCCAAGCTCTGATACCACTTGTTGGAAATGGATGGCTAGAGAGGGGGGGGGTGAATATAGCCAATCTCTTTTTCTTGGCACTTATCAAGATTTCTGCACTCAATCTTATCAGTAGCACAGCGGAAGAAATAAAGCAATAGAGCAGTGCAGAAAACCAAAACAGAAACCGAAAACAAACAACCACAATTAGCAAGATCGCTAACAAGGAGGGTTTACAAGGTTCGGGGATAACTTGCCCCTACTCCTTGGCGTGCCCTTAAGGTGGGCGATCCCTTGATCGTCGGCAGATCAAGCCCCGGCTTTCACCGGATATAACGCAACCTCCTTCTCGGTGGAGAAACCTCTCCACAGTATTTAAATCACAATATAGTTTAAGCACAAAGAAACAACAAGAAGGATCTTACTCAAACACTTAGCAAGGACAAGAACACAGCAAGCTTCCCTGAGCTCCACCCAGTGGCGATCTCACGCAAGAACCCTTCTTCGTGTCTTCCCACTGTCGGACTCCAAGCTCCTTGTTATCTCCTTCAAGCGCTCAAGTAATGGATGATTGCTTCTCTATCGCTTGCTCAAATTGATGAAAACTTCAAGAACACAGCATGCAAGTTGTGGAGAACACAAGGCGCGACAAGAACACTAGTTCACGAACTCTGCTTCCACGAAGCCAACTTCCGCCCTTTTGATTCTCCACACAGCACCAGGTGACAACATCCTCCGTAGCCTCCAGCTACTTCACTGCCAACGCCAGCTACCACTGAGCCCTCTCTGGTCTTCCTGAGATCCCCTCAGCCAAGCCCCAGTCTCGGCTCCAGTCTGCAGCTAGGCCGTTGCAACCTGAAATGGAGAATCGGACAAACCTGCTCCAAGGAAAGCCTCCATTGACCTCTCCTTGAGTGTTTGAATCCTCCCCTGTCACCTGCAACTTAATCAGACTGTTAGAGTAGTAAATCATACAGTAAATCAAATATCAGAGGCAAACAACAGCGAATCGGATACTATGAGACGCTCTGACCGCGTCTGACAGTGCAATTTGAATTAAAGTGATCGGTCACCGGACCGATCCAGGACTTGTGGATCGGTCACCAGACCAATCTACTGCTGTGCTGGGATTCCCAGCTCTTACGGCAACACAGCCTGACCGGTCACCGGACCGATCAGAGTGAAGCCTGATCGGTCACCAGACCGATCAAAGTCAAGCCGGATCGGTCACCCAGACCGATCAGGACAGATGAACAGTGGTTTTTTAATCAGCTCCTAAGTCCCTGATCGGTCACCGGACCGTTCAGGACTTGATCAGCAAGGGAACTCACTCACTTCCCGCTCCCTGATCGGTCACCAGACCGATCAGGAGCAAGGCAGCAAGGAAGCAGCCTGCTCCCTGATCGGTCACCGGACCGATCAGAAGCCACACAGTAGGTTCTCAACCTCACTGTGCGCTCCCTGATCGGTCACCAGTCCGATCAGACATCGCTGGATCGGTCACCAGACCGATCCACGAAGGAGCAGCGTGCCAATGTCCCTGATCGGTCACCAGACCGATCCAGGGACTCAACCCTAGCCCTCCAAGCTAGTGTTTCATCCACCTTAGCCCTCCAAGCCAAGGATTTTTCCATCTAACTCTCCAAGTTGGGAATTTGCACCTAACCCTCCAAGTTAGGACTTTTCACCTAACCCTCCAAGCTATGACTTTTCACCTAGCCCTCCAAGCTAGGACTTTTCACCCAACCCTTCCGAGTTAGAACATCATCCAACCTAGCCCTCCAAGCTAGGCACCTGACCCTCCAAGCCAGGACTTTTTCACCAAATCCTCCAGGATGGGAATTTGCACCTAACCCTCCAAGTTAGGACTTTTCACCTAGCCCTCCAAGCTTGGACTTTTCACCCAACCCTTCTGAATTAGGACTTTTCCAACACCCAGCCCTCCAAGCTAGGACTTTTCACACCTAACCCTCCAGGTTAGGATTTTCCAACACCTAGCCCTCCAGGCTAGGATTTTCCATATCATGCCTAATCCTCGATCAAGACTTAATCATAATCATCATAATCATAATCAACCTAAACTAAAATCGATGTCAACACCAAAACAACAATCAGGGCCAGACTGCATCAACACAGAACACTTAACTTGACTAACCCTAGTGAAAACTACTGTTTATAACAGTTAGTAAGTAGCTAATTGGGTTAGACAGGACCCTAAAAGAGAAAATTGAAACTGATTTGGTTTAGTTCATATCCTGAATTGGCTCAGTACAGCAAATTATGCAATTTATTATTTCTTATGCAATTTATTTATCCTGTTTTTGCTATATTTATTTGTTTTTGATATATGGCAAAGGGGAAGAGATAGGAAAGGAAAAGAGTTTAAATTTTTTTAAAAATCCAAAACTTTAAACTCTATCCTTTATTCAAAAAGCACTAAGTTTTTTAAGTATTTAAATTTTTTTTTTCAAAATTTTCTCTAAGTACTGAAATTTTCAAAATTTTTTCTAAGTACTTTGAACTGAAGTTTTCATTCAAAAATTTTCCTAAGTACTTTGAACTAAAATTTTCAAATTTTTCTAAGTACTCGAACTTAAATTTTCAAAATTTCTCTAAGCACCCAAACTTATGTTTTCAAAAACCCTCTAAGTATTTTAAACTTAAGTTTTCAAAAACTTTCTGAGTACTTAAACTTAAATTTTTGAAATTTTCCTTAGTACTCAAACCTAAGCTTTCAAAATCCTTTGTGATATTTAAACTTAAGTCTTCAATGTGTCTAAGTATTTAAAACTTAAATTTTCTACAAAGTGCACAACCAAAATTATTTTGGAAAATACAAAGTCTATGTTGAAAATTACTCTAAGCAAAATTAAAACATCTTTAGACTTAGAATTTATTTTTAAAAACCCACGAACATTTGAAAAATCTAGGCGGAGCTTCCTTCCAGGGGGAGGAAACGAAATCTCATCTTTATATGCTCTGATTAACTTAACTTTTTGAACCAGGGTTGCCATAAATCAAAAAGGGGGAGATTGTTGGTGCAGAAAGCACCCAAGTCAAACCTGTGTTTTGATAATGGCAATAGGGTTCAAAAGTTAAGGTATAATGTTTATCTAACATCTTACTCAAGTGTGCAGGAAATGTCCTAGCGAAGGACTGCTAGGCACCTGGCGAAGGAATGCCAGGATACAAAGCCCTAGCGAAGGACTGCTAGGCACCTGGCGAAGGAATGCCAGGAGACAGAGACCTAGCGAAGGACTGCTAAGCACCAGGCGAAGGACGGCTTGGTACTGAAGACCTGGCGAAGGACAGCTAGGCACCTGGCGAAGTACTGCTGGCCAAAAGTCTAATCGGAGGAGCCGGTTGGCATCAGGTACATTCTCCCGAGAGGAGTAGGTGGGGATGCTGTAGCGACCCGCCTTCTCCTACCTTAGACGGATCGTTACTTTTCTCTACTTCTCAACTCTCTGTACACGACTAAAAATTGCGGAAATCTTTTTTTTTTCTTTTTAATCTATCTAAGAATGATATTCTAATTTAAGTAGTCATGCATGATACCGTATCACACCTTCCTTCTTAAAACTCGTAGTTGATACTTATTGATCAAGCCTCACCCAACTTAAACTGCTCGTACCAGTCGACTGGTGACGTAGCAGTCGACTGGCACGCCTGTAATCAGAATTACAGGTTTTCGGCTCTTGCTTCTTAAGTCCACCATTCATTCAGTTTCGAGCCATATCAAACTACGACACCATTTCTATACTCTATGTCAGTTTCCTAAACAATTTAGCCAATCAAACGAATCCATAAACTTGAATTTAGGACTTTTATGGAAGAAAATAAACTAAACAAGTTTATATAAACTTTAACAATAGAGTTTGTACCAATCTTGACTCCTAAGCATTCATAACGCCAAATACATGTTCTACAACCTTGCTAATGCATTATGAAATGTGATTGCAACTTTTCTAAACATTTTTAAGCAATAAAAACTTGATTCAAAGGGGAATTGATACTATCTTGGCACAAACACCTTTTTCTCTAACAAAGTATCAATATCTCTAACTACTTACACTTCTACTCATCCAATGCAATCATAAGGATATGTATGCTAAATGAAATGGCGTGGAATCTTTACTCTAAGAAATTGAGCATGTAAAACTATCCAAAACTCAAATACTCTATAATCTCCATAAGCAAGAACTTGAAATTTGAATAAACTTGAACATTGCAATTCAAATAATTAAATTGTTTCGTCTCAAAGATCTCTCCATAATCAGCACCACACACACTCTACTCAGCACCGCCTCGTCGTCTTCCTTCAGAATTGCTTGCCTTTACCTTTATCTGCAATAAGAGGAAATGCATCTATAAGCATAAAGCTTAGTAAGTACTATCTAGCTCACAAAATCTCGAAATGTGCAAACATGCTTCTTGATCAATATGGAAATCATATGAGATACTTATATGCTTGAAAGAAAACTAAGAACATGTATAACTCAAAACATGCATACTCAAGCAATAATAAATCTCAATTTACTTTTCTTGGCTCAACTTGAAACTTTAGCTATTCTTTAACTTTTTGAAAACTCTTTAAACTTTAGAAACTTTGCTAAAGCATATACTTGAAAATACTAATCACTTGGATCCACTGAAGACGTAAGTACCATCTCATGCGCGTTCCCTAAAAGGTTGGGGTAGCGAGCCACCAATCCTAATAGAGCAGACCTTGGTCTACCAGGGCCAAGACCTTGGAATTGGACACCTGGATTTCTTTAACGACGCCCTTGGACGCCGGGTACTGGCCTTAGAAAATAAAATAGCTTTTCTTTCTTTTCTTTCTTATCTGTAAATGCCTTGGCATTTTCTGGAGCACCTTGCGTGCTAAAATCCCTAAGTCTTGACTTTTGGGGATTTCTTAAGGCCTTGGCCTTTTCTTTTCTTATCTTTATCTTCTCTTTTCTTTTCTCATAGCTTTTCTTGGTCCCTAATCTCATATAGGGCACTCAATAAAATATATAAGCATATAATGAACTAAGATCACATGCAAAAGCTTAAACAAAAAGTAAATATCTCTTTTAAAAACTTTTAAAGGAAATTCTTGCGGAAAAACCGCCTCTTACTGCAGGTGAGCAGTACTTACATTGATATCTTGGACTTACAACCAAGATTGACGTCTAGAGCTCGGGAGAAACTTGAGATCTCGGAGAATTCTTCACGCCTACGCGTTCCTCTCGTCGCGGGGATTCCAAATATTGGAAGATCTCTTGGAGAAAAGCTTTGGCCGGCCCTCTAGGGCTTGATGTGGCGTGCGCACAAGAGAGGAGAGGGAGAGGGGTCGGCGCAACCTTGGGAGAGGGAGAGGGTTTGAGAGAAAATAAAACTTCTCTCTTTAATTATCTATTTATACTTATGGGGCGGATCAACTTAACTATACCTTAAATACAGTTCTCTCCGTCCATTGTCGTGCTTGATACCTAGCCCAGCTGGTCGCGCGCTTGTGTGGTCTCGCGGTGGTCGCGGGTTCGAACCACCGGCTGCCCCTTAGTGGTTTTTCCTTTTTTTCTTTTTTTTTATTTTTCTAAAAATACTAAACGGACTCGGAAAATTCCATAAAAATATTCTAAAAATCCCTAAAAATATCTAGAATATTTCTAAACCATTTCTAACTACTTTCAAGGACTTTATGAACTAAAAATGGAAATTTTGGGGCGTTACAATCCCCCATACCTTATGAAAAGTTCGTCCTCGAACTTAGAATAATTCGGGATATCTCTCTCTCATGCTGTCCTCACGTTCCCAAGTAGCCTCTTCATGCTTTTGATTCTGCCAGATGACCTTCACTAGTGGCACTTCTTTGTTTCTTAATCTCTTAACTGCTTTGTCCACTATCTGTGTCGGTCTGCTCTCATAACTAAGATCTTCTTGGATCTGTACTGACTGAGGCTGAATCACTTGGCTAGGGTCGTGAATACACTTCTTTAGCATAGAGACATGAAAGGTACTGTGGATAGCTGACATATCCTCTGGCAAGTCCAGCTCATAGGCTACTTTCCCAACTCTCTTTATAATCTTGTAGGGTCCTATGTAGCGAGGACTCAGCTTGCCCTTCTTGCCAAATCTCACCACTCCCTTCATGGGAGCGACCTTGAGAAATACTGAATCTCCAACTTGAAATTCAAGTGGCCTACGGCGTGTGTCAGCATAACTTTTCTGTCTACTCTGGGCAGTCTCAATCCTCTGGCGGATCGTCTGGATAGCCTGAGCGGTCTCATCTATAAGCTCAGTCTGGCTGCCTAATCCTGACTCCATCTCTTTCTTCTCACCCGCTTCTTGCCAACATATGGGTGATCTGCATTTCCTACCATACAATGCCTCATAAGGTGCCATCCTGATGGTGGCCTGATAGCTATTGTTGTAGGCAAACTCAGCTAAGCACAGAAATTTGCACCAACTACCTTTAAAGTCCAATGCACAAGCCCTGAGCATGTCTTCTAAAATCTGATTTACTCTCTCTGTTTGTCCATCTGTCTGGGGATGGAAAGCTGTGCTGAACTGAAGTCTGGTGCCTAGGGCGTCCTGAACACACTTCCAAAAATGGGAGGTGAATCGCCCATCTCTGTCAGACACGATCGACTTCGGAACTCCGTGAAGCCTGATTACTTCTCTCACGTACAGCTGTGCTAACTGCTCTACCGAATGCGATAACTTGATGGCTAGGAAGTGGGCAGACTTGGTCAACCTGTCCACTATCACCCAAATTGCATCATGTCCATGGGTGGTTCTTGGAAGACCTGTGATAAAGTCCATGGATATTTCTTCCCACTTCCACTCTGGAATGGGAAGTGGCTGTAGAACTCCTCCTGGTCTCTGGTGCTCTGCTTTGACTCTCTGGCAGGTCAAGCAAGTACTGATATATCTGGCCACGTCTCGCTTGAGTCCAGACCACCAGAATCCTTTCTTTAAATCTTGATACATCTTAGTAGAACCAGGATGCATAGAGTACGGGGTACTGTGGGCTTCTTCTAAAATATTCCTTCTTAGTTCCTCATCATTGGGGACGCAAAGGCGGTCTCCAAAATAGAGGATGCCACTATCTGATACTCGAAACTCTGAATTTTCTGCCTCTTGGATCCCCTGCTTGATCTTTTGGATCTCTGGGTCTTGACTTTGCTTTCTTTGTATATCCACAAGCAGGGTTGACTCTAGAGTCAATGCAGAAAGTTGCCCAATTATTACCTCGACTCCAAAATCCTTTATTTCTTTCTGAAGTGGTAGAGACAGTGACGATAGGGACATCAGTGCTGCACAGGATTTTCTGCTCAGTGCATCTGCCACTTTATTAGCTTTACCTGGGTGGTAGAGGATTTCACAGTCATAATCTTTGACCAACTNAAGTCTGGTGCCTAGGGCGTCCTGAACACACTTCCAAAAATGGGAGGTGAATCGCCCATCTCTGTCAGACACGATCGACTTCGGAACTCCGTGAAGCCTGATTACTTCTCTCACGTACAGCTGTGCTAACTGCTCTACCGAATGCGATAACTTGATGGCTAGGAAGTGGGCAGACTTGGTCAACCTGTCCACTATCACCCAAATTGCATCATGTCCATGGGTGGTTCTTGGAAGACCTGTGATAAAGTCCATGGATATTTCTTCCCACTTCCACTCTGGAATGGGAAGTGGCTGTAGAACTCCTCCTGGTCTCTGGTGCTCTGCTTTGACTCTCTGGCAGGTCAAGCAGGTACTGATATATCTGGCCACGTCTCGCTTGAGTCCAGACCACCAGAATCCTTTCTTTAAATCTTGATACATCTTAGTAGAACCAGGATGCATAGAGTACGGGGTACTGTGGGCTTCTTCTAAAATATTCCTTCTTAGTTCCTCATCATTGGGGACGCAAAGGCGGTCTCCAAAATAGAGGATGCCACTATCTGATACTCGAAACTCTGAATTTTCTGCCTCTTGGATCCCCTGCTTGATCTTCTGGATTTCTGGGTCTTGACTTTGCTTTCTTTGTATATCCACAAGCAGGGTTGACTCTAGAGTCAATGCAGAAAGTTGCCCAATTATTACCTCGACTCCAAAATCCTTTATTTCTTTCTGAAGTGGTAGAGACAGTGATGATAGGGACATCAGTGCTGCACAGGATTTTCTGCTCAGTGCATCTGCCACTTTATTAGCTTTACCTGGGTGGTAGAGGATTTCACAGTCATAATCTTTGACCAACTCTAGCCACCTGCGCTGCCTCATATTCAGGTCCTTCTGAGTGAAGAAGTACTTCAAACTCTGATGGTCTGTGAAGATCCTGCACTGCACTCCATACAGGTAGTGTCTCCAAAGCTTCAGTGCAAAAACCACAGCTGCTAGCTCAAGGTCGTGGGTAGGGTAATTCTTCTCATAGTCCTTGAGCTGTCTGGAGGCATATGCTATTACTTTACCATCTTGCATGAGGACAGCTCCAAGGCCCATCTTGGATGCATCACTGTAGATGTCAAAGGCCTTGTCACTCTCTGGAACAGTCAGGATGGGAGCACTGGTCAGTCTCTTCTTCAGCTCTAGAAAACTGTGCTCGCATTTATCTGACCATTCAAACTTCTTGTTCTTTCTGGTCAAGGCTGTGAGTGGAGAGGCTATCCTGGAAAAGTCCTCCACAAATTTTCTGTAATATCCTGCCAGGCCTAAGAAGCTTCTGATCTCACTGGCATTCTTGGGTCTACACCAGTTGCTGACTGCTTCTATCTTGGCTGGATCAACTTGAATGCCTTCTTTGGATACAATGTGACCTAGGAAGGTCACCTGATCTAGCCAAAACTCACACTTTGAGAATTTTGCATAGAGCTTCTCCTGCTGAAGGATCTGCAGCACTATCCTCAAGTGTGTAGCATGGTCCTCTGGAGTCTGTGAGTATATGAGAATATCATCAATAAATACAATGACGAATTTATCGAGATACTCCCTGAAGATGTGGTTCATCAGCTCCATGAAGACTGCTGGAGCATTGGTTACTCCAAAAGGCATTACTACAAATTCGTAGTGGCCGTATCTTGTCCTGAAGGCCGTCCTGGGGATGTCACTTTCTTTAACCTTTAGCTGATGATACCCAGAACGCAGGTCTATCTTCGAGAACACTGTAGCCCCTTTGAGTTGATCAAATAAATCATCTATTCTAGGAAGGGGGTACTTGTTCTTGATGGTCACCTTGTTCAGAGCTCTGTAGTCTATGCACAGACGCATAGACCCATCCTTCTTCTTGACGAAAAGTACAGGAGCTCCCCAGGGTGAATGACTCGGGCGAATGAAGCCCTTGTCTAGTAGCTCCTGGAGTTGCTCTTGTAATTCCTTCAACTCTGCTGGAGACATACGATATGGGGCCTTCGAGACCGGACCGGTACCGGGCACTAGCTCGATCTCGAATTCCACTTCTCGGTTGGGAGGTAGTCCAGGTAATTCTTCTGGGAACACTTCTGGATATTCGCAGACTACCCGTACATCCTCCTGCTTGAGTTCTTCCTTTGCTTCTGATTCCACTATGTGTGCAAGAAAACCAGCACACCCTCGCTCTAGCATCTGGTGGGCTGCCAAGGCTGAGAGAAATTTCTGAGTCTTCCTCCTTGAGGCTCCTTGAAACTCGAATGGTGGTTCTCCTTCTGGGCTGAAAACCACCTTCCTTCTACGGCAGTCCACCGAAGCGCTGTACTTACTGAGGAAATCCATGCCCAGTATGATATCGAAGTCCTGCATCGCAAGGACTATCAGATCGACATATAGCTCTCGGTCTGAAATCTTGATTGGCACAGCCCGGAGCCTCTGGGTGGACTCCATGATTTCCCCTGAAGGGAGAGTTGTCAGGAATCTGGACTCCCAACTCTCTGTAGGCACCTGTAACTTACTAGCAAAAGGTACTGATACGAAAGAATGGGTCGCCCCAGTGTCAAACAGTGTAGTAGCTAAATGCTGAAAAATAACTATTTGACCTGTTACGACCGTGGAGGCGCTGGCAGCTTCTTCCTTCGTGAGGGAAAAGACTCTGGCATTGGTTGGAACTGGTGCTGCTTCCAACCCTCCTTGACTGATCTGAGGTCCCTCCAGTATAGTAGGCATGTAATGTAACTGAGGCTGGCCTCCATACTGTACGGACTGCTGAGGAAGTACCTTGAACTTGTTTGGGCAGTCTTTGGATCTGTGTCCCTCTTGTCCACATGAATAGCATCCAGTTACACCCAAAAGGCATGTTCCTGGATGGTTCCTCCCACACTTAGGGCAAGGTGGATACCTAGCTTGCTTATTCTCTGGTTTTCCTTTCTGGCTGCCAGGCCACTGCTTCCTTTTGTGGTTCTTGTTCTTCCAGTTTGGCTATTTGGCTGAGGCTTCTGACCTCCTATTGTCTTGTTCTCAATCAGGACTGGCTTCTGCTGTGCTTGCTGTGCCTTGATGCTATTCAGGTAGTGTTCTGAGATTAGAGCACTACTGACCAACTCCTCGCTGGTCTGGGGTCGGTGCATCCCGCTGTTCACGTTGAGGGCTATCTCAGGGTTCAGCATGCGGAGCATCAGTCTGACTCGCTCCTTCTCTGTGCTGACTAGCTCTGGGCAGAGGCGAGCTAGTCTGTTGAACTTTGCGACTGCTTGTCCCACTGGTAGGCTACCCTGTCTGAACTCCATGAAGTCCTCGAAGTGCTTGTTGGTAACCTTCATGTGGAAAAATTCCTCATAGAACTCGTGCTCAAAATCTGCCCAGCTCATCTGATTGACTATCTTCTTACTCTTGACTCGCTCCCACCACATACGAGCATCTCCAGTTAGGCAGAAGGAGGCACATTTGACTTTCTCAACCTCTGGCCAGTCAAGAAGCTCCATCGTGCTCTCTAAAGTCTTGAACCAAGCCTGGGCATCCCAGGGCTCAGTCGTGCCTGAGAAGTTTTCTGGTTTCAGCCTCTGCCACTGGACGAGGTATGCTTCTTGTCTTCGGTTCACGGCAGGGGTCTCCTGTGTGACAGATGGAACTTCAGCCACCACTGGGGTTCCCACTCCTGCCGTGGGTGGTGTAGGGGGCACTGGGTGCTGATTCGCCATCAGTGTGGCGATGGTCTTCTGTTGTTCTGTAATCTGAGCTTGCATTTGAGCAATGACTGCCATCAGGTCTGGCTGTTCTGTGCCAGGCTCATTGTTATCTTGAACTGGGGTTCCGTTCCTTGCATTAGGAGCTCGGCCTCTTCTTGCCATCTAACAATGTATAAGGAAACAAGAAATCACTACTACTTCTCTAGGTATATCTTATCTTCTTACTTAGTATCCTAATGTCCATTCTAGGGATTAAACATGATTCCGTGATACTAAGGGATTAAACATGCTTCCTTGTTCTATGCACATGTGAGTAGTACTTAAGCATTTCTCTATACTGCAATTAAATAAAGGAGCAATAGAAAAACTGAAACTTAAAGCTTTCTTACTTGAAGACGGCAAGGTTGATGCTGATGTGTGTGTGATGCTGGAGAATGGGAACTGCTCTGATACCACCTGTAGCGACCCGCCTTCTCCTACCTTAGACGGATCGTTACTTTTCTCTACTTCTCAACTCTCTGTACACGACTAAAAATTGCGGAAATCTTTTTTTTTTCTTTTTAATCTATCTAAGAATGATATTCTAATTTAAGTAGTCATGCATGATACCGTATCACACCTTCCTTCTCAAAACTCGTAGTTGATACTTATTGATCAAGCCTCACCCAACTTAAACTGCCCGTACCAGTCGACTGGTGACGTAGCAGTCGACTGGTACGCCTGTAATCAGAATTACAGGTTTTCGGCTCTTGCTTCTTAAGTCCACCATTCATTCAGTTTCGAGCCATATCAAACTACGACACCATTTCTATAATCTATGTCAGTTTCCTAAACAATTTAGCCAATCAAACGAATCCATAAACTTGAATTTAGGACTTTTATGGAAGAAAATAAACTAAACAAGTTTATATAAACTTTAACAATAGAGTTTGTACCAATCTTGACTCCTAAGCATTCATAACGCCAAATACATGTTCTACAACCTTGCTAATGCATTATGAAATGTGATTGCAACTTTTCTAAACATTTTTAAGCAATAAAAACTTGATTCAAAGGGGAATTGATACTATCTTGGCACAAACACCTTTTTCTCTAACAAAGTATCAATATCTCTAACTACTTACACTTCTACTCATCCAATGCAATCATAAGGATATGTATGCTAAATGAAATGGCGTGGAATCTTTACTCTAAGAAATTGAGCATGTAAAACTATCCAAAACTCAAATACTCTATAATCTCCATAAGCAAGAACTTGAAATTTGAATAAACTTGAACATTGCAATTCAAATAATTAAATTGTTTCGTCTCAAAGATCTCTCCATAATCAGCACCACACACACTCTACTCAGCACCGCCTCGTCGTCTTCCTTCAGAATTGCTTGCCTTTACCTTTATCTGCAATAAGAGGAAATGCATCTATAAGCATAAAGCTTAGTAAGTACTATCTAGCTCACAAAATCTCGAAATGTGCAAACATGCTTCTTGATCAATATGGAAATCATATGAGATACTTATATGCTTGAAAGAAAACTAAGAACATGTATAACTCAAAACATGCATACTCAAGCAATAATAAATCTCAATTTACTTTTCTTGGCTCAAATTGAAACTTTAGCTATTCTTTAACTTTTGAAAACTCTTTAAACTTTAGAAACTTTGCTAAAGCATATACTTGAAAATACTAATCACTTGGATCCACTGAAGACGTAAGTACCATCTCATGCGCGTTCCCTAAAAGGTTGGGGTAGCGAGCCACCAATCCTAATAGAGCAGACCTTGGTCTACCAGGGCCAAGACCTTGGAATTGGACACCTGGATTTCTTTAACGACGCCCTTGGACGCCGGGTACTGGCCTTAGAAAATAAAATAGCTTTTCTTTCTTTTCTTTCTTATCTGTAAATGCCTTGGCATTTTCTGGAGCACCTTGCGTGCTAAAATCCCTAAGTCTTGACTTTTGGGGATTTCTTAAGGCCTTGGCCTTTTCTTTTCTTATCTTTATCTTCTCTTTTCTTTTCTCATAGCTTTTCTTGGTCCCTAATCTCATATAGGGCACTCAATAAAATATATAAGCATATAATGAACTAAGATCACATGCAAAAGCTTAAACAAAAAGTAAATATCTCTTTTAAAAACTTTTTAAAGGAAATTCTTGCGGAAAAACCGCCTCTTACTGCAGGTGAGCAGTACTTACATTGATATCTTGGACTTACAACCAAGATTGACGTCTAGAGCTCGGGAGAAACTTGAGATCTCGGAGAATTCTTCACGCCTACGCGTTCCTCTCGTCGCGGGGATTCCAAATATTGGAAGATCTCTTGGAGAAAAGCTTTGGCCGGCCCTCTAGGGCTTGATGTGGCGTGCGCACAAGAGAGGAGAGGGAGAGGGGTCGGCGCAACCTTGGGAGAGGGAGAGGGTTTGAGAGAAAATAAAACTTCTCTCTTTAATTATCTATTTATACTTATGGGGCGGATCAACTTAACTATACCTTAAATACAGTTCTCTCCGTCCATTGTCGTGCTTGATACCTAGCCCAGCTGGTCGCGCGCTTGTGTGGTCTCGCGGTGGTCGCGGGTTCGAACCACCGGCTGCCCCTTAGTGGTTTTTCCTTTTTTTCTTTTTTTTTTTTTTTCTAAAAATACTAAACGGACTCGGAAAATTCCATAAAAATATTCTAAAAATCCCTAAAAATATCTAGAATATTTCTAAACCATTTCTAACTACTTTCAAGGACTTTATGAACTAAAAATGGAAATTTTGGGGCGTTACAGATGCGTTCCCCGTCGAGGGAACAGTAGGCGTCGGTTCGACCTAGGGCTCCATTTTGGAGGCCCAAAGTCAGAACCAAGACAGGTAAGGCTGTATAAACTAACATCTTACTGCTTTATGTTGTTTTGGATTAACCCTGGATGCAGGACCGAAGGAACGAGTGTCTGTAGCTCAGAGAGCCTCAAAGGAGTGAGGCAGCAGCTGACCAGGGCGCCCGGAGTGTCCCGGGCGCCCCCAAGGTGAACACAAAACACATGAAGCAAAGGCAGGCTTCGACAGCTCATGGGTGGGGCGCCCCCGTGCTCCCGGGCGCCCCCAGCGTCCCGGCCGCCCCCAGTGCAGCCAACGAAGCAGAAGCCAGCGAAGCCAAGGGATAAGAGTTGACCCAGTCAACCCGGGCGCCCCCAGCGTCCCGGGCGCCCTCGTCAAGATCTGATCCCGAGTATGAAGGGATCAGAGTTGACCGAGTGGAACTCGGATCGGCCGACACGTGGGGGGGCGCCCCCGACGTTCCAGGCGCCCCCAGGGGCTATAAATAGGCCCTCGACCCCAAGGCTTCGAACAACAATTCTTTCAACGCTTCTACGCTCTTCTGCTCCCGCGCTCTGCTCCGGAAACCTCCCAACTCGAGATACAAGCGCCGACAATGTCCCTCCACTCTGAAAATTCAATCTACACCGGACGTCGGTAACGAAGAGTTGTATTTAAGTTTACTATACTGCTTTTGTAATATCTCTCTGTAAACGGTTTTGCGCAAATATAGAATTGCCCATAGTAAACGGTCAACGACCGTGAGCCTTGGAGTAGGAGCTGACCGCGACTCCGAACCAAGTAAAAAACTTGGTGTTTGCGTGTGCTTGATTTAAATTTCCGCTGCGTAATTGCTCTAACTTTAATCCGAACGTTTTACGATATTCACCCCCCCCTCTATCGTTTCTCTCGATCCAACACCATCTCCTTCTGCTTGTGCTTTAGGTAATTTTTGAAATCCTTTCATGACGGAGGGAGTTTCTCAATACTTTGAATGACTCATTCAGCGACATTCCTTCGGCGTCCAGATTATGCATTATCAGTTGCATGTCTTGGACATGAAATGTGACGCTCTTGGAATCCACCATTTTGAAATCCAAAAATCGGTCGACGATGAATTTCTTCAATCCGACATTTTCGGTTTTATATTTCTTTTCCAGCGATTCCCACAGTGATTTGGCCATCTCCATCATGCAATATACGTTATATAGCTCATTGTCCAGCGCATTAAGAACGTAATTGCGGCACAGGAAGTCTTCGTGTGACCACGCATCGCGAGCAGCCTGACTCCCGGAATTATCTTCCGTAGCGGTTGGCGGTTCTTCACGCAGGATCCGTACAAGGTTCAGCGTGGTCAGGTAGAACAACATCTTCTATTGCCATCTTTTGAAGTGCAAAGTGTGCCAACAAAGCACCCATTGCTCGCTTGGCGGGTGGTGGGTGGTGGGTGGTGGGTGGCGGGCTCGTAGGTGCGAGCGCCTGCTTGCCCAAGGGTAGAAACCTCCTGTACTTTTTTATTAACAACATTAGCACAGGAACACATATAAGGAAACACTGGCTCTCGCCGGTTAGCAATGTGAGACTAAAGCCCCATCTTTTTCCTTAATGTTCATTTGAGCGTATCTTGAACAATTAATTTTCATTCACCCTTAATCGGTTTTGAACAAATAAATAGTCTAGATTTATCAACATGAAATGTAGATTTCGATTTTGAAGTCATACTTGACTTTCAACGATCGATGACATCAAAATTTTGCTTGGCAAAATCATATCCAACACCTTTGTCATAATTCTATATTAGATGATAGATATTTACTCATCCTAGAATGGTATGATTGTAGATTTTCTCTTTGTTAAAATTTTTCTTTTTTGGACTATTATAGTTAAATGATATTTTTGATAATCTAAGTTAACATGGGTGTAACTGTACTGTATTGAAAGGACCATTATAACACTAATCAAATATAATTCTTATTGGTCTCTTCGGAGACATCCAATAAATATAATTTTTATTGACTAAATATCTATTGTGAGAGTAAAGATCTGTATAGACTAAGTTACTATCATTCATATATCTAACTTTTCGTGGCTTTTTTCTAAATGAAAATTTTATTGAGAGTTAAAAAATTTTGTGGATTTTTTTAAAGTGATGGACTAAATAATGCATATATTCTATGATAGATGATGTAAATTTTTTTTGGAAAAAATAATATTTAAAAGATAAATTTGGGCATAATTTATAATTTCGTCCAGGGCCTTTAAATAACAAGGACCAGCTCTGGTTATATAAAAATCACAAGTACGCTCGAGTAGAAGATTGTTAAATTTTGTCTCACTATTCTGTGAGCCTATATGTTTGTTGTAACACATAGATTTATGTCATTACGGATAAAACTCATTGAGTGATCTAATCAATAGTCATAGAGGGGTTGTTGAACCTGTCGCGAAGCGAGGTGGCGATCCCAAGGGCCGGAAGGTCTCTCAGGTGGCACGAGCTGGGGAGGTGGCAACGACCTGGCGGTGCTCTGGCTTAGCACTGCAAAACAGCGACTGTCAGTAAACCGGCCGGGGGTTTCCCCAGTCAGGCACTCCGACGGTCAAGTCTGTTGATGCAGTCAACCCTGATTATTGTTTTGGTGTTTGACATCGCTTTAAGTTTGATTCAAGTTTGGTTGAATTCAGATTAAGTCCAGGTAGATCGGGAGATCGCACGCTGGCATGTGAAAAAGTCCTAGCTTGGAGGGCTAGGTGTGAAAAGTCCTAGCTTGGAGGGCTAGGTGTGAAAAGTCCTAACCTGGAGGGTTAGGTGTGGAAAAGTCCTAGCTTGGAGGGCTAGGTGTGAAAATTCCTAACTCGGAGGGTTAGGTGATGGAAATCCTAGTGAGTGAAACTAGGTTGAAATCCCAGTGAGTGAAGTCGGGTCCTGGTGAGTGAAGCCAGGTGATGGAAATCCTATTGAGTGAAGCTAGGTTGAAATCCCGGTGAGTGAAGTCGGGTCCTGGTGAGTGAAGCCAGGTGATTGAAATCCTAGTGAGTGAAGCTAGGTTGAAATCCCGATGAGTGAAGCCGGGTCCTGGTGAGTGAAGCCGGGTGATTGAAATCCTAATGAGTGAAGCTAGGTTGAAATCCCGGTGAGTGAAGCCGGGTCCTAGTGAGTGAAGCCAGGTGATTGAAATCCTGGCTTGGAGGGCCAGGTCCTAGCTTGGAGGGCTAGGTTGGATGAAACCCTGGCTTGGAAGGCCAGGTCCTAGCTTGGAGGGCTAGGTTGAAGTCCCGGTGAGTGAAACTGGGTACGGAGTCTTGGTTCGGGAGACTAAGAACGAGTCAGAGGAGGGCTGGAAGCTTGTTCTCTTGACTTAGAGTGGATTTGACCTTGCTTGGATCGGTCTGGTGATCGATCAGGGAAGTTGGCACGAAGTTCCCTCGTGGATCGCTCTGGTGACCGATCCAGCTATGTCTGATCGGTCTGGTGACCGATTAGGGAGCATACAGTGGGTTTTGGAGAACTTTCAGTTTGGCTCCTGATCGGTCTGGTGATCGATCAGGGATATTATTCAGATCGTTCTAGTGAACGATCAAGTGTCGCGAGCTCCTCACTACGACCAAACAGGCTGGAGCCTGATCGGTCAGGAGGTGTCCTGATCGGTCCCCAGACCGATCAGGCCACACCCTGATCGGTCTAGTGACCGATCACGAGGTTTGGACTGTGAAGCTGGGAAATCACTCTGAGAAGGGGTGGATCGGTCCGGTGACCGATCCACGACTTGGGATCGGTCTGGTGATCGATCACGAAGAAGTCGCGATTTCTGATTGCACGTTGGGGACCGATCAGGTTGGAGCCTGATCGGTCTGAGCCCATCCTGATCGGTCTGGTGACCGATCAGGAGTCTCTCTGATCGGTCTGGTGACCGATCAGTAGCTGACAGCTTTAATTCAAAAGCGTTGTCAGAGTTCTGATTGCGTTCTGTTTCCTCTGTCGATTCTCTGATATACTGCTGATATGTTTTGATATGCATTGCTAAGCATTTGTTGGAGTGTGCAGGTAATAGCAGGTGATTCAAACACTCAAGGAGGGTCAATGGAAGACTTTTCTTTGAGCAGGTTTGGCTGTTTCTCCTACTCAGGTTTCAACGGGCAACTGGCGCACCTAGCAACTGACGGAGGCTCAGCTGGAGAGGAGGTCTTCAGTGGACTGAGTGCTCAGGGAGGTCAGTGGGTTCAGGCTGGCTCAGTGGATGCTGATGAAGCTTGAGATGGTGAGCAGAGCTTAAGTTGAAGTTGATGCAGAGGAGCGGCAACGAAGGAAAAACAGGAAAACAAGCAAGTGTGGCTGTGGTTTTCACTGTTGATTGTTGAGCTCCTTGTGTAGCTTCTCTCTTGAGCTTTCTTGCTACTGTCTGGTGAGAGGTTCCTCCTTAGTCTCGTGAGCTTATCTTGTATCCTATTGAGACGCATGTGGAGAGGTTTCTCCACCAAGAAGGAGACGTTGTTTTATCCGGGTCACCGGGCCTTGATCTGCCGATGATCATGGGATCGCCCACCTTACGGGCACGCCAAGGAGTAGGGGCAAGTTATCCCCAAACCTTTTAAACCCTTTGTGTTAGCGTCGGTTTGTTTTCTTTCCTTGTCTGTTTTCTTTTTGTGTTTTGTGTTTCCGCTGCTAATCTGATCACAGGAAGAAGAAGAACATTAAAGAGACTGAATTGAGTGTCTGACTACATTCTGTTGGTGCAGACAGCACCCAAGTCGAACTTATGTTTTGATAATGGCAAAGGGTTCAAAAGTTAAGATGTTATGTTGATCTAACATGTTCACTAAGTGTACAGGAAAAGAAGCCCTAGGTACACTAGGCACGAAGTCCTGGTCGAGGACTGGGCACGAAGCCCTGGCAAGGAGCTGGGCACCGAAGACCTGCTTGGAAGGTGGGCACGAAGTCCTAGTCGAGGACTAGGAACGAAGCCTTGGCAAGGAGCTGGGCACCGAAGACCTGCTCGGAAGGTGGGCACGAAGACCTGGTCAAGTGCATCGGGCAAAAGTCCAACCGGAGGAGCCGGTTGGCAAAAGGTAAACTCTCCTGAGAGGAGTAGGTGAGGACGCGTTCCCCGTCAAGGGAACAGTAGGAGTCGGCTTGACCTAGGGCTCCATTTGGGAGACCCAAAGTCAGAAACAAGACAGTTACGGTTGTAAGACTTACTAACATTCTTGCTTTGTTTTGTGTGGAACTAACCCTGGATGCAGGACCGAAGGAATGAGTTTCTGCAGCTCAGAATGCCCTAAAGGAGAGGGGCAGCAGCTGGGCTGGGCGCCCCGAAGGTCCCGGGTGCCCCAAGGTGAAGGCAAGACAAGCTGAGCAAGTAAAGCTTCGAAAGCTCACTGGGCAGGGCGCCCCCAAGCTCCCGGGCGTCCCCGTGATCTCGGGCGCCCCGGATGCCTTGGGCGCCATGGGCTCAAGCCAACGAAGCGGATAGAGGTTATCCAACCGAGAAGCCAGCTGATTGAGTTAACCCGGGCGCCCCCTGCTTCCCGGGCGCCCCCGTCAAACCTCGAGCCCGATCCTGGAGGGATAAGGGTTGACCGAGTTTGGATAGAGGCTTTGCGGATCGGGAGACACATGGAGGGCGCCCCCAATGTCCAGGGCGCCCCCAAGTGCACTATATTAGGGCCTCGACCCCTATGGCTTCACAACACAACTTTCCAATGCCAGTACGCTCTTCTACTCAAGTACTCTGCTCCAGAAACCTCCCATCTCGAGATTGAAGCGCCGACAACGACCCTCTGCTCCGAAGTAAAATCCACACCGGGCGTCGGTAATGAAAGAGCTTAATTTTCTGTTTACTGTACTACAACTATAAAAATTCTCGGTAAACATTTGCGCACATACAGAATTGCTCGCAGTAAACGGTCAACGACCGTGGGCCTTGGAGTAGGAGCCGACCGCGACTCCGAACCAAGTAAAATCGCTTGAGTTCGCGTGTGTGTTTCTATATTTTCCGCTGCTTATTCTCTTTACGAATCTGAAAACGTATTACGATATTCACCCCCCCTCTATCGTATTTTCTCGATCCAACAAGTGGTATCAGAGCAGGGAAACTCAAATTTGGTGCAACCACCAATTTGAGAATTTTTTGGATTTTTTTCAAATTGTTTTAATTTTTTCTTCGAAATTTTATCATTAATCGAGACCGGTGCAACACCATTCGATAATTATTTTTTTCCGGCACTACTAATCCAAGACCAAGTCTTGGGACACTTTTTCCCTTTTCTCTTTCTTTTTCAGTAAATCCTTAATGGCCATGCAAGAGGGCTTCAGTACCGCAAGACTACCGCTCTTCAGTGGGGAGGACTTCTCCTACTGGAAGAGCAGGATGAAGGTTCACCTGAACACTCAGGTGGATATGTGGATAATAATCCAGTCCGGACTGGAAATACCAAAGAATGCTGACGGAGTATAACAATCTTACACTGATTGGGACGCTTCACTCAAATAGAAAATTGAAGCTGATGCCAAAGCGACCCAAACGCTCCAATGTGGCCTAACTAAAGAGGAGCTGAACCGGGTGGGTCCATTCAACAGCGCAAAAGAACTCTGGGGTAAGCTGATTGAATTACACGAAGGAGCCTCCGACACCCGAATCAGCAAGAGGGACCTACTTCTGAACAAGCTGTATACTATCAAGATAAACGACAATGAATCTGCAGCTCAGCTCCACACCAGAATTCAGGAGCTGACGAACGGTCTACACACCATCGGTCACAAGGTAGAAAACAGTGATCTGATCAGGTATACCCTAAACGCCTTCCCAAGAAACACCTTGTGGGCATCTATGGTAGATGCGTACAAAGTTTCAAGGGATTTATCTAAAATTAAATTAGATGAACTATTTTCCGAACTTGAATTACATGAGCAGACTAACTGCACACTGGCCGAGAAAGGCATTGCCTTTATTGCAGGTAAATCTGGAAAGACAACCAAGAAGAAGCCTCAACCTGAGCCCGAGTCTGATTCAGATTCAGACTCAGAAGTCAGCGAAGGAGATCGACCCAAGCTGGTCCGGCTTGACCGGAACTATTACAAGGAATTGAAGAATCAATCCAACAGAAGAAAAGCCAGCCGAAAGAAGGACGATCTAGCTGAACCAACGAAGAACAAATCAAGTGTGACTTGTTTCGAATGCAACAAAAAGGGTCATTTCAAATCGGAATGCCCTAACCTAAAAGAAGCCAAGAAAGCAAGAAGAAAGAAGGCTCTTCAAGCAACGTGGGACGAGTCTTCCTCCAAAGAAGAAGAAGAGACCCCACAGTTGAACCTGCTTGCATTAACCGCCTCAGAAGAAATCGAGACCTAGTCAGAATCGGAGACGGACGACGGCAAACTCACATTTTCAGAGGATGGCGGAATCACTGTAAGTGGTTTTTCTAGAAGTCAATTAAACGAATTAATTACATATCTTTCTCGAGATTTGGTGAAAGCCAAAATCCGAGTCGAATCCCTCCGGCAGGAAGTAAAACTCCTGAAAGAGGGAGCTGACTCTGGATCCTTAACAGAGAAGGTTCAAGAAGGAACCTTTACTCAAGTTGAAAAACTTGAGAAAGAGAACTCCTCCTTGAAAACTCAAGTCAAGGATCTCAGAACAGCCTTAGAACGATTCACTTCTGGTTCTAAGGGTCTTGACATGATCCTTGGAAAATAGAAGTCGATTCTAAATCGATCCGGATTAGGCTATAGAACCAAATCTAGACAAAGATCCTACTATGTTGTACTGAACCAGTCCAGACCTAAAACTCAGGCATGGGTACCCAAACTGTCCCTGAACAAACAAACTGGATCAAATCAGTATTGGATCCCCAAGGACAAGATTCACATCTTGCCGAACCATTATCGCGGCTTTAGTCCAGGGGGAGCCAAATTAAAAACGATATTCATAGTTAGATAAACTTCTATTCTTGTTTTTAAAATTGCTTGATAGCTTGTTTATTTAATTTCTGCAATTTATCATGCTTAGACTTAGGACTGGTTAGTTTAAGGACTAAACCAACTTAACTGAAATTTGAACAACCTAGTATTGGGAGGCGGTGAGATGATAGTACGTTAGGGAAGCCAATTCTAATAAGGTCAAGTATACTCTACTTGGTCTCTTTAGACTGGTGAAACTAGCCGAAGCTACCGATCCAACACCCAAACTAGTTAGACCAGAATTTTTCAAAGACTAATTTTGAAAATGAAATCTCATTGAAAGGCTTTGTCAAGGAAAGGGTTGATGATCCAATAAGGCTACGGCCAAAGAAGGCCTAGTGCCTCGCCAAGACCTGAAAGCCAATCTTTGAAATTCAGATTCAAATTATTCATTGTCAAATTCGAATCTAACACAAATCTTCAGTTAATTCTAGATTCAAACATTTTTTAAATAAATTCAAAACAATTGTTTTCAAAATTAACCTAATTTTTCAAAATAAATTATGATTTTTCAAAAAAAAAATATCTATCTATTAAAAACCTGTCTTTCAAAAACACATAAGGCAAACGTGATTGATAACTCTAGAATGGGTGAGAAGGTAAAAATTAATTTAAATAAAATTAAGTTTATCTTTGTACTGTTGTTAAATTCTGTAGCTTAGAACTTAATTATTACTTGATTCAATAATGGTCGAACCATGGTCAAAATAGTCATACCATTGTCAAAGCAGTCAAATCGTGGTCAAATTAGTCATACCATGGTCAAAATAGTTAAACCATGGTCAAATGATCAACAAAACATTCAATTCCAACCTAACCCGGGCGCTCGTGACTCCTCGGGCGCCCCGCACAACACCTTCACTTTGTTCAAGGCAGAAAAATTGCCATAACACCCTAACCAGGGCGCCCCGGCCCTTGCGGGCGCCCCCAGGACTGGTCAAAGGCAGCAAAGCTGCCATCCTAGTCTGACCGGGGCACCCGGGCCATCACGGGCGCTCCCGACCAGCTTGAGGTCACTGCCAAAGGTAGCAGACACTGTCCCGGGCGCCCTAGCCAAAACATCTATATAAGGAACCCGAATCTCCTCATCTTGCCTCACCCAAAACCCTTCTCCTATCTAACTCTTTTTCTTCCAAGGCGACCAAGTGACCCTCTTGCTCCCTCAATCTCGACCATGCCTCCCCGAACGGCTACTCGGTATAATTTTTTATTTTTTTTCGCATTTAAAATTATTTTTCTCAATTCCTTTCGTTTAAACGCATACTTCGTATCTTAGAAAACGCCGAGCAAACCAATCAAACCCCGGTACCGAACCTAGTCCCGATCCTAGGTTCCCAACCTTAGAACTTTGCAATAGATTTGCTCGAACAACATATAAACCCATAAAGACAAGTTACCTAAATAGGCAATTCTTCACTCAATCTTGTCCCTTGGCCATGAATGTTATCAACTTTTACCGATTAGACAACCTTGTATTCTGCACTCATCCAATTAACACATCCTTATGTGCAGAATTCTATAACAACATAATTAGACAGGATGATCTTATGTTCATCACCACTGTTCAAGGGATACCCTTGACAATCACACCTTTGTTGCTCAACCGATTTCTGGGACTACGACTCTCACAGTCCACCTTTTACTATTACCCTCCTAGGGATCCTCCCTTTGATGCTCCCTACTCTCACATTACCCTAGATACTCTACACTCCTACTTCTATAGGCATGCTAGAAACCCCTTGGCCAGACGATTTCAGTCTGTTGACCTTCAGGTCCAGGACTACGCTCTATATAGAGTTCTAGTCCGCTACATTCTGCATTTATCCACTAGAGACGTCGCTACCATGCGACCATTTCACACCTTCCTCCTATACGCATTGATCCATCATCTTGATATCGACATTGGACTCCACATGTTCCACACGATTCTACACGCGTCCAGTGTTACCACTTAGGGACGGGTACGCACCCCCTATTGCCACATCATCACTTCCATTCTTCATCATCACGGTCGTAACATCACCGAAGGTGAGATTGCCGCGATGACTGACTTCGATGAGATAGGTTTTAGGAACTTTTCCCTAGCTGGTGTAGAGGTATCGGGCACCGGGGTTTTGTCGTGGAGGCGTCAGAGAGCCGGACCCCAGATCGACACTGATGAGGACGTTGAGGTCGATGTAGTAGATCTGGCAGCTGAGGTTCGAGAGCACATAGACGAGCCCCCACCACCGACACTCTACGAGAGAATGACGCGACTTGAGACACAGGTCCAGAGCCTCCAGGAGGAAGTGGAGGCAAATCATGCTGAAGAAATGGAGGCAAATCATGCCTATTACACTGAGTACATGAGTGCCCGCAGAGCCGATAGAGAGACTAGCGACGCTCGATATCATGAGATGATGTCGCTATTTCGATCCTGGCAGCCAGGCTCATCGGATCATCCCGGTCCCTCCTCCTAGTTTAGATTGGCATTGTATGATTGACTATTTGACTGCCCCTACTCAGTAGGGTTGACTTATATTTGACTTGTATGACTGTGCTGGTTTTCTCCTTTTCCAGCTGACTTATGGAATTGACTATTTGCTTTTCTTGATGTTTATTAGGATTATGCTTCGTAGAATAGACTTACATTACTTCTACTTTTCTGACTGCTTTATTTGATTTGAAAATCAGTTTTTAAAATAATTTTAAAACTACTTTACTTAATTTTCAAAATCTTTTTAGCATTTTTTTAAAATAAATTTTCTGACTTAGTTTTATTTTCAAACTACCCCCTTCAAAACTAGGGTTTTTTTGCAAATGGACTTAGCCTAGGCCCTAACCCTAGAACTGCATGTACCTATAGATTTAGAAGCCAGCATCTCACAAGCACCTTAGGGTACTTTTGATTGATAACCTAGAATTGGTTGAGATGCTTAGGTCTTTGCCTTAATTCAAGATGCTTTAAGTCAGTGCATCGGCAGTAATTGGGGCACTAAATACAAATTAAACAACAATCAGGTTTAGTGTCAAGTTCAGAAAATCTAACTTGAACAGAACACTTAACTTGACTAACCCTATCATAAACTACTGTTTATAACAGTTAGTAAGTAACTAATTGGGTTAGACAGGACCTTAAAGAGATAATTCAAATTGATTTGGTTCAGTTTATATCTTGAATTGGTTCAGTACAGCACATTATTCTTTTGTTATATCCTTATGCAACTACTTTTTGCTATATTGCTTTGTTTTTGATATATGACAAAGGGGGAGAGATAGGAAAGGAGAGAAGGTTTAAATTTTTTTTTTCAAATTCAAAATAAATAAATTTTCAAAACTTTATTTTTTTTCAGAAAGTACTTATCCTGTCTTCAAAACTGTCTTTTTCAAAACTTAAAGTGTTTTCCAAAAATTTCTAAGTACCTGACCTAAATTGTTTTAAAAAATTTCCAAGTACTTGACTTAATCCAATTTCAAAATTGTTTTTTAAGTACTTGACCCAAACTGTTTACAAAAGTATTTCTAAGTACTTAAACTCAAGCTATGTTCAAAATTTTTCTAAGTATTTATCATAAATACAAAAGTTTTTAAAGTACTAAAGAGATTGAAATTTTTATTAGAAAATTTTCTAATAAGTTATTGACTTAAATTTTTCTAAAAGTAAAGTTTCTAAGTGTACAAACCAAAACTTTTTTTTACCAAAATTTCTTTTGATAAATAGTTTCTAAAACATCTGTTGAAAAATGACCCTAAACCCTAAACCCCATCTTTAGACTTAGAAATTTTTTCAAACCCCACGAACTTTTGAAAAACCTAGGGGGAGATTCCTTCCGGGGGGAGGAAACTAAACTGTTATATCACTTGTTTTTAACTTAACTTTTTGAATCGGGTTGCCATAAATCAAAAAGGGGAGATTGTTGATGCAGATAGCACCCAAGTCGAACCTGTGTTTTGATAATGGCAAAGGGTTCAAAAGTTAAGATGTTATGTTGATCTAACATGTTCACTAAGTGTACAGGAAAAGAAGCCCTAGGTACGCTAGGCACGAAGTCCTGGTCGAGGACTGGGAACGAAGCACTGGCAAGGAGTTGGGCATCGAAGACCTGCTTGGAAGGTGGCGAAGTCCTAGTCGAGGACTGGGCACGAAGCCCTGGCAAGGAGCTGGGCACCGAAGACCTGCTCGGAAGGTGGGCACGAAGACCTGGTCAGGTGCATCGGGCAAAAGTCCAACCGGAGGAGCCGGTTGGTAAAAGGTAAACTCTCCTGAGAGGAGTAGGTGAGGACGCGTTCCCCGTCGAGGGAACAGTAGGCGTCGGCTCGACCTAGGGCTCCATTTGGGAGACCCGAAGTCAGAACCAAGACAACTACGGCTGTAAGACTCACTAACATTCTTGCTTTATTTTGTGTGGCACTAACCCTGGATGCAGGACCGAAGGAACGAGTTTCTGCAGCTCAGAACGCCCCAAAGGAGAGGGGCAGCAGTTGGGCAGGGCACCCCGGAGGTCCCGGGCGCCCCCAAGGTGAAGGCAAGACAAGCTGAGCAAGTAAAGCTTCGGAAGCTCACTGGGCGGGGCGCCCCCGTGATCCCGGGCGCCCGGATGCCTTGGGCTCCCTGGGCTCAAGCCAACGAAGCAGATAGAGGTTATCCAGCCGAGAAGCCAGCTGATTGAGTCAACCCGGGAGCCCCCGTCAAACCTCAAGCCCGATCCTAGAGGGATAAGGGCTGACCGAGTTCGGATAGAGGCTTTGTGGATCGGGAGACACGTGGAGGGCGCCCCCAGGTGCACTATATAAGGGGCTCGGCCCCTATGGCTTCACAACACAACTTTCCAATGCCAATACGCTCTTCTACTCAAGCACTCTGCTCCAGAAACCTCCCATCTCGAGATTGAAGCGCCAACGACGACCCTCTGCTCCGATGTACAATCCACACCGGGCGTCGGTAACGAAAGAGCTTAATTTTCTGTTTGCTGTACTACAACTATAAAAATTCTCTTTAAACATTTATGCACATATAGAATTGTCCGCAGTAAACGGTCATCGACCATGGGCCTTGGAGTAGGAGATGACCGCGACTCCGAGCCAAGTAAAATCGCTTGAGTTCGCGTGTGTGTTTCTCTATTTTCCGCTGCTTATTCTCTTTACGAATCCAAAAACGTTTTACGATATTCACCCCCCCTCTATCGTATTTTCTCCATCCAACAGATTCACCCCCCCCTCTCTAGCCATCCAAGATCCAACAAGTGGTATCAGAGCTTGGGGCTCTGTTCAAGCGGCTTAACATCCGAGAGCTTCAACAATGTCCATGGGAAGAGAAGGGTTCAACACAAACAGACCTCCATTCTTGGATGGTTCAGATTTTTCGTATTGGAGGTCAAGGATGGAAGTTTATTTGAAGACAATCATGAGCATGTGGTTCTCAGTGAAGGAGGGTTTCTCTCCTCCAAAGGATATTGAGGGAAAAGATCTAGGCTTTTCCATGTGGTCGACTAAGCAAATCAAAAAGGGGGAAGCCAATGCCAAAGCTGTTGTCACCTTGCAATGTGGGATGAACAAAGAGCAGCCAATCAAGGTTGGCCCCTTCACTTCAGCCAAAGACCTATGGAACAAACTCATTGAGCTCCATGAGGGAACTCAAGATACACGGACAGTCAAGAAGGACCTTCATCTCAGCCAACTTCAAAATCTGTCCATGGAAGAAGATGAAACTGTGAGTATACTTCATGGTCGTTTTAAAGAAATCCTCAACGGTCTCCACTCCACCAATGAAACGGTAGAAAACCGAGATCTAGTAAGGTATGTTCTTAAAGCTTTTCCTAGGAACGCCTTGTGGTCATCCATGGTGGATGCTTACAAGGTTTCCAAGGACTTATCTTTTGTTAAGTTAGAGGATTTGTTTTGTGAGATGGAACTACACGAGATCTCTAACACAAGCCCGAAGGAGAAAGGGTTTACTTTTGTGGTAGGTGACCGAAAGAAGAAGGAGAAGAAGGACAAGGAGGAGGAGAAGACCCACTGTCACGTGGCTTTAGTGGCCTTAGAAGAGTCAACCAAGGAGAGTGAAGACGAAGCTAGTAGCTCCTCAACCGCGCCTTCATCATCTTCGGATGATGAATAGGTAATCTCTCCGGAATTGGATAAATGCTATAGAATAATAGCTTGCTTGACAAACATGCTTAAGAAATCTAAGGCCAAAGTTAAATCTTTGAAATTAGAAGTAGAAAAATTGAGAACCTCTAAGGATGAGGTAATTGATGTTATGCATGATGAGTCCCTTGAAAATGAAAATAAGACTTTGAGGAGTGAAATGGAAAATCTCAAGACTACTCTTGAGAAATTCTCAATTGGCTCAAAAACCCTAGATATGGTTCTTAACTCCCAAAGGGCGGTTTACAATAAGGTCGGTATAGGTTACCGACCTAAAGAACCGAGCTTTGTATCATTAATGTCAGGAACACATTTTGGATCATCAAATAAGTCTAGGGTTCAAAAAGCTAGAAAGAAATTGACTAAGGCATGGGTGCCAAAGTGCCTCATTGTTGATGCATTAGGTCCCAAAATTTGGGTACCTAAAACCTTTATATTTAGAATTGTATAAGCATTATTTGAGGGGGAGCATCTATCAACATGGGAGGTTGATATTTGGTGCTCCAAATCCATGACCAAGGAAAAAATTGTCATTCACATGGTTGGTTATGGAAAATTCAAATTAAATGCTTTGAGCTTCGTTGTCTTAGTTCTTATAACAAGTTGATCCCTTGGCTAGTGATTTATGAAATCTCATTTGGGCAATAAGAAAACTTATCATGCAACGAATGATAGTATATTCATGCTTCAAAATAAATAAACAAGTCTTGAAAAAAAAATATTCACATGAATGGTTTAGGTTGACACATAACTTACTCTTGCCATGGATTGTTTAGGATAATTAGGTTTATTGTTGAAATTTATGTTTTCCTGCAATTCATGGTTTATGATATGCCTTATGTCAAGCCTAAGGGGTCCATTTTCTTGTATATGTTATACAACATGAATGCATGCTAAAGAACAAGGATTAACACATAGTTTGTACTAATAAGGCATCACCAAACAAAGAACATGAGCTTAAGGTTTAGGCTTAAGTTTTTCTTAATATTTTGGAGATGAACTTAGTTGAATATGCCATGATCTTACTATTTGTGTGATTAACCTTAATGTATGATACCAATTTTGGTTAAGAACAGCATGCTCATATAGTTCATGATATTTCAAGTTCCATGACTTGTTTTGTTTTCCCACGTGACTGATATCAAACCTAATGTCATCCATATGCCTAATATTAATTGGATCACTAAGGTATCAGAACTTAAGTGTAGATTGGATTATCAAGATTGTTAGGAATAAACAAGAACATACTTAGAACATAACTGATCATACAAACCTAGTGTTGGTACTTTAATCCATAGAAATTCTTGATTATTGATATGAAATGAAGCCTAGTTAAGGGACCCAAATCAGATTGCTTGTTTTGATTAAATGAATTATGGTTAACGGAACTCATTTAGGGAGTAAATCTGATTGTATTAGGGATTAGAGTGATTAAGAGTTGAAACGAACTGGTTTCTGAAACTGATTAGTTTCAGAAAACATTCTGTATCAGACTTGATCGGTCCACCGACCGATCAGGACTCACCCTGATCGGTCCGGTGACCGATCAGATCAACACTGATCAGAGGTATTAGACTACTCCTCAGTCCGATCCCATTTCATCAAGTTGTATCAGATTACCTAATCATACTGATACACACAAATATGATACAAACCAAGTACAATTGAAACATATTTGATCCTCCATTGGTATAAACTTGCTAATAAGTGAGTACAAGTTTGTTCAAGTGTTTAAAGAAGGGTAGAAATTTTAAGACCCTTGATTCTCAAAAAATTTTCTGGAACATCAAGTATTAAAATGCTGATTTGATACAAACCTATGTTGGAATGTTCAAATTCATAAGAAAGGGTTGGTTGAGTCATGACTCTTGTTCTTAATGTTGTGTTTCGGAAATTTTTTTGAAATGACGAATATCAATAGAGTCTGCATCCCTATTGTGGAATGCCAATTGTTAATGCAGTCTGATCAGGAATGTATCAGTGTTTCAGAAATTTTTCTGAAATCTGATCGCTCCCCAGACTAACAAGAAATATTTCTGTATCAAATAATCAACGAACCTGATCGGTCACGGAGACCAATCAGGATTATGTGTCCGATATAGCTGCATTCCTTACTTATCCTATGAAACATATACATGTTTGACCATGATATATTTATGGTATATGCCTTTCATATGCAATTCAAAAGTTTACCTTTGATTGTTTTGGGTTTGGGGAGAGACCCATGTTTGAGGGGGAGGTATGTTTAAACTTAATAACCATACCCTTTTCGATGTTTGACAAAGGGGGAGAGAATGGTTGATTGAGTTTAGGGTTATTGTAGGTGGAGGATTTTGATTCCCTTATAATAATTGAACTGCCTTCAATTGATCATTAATGCCTAAACTTAAATTGGGTTGTCAAACAACAAAAAGGGGGAGATTGTTGATGCAGTCTGACCCTGATTGTTGTTTTGGTGTTTGACACCGATTTAAGTTTGATTCAAGTTTAGTTGAATTCGGATTAAGTCCAGGTGGATCGGGAGATCGCACGCTGGCATGTGAAAAAGTCCTAGCTTGGAGGGCTAGGTGTGAAAAGTCCTAGCTTGGAGGGCTAGGTGTGAAAAGTCCTAACCTGGAGGGTTAGGTGTGGAAAAATCCTAGCTTGGAGGGCTAGGTGTGAAAATTCCTAACTCGGAGGGTTAGGTGATGGAAATCCTAGTGAGTGAAGCTATGTTGAAATCCCGGTGAGTGAAGCCGGGTCCTGGTGAGTGAAGCCAGGTGATGGAAATCCTAGTGAGTGAAGCTAGGTTGAAATCTCGGTGAGTGAAGCCAGGTCCTGGTGAGTGAAGCCAGGTGATTGAAATCCTAGTGAGTGAAGCTAGGTTGAAATCCTGGTGAGTGAAGCCGGGTCTTGGTGAGTGAAGCCAGGTGATTGAAATCCTAGTGAGTGAAGCTAGGTTGAAATCCCGGTGAGTGAAGCCGGGTCCTGGTGAGTGAAGCTAGGTGATTGAAATCCTGGCTTGGAGGGCCAGGTCCTAGCTTGGAGGGCTAGGTTGGATGAAACCCTGGCTTAGAAGATCAGGTCCTAGCTTGGAGGGCAAGGTTGAAGTCCCGGTGAATGAAACTGGGCACGAAGTCTTGGTTCGGGGGACTAAGAACGAGTCAGAGGAGGGCTGGAAGCTTGTTCTCTTGACTTAGAGTGGATTTGACCTTGCTTGGATCGGTCTGGTGATCGATCAGGGAAGTTGGCACGGAGTTCCCTCGTGGATCGGTTTGGTGACATATCCAGCTATGTCTGATCGGTCTGGTGACCGATTAGGGAGCATATAGTAGGTTTTGGAGAACTTTCTGTTCGGCTCCTGATCGGCCAGGTGACCGATCAGGGATACTATTCAGATCGTTCTGGTGAACGATCAAGTGTCGCGAGCTCCTCACTACGACCAATCAGGCTGGAGCCTGATCGGTCAGGAGGTGTCCTGATCGGTCCCCAGACCGATCAGGCCACACCCTGATCGGTCTGGTGACCGATTAGGAGGTTTGGACTGCGAAGCTGAGAAATCACTCTGAGAAGGGGTGGATTGGTCTGGTGACCGATCCACGACTTGGGATTGGTCTGGTGATCGATCACGAAGAAGTTGCGATTTCTGATTGCACGTTGGTAACCGATCAGGTTGGAGCCTGATCGGTCTGAGCCCATCCTGATCGGTCTGGTGACCGATCAGGAGTCTCTCTGATCGGTCTAGTGACCGATCAGTAGCTGACAGCTTTAATTCAAAAGCGTTGTCAGAGTTCTGATTGTGTTCTGTTTCCTCTGCCGATTCTCTGATATACTGCTGATATGTTTTGATATGCATTGCTAAGCATTTGTTGGAGTGTGCAGGTAATAGCAGGTGATTCAAACACTCAAGGAGGGTCAATGGAAGACTTTTCTTTGAGCAGGTTTAGTTGTTTCTCCTTATCAGGTTTCAACGGTCAACTGGCGCAGCTGGCAACTGACGGAGGCTCAACTGGAGAGGAGGTCTTCAGTGGGCTGAGTGCTCAGGGAGGTCAGTGGGTCCAGGCTGGCTCAGTGGATGCTGATGAAGCTTGCGATGGTGAGCAGAGCTTAAGTTGAAGATGATGCAGAGGAGCGGCAACGAAGGAAAAACAGGAAAACAAGCAAGTGTGGCTGTGGGTTTCGCTGTTGATTGTTGAGTTCCTTGTGTAGCTTCTCTCTTGAGCTTTCTTGCTACTGTCTGGTGAGAGGTTCCTCCTTAGTCTCGTGAGCTTATCTTGTATCCTATTGAGACGCTTGTGGAGAGGTTTCTCCACCGAGAAGGAGACGCTGTTTTATCCGGGTCACCGGGGCTTGATCTGCTGACGATCAAGGGATCACCCACCTTACGGGCACGCCAAGGAGTAGGGGCAAGTTATCCCCGAACCTTGTAAATCCTTTGTGTTAGCGTCGGTTTGTTTTCTTTCCTTGTCTGTTTTCTTTCTGTGTTTTGTGTTTCCGCTGCTAACCTGATCACAGGAAGAAGAAGAACTTTAAAGAGGCTGAATTGAGTGCCTGGCTACATTCACCCCCCTCTAGCCATCCAAGATCCAACAAAGTCAGTATCCGCAGGCACAATAATGGAATTGAAATGAGGCAGCAGATTAGAGAGCTCGCGCGCGCATACCTGCGGTAGGAGGAGTGCGAAGTTTTTATAGCCGGGGGAGCTGACAACCCTTGTTCGTGTCGACGAGACAAGGGTGTGATAACTTTCAGCTCGTAGGGAGCACTTAGGAATGGCGCGACATGGCGCGGGGTGCTCGAGCAGTATGAAGGTACTGGATTGGCGGACGGACCGTGAGAAATGTCAGAGATGGGTAAGGTGTGTAGAACCCCGCGAGCAGGGTCGTACCCTGGATATAATGATATAGGGGGCGTAGGGGCGAGACAGCCCGTACCCCGAGAGCTGACCGGTGTGTCTGAGTGCTCAGGATCGGGTTGGGTAATGGCCAGTGAGCGTGTGCTGCCATGCGTCCGACTGGTAGAATGAAGCGCAGGGTACGCCCTGAGCCGGGGGTTTGTTGAGTGATGTCTGTCTAATTTTGTTAGATATCCAATCCTCGGGATGGTTTTAGAGCATGGGTCGGCATGCGTTCGACTGTAGTGCATGACCTAGCTCTGGGTTAGGGAATGGCCAAGGAGCGTGGGCAACCACACGTCCGACTAGGTTAGGAGGGGCTAATGGTCGACCCGACCGACCCCATTTGTGGTTAGCTAAACACTACCCCGGGGGCTCTCGGGCTCGGGGACCCCCATGGTGATATCTCGGTTGTCCTGTCTACTAGACCCTCCTGGCGCCAGGCTGGCTGGCGGGGTCGGCCGACCTACCCGTAGGCAATGCCGGGATCATGAGCGTCCCCCTCGAGTCTAGTTGAAGGAGGCGGCGAGTCCGACTGACTGGACTATCGTCCGTTGACGTAAGCCTGGCGCGCTGGGACATCTTGGCCCTTTCTTGCGGCTCTCGACGAATTTTTCGGTGTGCAAGGATCCCGGTCGACCAGCGATGTCACATCCTCTGTCTTTTCACCTTCTACTGCCCGGGATCCCCGAGCAGGTTGAAATCTCATACATTAATGCTCTTGGTTGGTGATTGTTCCACGTGTCTTTCCCCGATTCCTTTTCCGAGTGACGAGGCGCTTTGTTTCCTGGGCCCCTCTGGGCCTGATCAAACGGCTATTATTGACCGCCACCTTCGCTATGACCCACCATTGAGCGGTTCTTATAACCTCCGAGGCTGGATAAATAGGTTCTTACTTTTACCACCGCCCTTTCACCTTTTACACTGATGCACTGCGCTTCTACTTCCGACTAGGGTTGCGGCAGAACCTCTGGTCCCGAATTTCTTCTCCGACGACCCCTTCACTGGTTGGGTTTTCTTCCTTCTTTTGTTTCACATGGCCTCTTCATCTCATGACCCAGATCCCTGGTATGTTACCGTGAGGTCAGTCCTTGAACAGTGCGACCTCGATGTGATTAGAGCAGAGTTTCACATTCCTTCCGACCATCTCGTTTTGCTGCCTGCTTCTTTTGATCAGCCCGCTAAGCCTCCAGCACACTACATTACTATCTCCCGAGATCATTGATGACCGCTAACTAGGTGTCATGAATGTGGGTCTCAAAATTTAGATATGTGTAAAGCTGGAAACCCTTTTTGCGATCAAAGAATGAAAACGTAGTAAAGGGGCCACAGGTCGTATTTTTCCTAGGGCTAGTTGAGGTTGTTTGATTCTAGCTCGAATTTATGTGTCGTTGATATTTTTGGGTTTCAAATAAAATCTGGGTTTGGTTTCAATTAGAAATGAAATCGCAATATAATGTAAGGAACTTAACCATGGAACTTAACCCAAGTAATTCAACCAATGAACTCAAACAAATGGAAGCTTAAATGCAACTTAGCCTAATTTAGAAAACCAATCTGGTATAAAATCAAACCAATTCCGATTGTTACTAATGCAAAGAACTTCTTCAGAAATTATTACTCTAAAAAAACCAAATGCAAATCAATCTTCAACCAAACTGATACAAAATCAGTGCCAAGATTTTTCTTGATACAAAGTGCAAGCCATTTACAAACTTGATACCAAATTGAGGAAGCTGATGTGCCAAAAAGAATCTGATACTAGGTGCAGAACTATCATTTGACAATTTCCGAATTGGACTGATCAATTCAACTTGAAAGATACATCCATTAGAGAAGTGCCATGCGTGAATGAATGCAGGAAATCAGGGATAAATGGAGAAATTTTGAATTCAAAAGACTAATCAAAACAGGGACAAATTTAATTCAGAAACTCACAAGACAAGCTGAGATCAAGTGCATAAACCAATGCTTGGAAAGAAATTCAGATAACTCTAACTAATACTCAGAAAGTAGGCTGATCCATTCAGAAACGTTGCAGAAATTTGACACACACAAAACTGCAGAATTTCAGAAATGCAGGGAGGAAATTCGGCTGCAAATTAGATGCAAATCAAACAAGCCACTGATTACAAGTTCTCGAATCTAGCTTCAGAAGGAACAGACTTAGAATTGCAAAGATGCAGTTGACCAATTCAGAGATAACTGAATGAAGAAGGAAATTCAGTAAGGCAGAACATGAGTGGGAAAATGCAGTAATAAAGTGAATGCAGAAAGACAGATTCGAATGCAGAAATTAACACAGCATCCAAAATTAATTGCTCAAATCTACTGTTCGTATAAAATTCAAAAGAGCTCATGTTCCATTGATACAACTTCAGAATTGAGACTGAAACTACAACACCGCATGCAATAAGACTGAAACTGACGAATTGCAGACTAGTAGAATTCAGAATCTAATGCTGAATTTCAGCAACAATTTAAATGCAGAACAAACAACAAACAAGCTGGAATTGATACACTGATCTACAATTCAGAAAAGCTTAAGAATGGCTAATGACTACTTGAAACAAATTCAGAAATGCTAAGCTAAAAATTGCTGAAAGTAAACTGATACGTAGAAGAGAATTCAGGAAATTGATACGCATGAACTAAATTAAGAAACAAACTGAATTCAAATACAATTGTTCACTCAACAAGCACTAGGTCTACTTAACTTGCAGAAATTAAACCTAATTAAGACAGAATCAAATTGGGAAAAAAAACTACAGCAGCTGATAAGAAATCAGAAATGAAACAACATGCAGAAATGGAAATTACAGCTAAAGGAACAAAAATTCACTAAGTAAATGAAGCCTCGATCTCTTCCTTAGCTCAAGAACTCCTTGCCATCACACAAGGGTAAGCCTTGAACCCGTAAGCTCCACAAATCATTGAGAAACTGTCTCTGCGAGTGAATTCGAGCTCAACTCTGCTCAATTCTGAAAACCCATTCGATTTCCATGATTCAACTGTGTCCGCGTGCGATGGTGAGTTTGGGATGATCCGAGCACTCTAGGGAACCCCTCCAGATAGCTCAGGTGGAAGGAAATGGAGCACAGCCGATCCAAAGGAAGAAAATGGTAGAACTGAGGAAACCTCTCATCAGCTCTGTTTCTTGGGCAAAAATGGAACTGGAAACTTCACTGAGAGCTCTTCCTAATGACCTAGAACTTGACCCAATGAAGAAATCGAGTGGTCGCGCCCCTTAGATAAAGAAATTGAAGAAAAACTTGAAGAACTACTGAAGAAGACGAACTGTGCGGCGAAGACGCAATGAGCTGCAATGAGGGAAATTTCTGATTAAATACTTAAGAATGAATGGCTGAGATTGTTTTGGATGAATCCAACGGTTGATCTTTATCCGATCTGAACCAAACTTTGATGATGTTGATCAAGGGTCAGGATCTGCCTCGGGGTAGCTCGGATCTTCCAGATTTGCAATGGATGGCCCAGATCAACCTGATCTTTGGATGGACAGTCTAGAGCCCTCTGAGATTGATCCAACGGTTGAATGATCTCTGATTGGGATGAAAATCTCAGATCTCGACCTCAGTGCTTGATCAGTCCTAACCCTACCTCGGATTACCTCAGATGGTCCCAGATGGCTCAGATCTAGCCGTTTATGAATCGGACGACTCAAATTTGTCTAAAACTTGATCACTCGATCCGGGTCCACTTCCGACTCAAATTTGACCCAGCATAACCTAGGCCCATGATCCTTTCATGCCTAACAAAATAGATCAAAAATTTAGTGGCCAAATAATTCAAATGTGTAAAGATTTGCAATTAAGTCCAAAATAAAAGCAAGTCCTAGAACCTATGGTAAATTCACAATTAAGCAAGTAAAATATGGGTCAAACTTGGATTTTAGCAACTAAAATAATCAACAAAATGATACCTATCAATCATCTGCAGGCCGTGTTTCCCAATCCATCCCTTCATCGCCTCAGTTTGTCGTTACCTTCGCCTTAATCTTTCCTAGCTAACTCCCAATTTTATCCGCCTTCTCTGCGGGTTGACCATTATCTTCCAACTATATCGACTTCCCCTTCGAGATGAACTCTTCCATTACTTCTTCTCCTTGAAAAGGCAAGAATTGAGCGAATTTTACTTCCAATCTCGTCCCGGTACTTCCTTCCTTTCCAAGCTTCCATCTTCCAACAAGGGTTGGAAGGAGCGATATTTTTATATTCGCCCTATTGCGCCCCCGACCTAGCTAGTCGGCTTCCGGCGAGACTCTCCTCAGTTACCTCCTCATCATACGGATCCTCGGCGATTTCCCCCCTTCGAAATTGCCCTCCCTGTGCTTGGAGATCGGCACTTCTCCATCGCGCCGTTGCTATGCAAGGCCATTCTGTCTGCGTTTGGCCTTAGCCCTGTGCCGTTCAGTCGGCCTGCTTCTCTCGGTAAGCATTCTGTTCTTCTTTCTTGTCCCTTTAATGCCCATTGACCACTGCTTGCCGTGTAGCCGTGATGATGTATCCAGCGGCCCCCGAAGAGGGTTATGGATTGGAGACTGCGAAGATGGAGACTCGTATACTGAAGCTGATGAAAGATCGAGAGGCGAGTGCAGCCGAACAGCGTGCCGAACAAGGACTGCGTGCGGAGCAGCTGGCCGAGCAGGAGGCGACTCCATCTAGCTCCAAGTCACTTGCCCCCACGCCTGAAGATGAGGAAATTCCTCGGTCTGGCTCAGAGGATACCCAGCCTCTGGGTCGTCTGTTGCGGCGCCCACGGGGTAACGGGTCTATGCCTGACTCGGCCGATCCCCTGGAAGCTTCTTCTAGCCGGCCCAGCAAAAGGCAGAAGGGCAAGGCGCCAATGGATGACCCCCCTAGCTTTGCCACCTCCTTCTCCTTCAGTGCTCCTAATGGAGTCAGCTGTTACGACTCGGTCAGGGGAGCCTACAAGCGAAAGCCTGCTGCACATGCTACCGCCCTCTCTATCTGACTGGCTTATGAGCATGACGTTACCGAGCGGCACAACCTCCATACGGTCGCAAGACGTTTGGCTGTATGACACGGTAGCGGACCAATTTCTGGTCGGCTTGCGAGCGGGTAGCTCGGGTGGGCCGAGCATCTGGGCGGACGATTTCAAGGCTATGGCCACACAGGTATATGTGTAGGGGTTGTTGTGTGCCCTGCACTTTCTTCGGTTAAGATGTTATCGGCTCCTTTTCTTTTTGCAGTCTTGGGCTCAAGGCTTCACCATGTACGTGTCCATGCTGAGCCACGCCAAGGCCCAGTATCATGCCGAGAGGCGCGTGGAGGATCTTGAAGCCCGACTCCGGCATACCCAGCTGTCTTCTGACGACGATTCTCTAAATAGCTTGAGGGCAGAGGTTATCGGCCTTCATGACTTACTAAGTCAGGCTCAAGAGGAGCTGGAGACCGCCAAAGCCCAGATTGTCTCGGCTGACGCCGAGGCGATTCAAGCGCATCATCGGGTTGCCCAGGCCGAGCAAGCGCAGCTCTGTGATCGCAGACGCAAGGAGGAACTGCGAGCGGACCTTCTGAAGACCAAGGCTGAGCTCTGTTGGGCAAGTGAGGCTATCCAACCTTTGCGGGAGCAACTGGCGGCTAAGGATCAAGAAGTTGGTTCGTTGCAGGACCAACTACAGGATTTGCGCGGACGCCAAGCGTCCTGGGATGCGGCTCAGGCGGAGTTGGAAGAGCTGCGTAAACGCCAAGCGTCCTGGGACGCGACTCGGGCTGAGCTGGCGGAGCTTCGTTCCTACAAGGAGGCGGAAGCTGATCGGTTGAAGGCCTATAGGCTTGAGTGTATCAATTCCAAGGCCCATACTAATGAGATCTCCCGGCGATTCCGGGTGGTGGTGATGCACCAAGGAATCAGTATAATCCGTCAACTTAAACGAGGCGGGTATTTATCCCCTGACATGCCTCCCACCGCCGTGGTTTTTGCAGCCTTTAGCCCGGGCGCTTGAGCGAGAAATTTTTAAGTGTCAAGCATACACTCGGGCTACTAATCTTCGCGGGCGTTCGGGTTGAACACCTAGGCATTACCTCCGCTGGCCTGAGGGTTCATCCATTGATGAGTGGTGCGGGCACGCGAGATGGGCTTTTCCATCGGCTATCATCAGGGGTCCATGGGTCCCTGCGCCTCCACCCGAGGGTCGAGTCGCGGGCTGCAGGCCCATGCCAGTGCGTGAATATCTGGCTGCTTGGCCGGGGCAGATTGGGAGATATGCGTCGTCCTGCGCTCGTCCGGGGCCCGGGCCAAGGGATTAGTGAGAGCTAGCCCGTGGGCCTTTGGCCTCTTGGCCGAGTCGAATCCGGGGAGCGTGGGCCGCCACGCGTTCGACCGGGACCCGGACCAAGGGATTAGCAAGAGCTAGCCCGTGGGGCTTTGGCCTCTTGGCCGAGTCGAACCCAGGGAGCATGGGCCGCCACGTGTCCGACCGGGACCCGGACCAAGGGATTAGCGAGAGTTAGCCCGTGGGGCTTTGGCCTCATGGCCGAGTCGAACCCGGGGAGCGTGGGCCGTCACGCGTCCGACCGGGACCCGAACCCGGACCAAGGGATTAGCGAGAGTTAGCCCGTGGGGCTTTGGCCTCTTGGCCGAGTCGAACCCGGGGAGCGTGGGCTGCCACGCGTTCGACCGGGACCTGGACCAAGGGATTAGCGAGAGCTAGCTCGTGGGGCTTTGGCCTCTTGGCCGAGTCGAACCCGGGGATCGTGGGCCACCATGCGTCCGACCGGGACTCGGAACCGGACCCGGACTCGGACCAAGGGATTAGTGAGAGTTAGCCCGTGGGGCTTTGGCCTCTTGGCTGAGTCGAACCCGGGGAGCGTGGGCTGCGACGCGTCCGACCGGGACCTGTACCAAGGGATTAGCGAGAGTTAGCCTGTGGGACTTTGGCCTCTTGGCCGAGTCAAACCTAGGGAGCGTGGGCCACCACGCGTCCGACCGGGACCCGGACCATGGGATTAGCGAGAGCTAGCCCGTGGGGCTTTGGCCTCTTGGCCGAGTCGAACCCGGGGAGCGTGGGCCGTCACGAGTCCGACCGGGACCCGGACCAAGGGATTAGCGAGAGTTAGCACGTGGGGCTTTGGCCTCTTGGCCGAGCTAGATCCGGGGAGTGTGGGCCACCACGCATCCGACCGGAACCCAGACCAAGGGATTAGCAGGAGGTTACCCATGGGCATTGGGTTAGCCTAACCCTTTTTTGTTCAGGCCACCTGGTTGGCAGCTTCTCTGTCCCCCCTGTCCCTCTCGCTCGAGGACTGCATTAATTGGCAGGGACACTTGTCTCATGTTTAGTGGATTCCCAGGCGCCGAAGTGTCAGCCACCTGTCTTGATTGCCTTGGGCAGCGAAACGTCTGTTCGTCCGGCCCGCCTTTGTCTCATCGTGCCTCCTCGCTTCCTCACAGGCCCCATCGGAGGGTTATGAGGAGATCTGGCTTTTCCTTGCAACCCTTTTTCTGACGGCTGGGATTGGCCACCCTTCCCTATAAAGTGCGTCAGCGATTATCTTCCTTGTCGCTTTCGTTCTCCCTACGCTCCTCAGTTTTCCCCTCTCCTTCTCCACTTCTTCTGGTGTCCCGGTATCCTTCCCAGCATATTGGCGGACTTTTTGAAACCAGGGCTTGATGAGGATGAGGCTACGTTCATAGCAGCGTTGGCAGCCATGCTTGCTGATCCGGCTAACGCTCCACCAGCTACTTCAGCATCTCCTTCTCCGTCGGTAAATCCTACTGACTCCTCCTCTTTGAGTAGGAGTAAGGCGCCGTAGGGGGAGACGCCGGGTTCTGACCTCTAGGCTTCGGACGTGGATCCTTGTCCCTTGGAGACCAGGCGCCATCGGGGTCAACCAGGCGACCGTTCGCCTCCCTTTGGGACCACAACTTCCTCTTTGCGGAGAACCCCCTCTTCTTCTCCTTCGCCTGAGATTCCTGCCCCGCCGGTATCTGCACCTGTCATCCCCGTTTCTTCCGCTCCAGGGGTTGTTCAACCGGCGGCCCCTTCTACTCAAGCCGGCTCTTCAAACGTACTATCTGATATTCCCCTTCCTTCTCTCCCCAAGGGGGCTACGGGCCCTGGTCCGTTACATCTGATCCTGCCCTCGCGGGCAGACCCTCGTACTGCCTACAAAACTCTTGACTCTGAGCCGCTAAGGTCTGCTAGAGTAGTTTATCTACACTCCCCCCTGAGTGACCATCTGTATCATGGTCTTCGGGCATTTGACCGTCAGGACCCCATTACCAGAGCCAACAGCATCGTGGCGGAGGTTTGTCAGGTATGCCTTTCTGATAGCTCTTGCTCGCCCAGTTCTTTCCCGGCTAACCTTTTACATTCTTTGCAGCTAACCAGCGCAGTCTAGGATATGGGTGTTTCCCTTGCCGCTCAGACTCGGTCCCTTCGTCAGTCAGAGTCCCGAAGGGAGGATTTGGAGGCTCAACTTCGCCATGCGCAGCTGCAACCGGGCGATGAGGCCTAGAACACACTATGGGCTGAGAATGTGGCCCTTCAGGAGCGTGCCATTCGCGCCGAGGCGCAACTTCAGGAGCGCCTGGTGGAGCTGAACGCTGCTCGGGCGACTGCCACCCAGATGCGGCGGCAGGTCGCTTTCTTGGAGAAAAGTGAGCGCCAGGCTTGAATTTTGGAGCTACAGGCCCATGAGGAGCTGGCCCAAGTCAAGGCGAAGCTCCATGAGGCCGGCCAGTCGGCCACGACACTGGGCGCCGACCTGAAGTCTAAGGAAGAAGAACTAGCCGCCTGCTTAAGTGACCTCTCGCGGGTGCACAAGCACCGGGCGGCTCTGGATGCCAAGCTGAAGGCGAATCAAAAGGAGCCGGAGAAGACTCAGGGTCGGGCCCCGTCTCAGTCTTCTGTGCCTAAACCGTAGTCTAGTGCTGCTCTTTTCTATTTTGCAGGTGGAGGGCGGGTTGACGTTTATGAATGCTACTTCTTTTTTTCTAATGTCTTTATTTTTGTATGCCTCTGCCTATGTGTGTTTGGCACTTAAGTGTAAGCGACCTGAATGGGGGAGGGGGGGGATGCTGGTCTGCCCGCTTCTAGCGGGCGAGTGCTCGCAATGTCAGGATCGTTGTGTATCACTTACTTGGGCTAGCATGCGGTTGAGTGCTTAGGATTCTGCGAGTATGTAATACTTCCTTCGTGTTCCTTACTTGTGCGAGCACGATGGAAATTTTAGGACGCGCCTTCTCAAGAAGTTAGGTTATCGTAGTCATGAAGACTTAGTTGCTCATAGCCTGTATGCGGGCCCGAAGTGAGGAACTTGGTTTAGACAACGCCCGGGGGTTGAGGATCGAGCTGGGAGCTGGACCCTGCTTTCAACCTGCCCACAAGGCAAGAGTCAACATGCTCGATTAGAGGCTCCTCAGGGAGCGGGGGTTGTCGCGCGCCCGGCCGAGAGCCGGTTCGGGGGTGGTGTGCGTAAGCCCCGGTATAGTTCACGTGAGGCGAGGGTAATATCAAGGGCTGATCCAAGAGTAAGGCTAGCACAAAGCGAGAATATGGCCCCCCAGTCGGGGGATCTCTCAGGGAGCGTGGGTCGCCACGCGTGCGCCTGAGAGCCGATCGAGGGTAAAGCTCGCACGGAGGAGAATATGGCCTCTCGATCGGGGGACCTCACAGGGAGCGTGGGTCGCCACGCGTGCGCCTGAGAGCCGATTCGAGGGTAATGCTCACGCCGAGCGAGAATATGGCCTCTCGATCGGGGGACCTCTCAGGGAGCGTGGGTCGCCACGCGTGCGCCTGAGAGCCGATCCGAGGGTAAGGCTCGCGAGGAGCGAGAACATGACCTCCCGATCGGGGGGACCTCTCAGGGAGAACGGGTCGCCACGCATGCGCCTGAGAGCCGATCTGAGGGTAAGGCTTGCGCGGAGTGAGAATATGGCCTCTCGATCGGGGGACCTCTCAGGGAGCGCGGGTCGCCACGCGTGCACTTGAGAGCCGATCCGAGGGTAAGGCTCGTGTGGAGCGAAAATATGGCCTCTCGATCGGGGGACCTTTCAGGGAGCGCGGGTCGCCACGCGTGCGCTTGAGAGTCGATCCGAGGGTAAGGCTCGCGCGGAGCGAGAACATGGCCTCTCGATCGGGGGACCTCTCAAGGAGCGCGGGTCGTCACGCATGCCCCTGAGAGCCGATCTGAGGGTAAGGCTCGCGTGGAGTGAGAATATGGCCTCTCGGTCGGGGGACCTCTCAGGGAGCGCGGGTTGCCACACGTGTGCCTGAGAGCCGATCAGAGGGTTAGCGGGAGCAGATCCCGTTGTAGAGTTTGCTTCTTGGTCGGGGGATCTCAAGGAGCGTGGGTGATATGCCCCGAATTACTAGGTTAATTTGTCACGAATTGTGGGACCATCAGAATTTAAATGTGAATGAATAACTGGAAACCCTTTTTGCAATCAAAGAAGAAAAGCGTAGTAAAGGGGTCACAGGTCGTATTTTTTCTCGGGGCTAGTTGTCGTGTTTGATTCAAACTTGTATTTATGTATCGTTAGTGAATTTGGGTTTCGAATGTAAATCTGGGTTTGGATTGCAAATAAAAATGGGAATGCAATGAATAAACAAAGTGATGACAATTAATAAACTTGACCAAGGGACCACTTAATCCATTAAAGCACTTAATCAATTTGGAAGCTGATTCTGATTTCAAGTGTAAAACAAATGCTAAGCAATGAAGCAACAAACTCAAACTTAAAACAGACTAATGCAGGCAATCTAGAACCAGATTGATACAAAAGTCGTGCCAAGCTTTCACTTGATACCAAGTGCACACAATTTAACAACCTTGACACAAAGTGCAAGCATTCAAACTGAGCTGCAGCAGTAGAGATGGAAAATTCAGAGATAAATGAGATGTAAAACAGATTTATTCCGAGCACGATACCAACTGCCAAGTGAGTTTAACTTCAGCTAAATTGAAATCTCAAAACTACTGAGTGCACAACAAGCTGTCCACTATTCGAAAATTGATTTTTCCTCAATCTAAACTTGCAGAAATGTCACCAATAACTTGCAGGAATGAAGATTACAGCTCAATAGCATTTCGAATTGCAGATGGAATTGAAATCAAGGGCAAGAGCTCCCTAAAGAATTAGCTAATTTGGTTCCACTCAGAGCTGAACATTCCACTTGATACAAAGTGCAAAAATGGAAAATACTTGGATATGCAGCAAAGAAATGCTTATCAACTGAATCTGCACAGAAGCAGGATAATACAGGGCTGAATTTTCGAATGAAGACTCATGCAAGATTTTAAACCCAATTGCCTAAATGATATCTGAACTTAGTACAAACTCAATGCAAGCAACTGACTTCAAATGGAATCAAACTGGTACACGATTCAGCAACTACAAATTAAGAGTTGCAGAAATGAAATGATACACAGCCATTGAAACACAAGGGATTGGAAGAATTGATACGCATGGGCTGAGCTGAAAGTTCAAAAATAGAACTGAATGGAAAACAAACTCAACTCTAATGCATTGACATGCCAATTGTGATTTTCAATTGCAGGGAATGAACGAAACATAAACTGGTCTGGAACTAAGTTGAAAAATTCAGAAACTAAAAGAAATCTGCAAAAACAGGGCTGATACGGGTTGGAAAAACTGATACGCAAGAAGTGAAAACTGAATTAAACTGAATTCAAAAGGTTTGCTCACTAAACATACTACCTATTGATTGCATTGAAGAATTGAACCCTAATTAAATGAAAACAATTCAGCAAATGAAAAGTAAACAGCTGATAGAGAAATTCAGAAATCGAAATTACTGCAGAAACTAGAATCTACTACTAATAACTGAATTTAACTAAGACTCAGCTTTAATCTTTCATCTCAACTCAAGAACCCTTGCTGTCACTCAAGGTTTAACCTCTAATTGAGAGAGAAACGAACCATACAAGAAAAATTACAGCAGCTAGATAAAATTCAGAAATAAAATGGCACGAATTCAGAAATGAAAATTACATCTAAAGCTCGAAAATTAAATGAGTAAACTATCCTCAATCACTCTATTAGGTCAATAACTTCTTGGTCGTCAAGCAAGAGTGAGCCTCGAACCCGCAAGCTCAGCAGACAATTGAAAAACAGCTCAACAATTCAAATCTAGCCCTTACTCTGAACCAATCTGAATTTCAAATCGATTTCCTCAATCTGGCATTGTCCAATTACGCGGATGGTGTGGGGATGAACTAAGCACTCCAGAGAACCCCTCTGAACTGCTCGGATGGATGAAGGATGGAGCAAAACCGAGATTGAAGCAATAAAGGACAGAGCTGCGGAAACCTCACAACAGCTCTATTTTGGCCAATTCGGAGCTGGAATTTCACCGAGAACCTTCCCCAATGGCCTAGCAATTGATCCAAACAAGAAATTGAGGGGTCGCGCCCACGGATTAAAGAGAAACTTGAAGAAAAGCTATGAACTATCGAAGAAGACGACTACTGCGGCGGAGACGCAACGAGGAAGACTGCGCAGGAAATTTCCTTAAGTAATAACCAATGGACGACTGTGATTGATTTGAGAAAATCCAACGGCTGATCTTGCTCTGATTGGAGCCAAACTTTGATGATGATGATCTGGGGTCAGGATCTGCCTCGTGGTAGCTCGGATCCTCCAGATTTGCAACGGATGGTCCAGATCAACCTAATCTGTGAATGGACGATCTAGAGCCCTCCAAGCTTGATCCAACGGTTGATTTAGCTCCGATTGGAATGAAACTTTCAGATCTTGATCAAGATGCTTGATCAACCCTAACCCTAGCTCGGATTGCTTCAGATGGTCCCGGATGGCTCAGATCTAGCCGCTTTTGAATCGGACGGCCCGGATTAATTGTAAGCTTGATAATTCGATCCGGTTCACATCCGACTCAAGTTTGACCCAGTATGCCCTAGGTCCTTGAACCTTTGATGCCTACAAAAATAGATCCACAATTTAGTGGCCAATTAATCCAATTTAATGCAAATTTACAATTAAGTCCAAAATAAGAGTAAATTCTAAAACCTAGGGTAAAATCACAATTAAGCAATAAAAACATAGGTCAAACATGGATTTTAACAATTAAAATAATTAATAAAATTGTGCTTATCAGTGGGCCGCCACGCGTCCGCTGAGAGCCTAGCCGAGGCTTCCCGGTCAAGGACATCTCAGGGAGCGTGGGTCGCCACGCGTCCGCTAAGAGCCGAGCCGAGGTTTCCTGGTCAAGGGCATCTCAGGGAGCGTGGGTCGCCACACGTCCGCTAAGAGTCGAGCCGAGGCTTCCCGGTCAAGGACATCTCAGGGAGCGTGAGTCGCCACGCGTCCGTTGAGATCCGAGCCGAGGCTTCCCGGTCAAGGACATCTCAGGGAGCGTGGGTCGCCACGCATCCGCTGAGAGCCGAGCCGAGGCGTCCCAGTCAAGGACATCTCAGGGAGCGTGGGTCACCACGCGTCCGTTGAGAGCCGAGCCGAGGCTTCCTGGTCAAGGACATCTCAGGAAGCGTGGGTCATTACGCGTCCGCTGAGAGCCGAGCCGAGGCTTCCCGGTCAAGGACATCTCAGGGAGAGTGGGTCGTCACGCGTCCGCTGAGAGCCGAGCCGAGGCTTCCCAGTCAAGGACATCTCAGGGAGCGTGGGTCACCACGTGTCCGTTGAGAGCCGAGCCAAGGCTTCCCGGTCAAGGACATCTCAGGGAGTGTGGGTCGCCACGCGTCCACTGAGAGTCGAGCTGAGGCTTCCCGGTCAAGGACATCTCATGGAGCGTGGGTCGCCACGCGTCCGCTGAGAGCCGAGTCGAGGCTTCCCGGTTAAGGACATCTCAGGGAGTGTGGGTCACCACGCGTTCGCTGAGAGCCGAGCCGAGGCTTCCCGGTTAGGGACATCTCAGGGAGCGTGGGTCGCCACGCATCCGCTGTGAGCCGAGCCGAGGTTTCTCGGTCAAGGACATCTTAGGGAGCGTGGGTCGGTACCCGTCCGCTGAGAGCCGAGCCGAGGCTTCCCGGTCAAGGACATCTCAGTGAGCGTGGGTCACCACTCGTCCGCTGAGAGCCGAGCCGAGGCTTCCCGGTCAAGGACATCTCAGGGAGCGTGGGTAGTCACGCGCCCGCTGAGAGCCAAGCCGAGGACTAGTGGCAGCGGATCCCTATGCGCACGGAGCAAGCTGCTCGGCAGTCCTTGAGAAGGTGTGGGCTTTTACTGGATGCGTCCTTTCGACACCGCGTTTCCCCGTCCAGTGGGATACGGGTGCTTCGCCTGGCATGGGCTTGGCCACGTAAGTTGGACTACGATGTGCGTGCGGGAGGAAGGGCGCTCGTATTCTTTGGGAGTGATGGTCATCTAAACCCGGTTAGGCTCCTCAATCTCCGCTTCCGATCAGGCTGCTAGTGTCCCTCCTTCTATCGCCAAATTTGATCATGTCACGAAGCGAGGTGGCGATCCCAAGGGCTAGATGGTCTCCCGGGTGGCACGAGCTGGGGAGTTGGCAATGACCTGGCGGTGCTCCACCTTAGCTCTGCAAAACAGCGACCGTCAGTAAACCCGCCGGGCGTTTCCCCGGTCAGGCACTCTGACGGTCAAGTCAATATCCGCTAGGCGCAATAATGGAATTGAAATGAGGCAGCAGATTAGAGAGCTTGCGCGCGCATACTTGCGGTAGGAGGAGTGCGAAGTTTATATAGCCGGGGGAGCTGACAACCCTTGTCTGTGTCGACGAGACAAGGGTGTGATAACTGTCAGCTCGTAGGGAGCACTTAGGCATGGCGCGGGGTGCTCGAGCAGTACGAAGGTACTGGATTGGCGGACGGACCGCGAGAAATGTCAGAGATGGGTAAGGTGTGCACAACCCCGCGAGCAGGGTCGTACCCTGGATATAATGATATAGTTGGCGTAGGGGCGAGACAGCCCGTACCCCGAGAGCCGACCGGCATGTCCGAGTGCTCATGACCGGGTCAGGTAATGGCTAGTGAGCGTGGGCCGCCACGCGTCCGGCCGGTAGAATGAAGCACAGGGTACGCCCCGAGCGGGGGGTTTGTTAAGTGATGTCTGTCTGATTTTATTAAATATCCAATCCTTGGGATGGTTTTGGAGCGTGGGTCGTCACGCGTCCGACTGTAGTACACGACCTAGCTCTGGGTCGGGGAATGACCAAGGAGCGTGGCCAGCCACACGTTCGACTAGGTTAGGAGGGGCTAATGGTCGACCCGACCACCCCTATTTGTGGTTAGCTAAACACTGTCCCGGGGGCTCCCGGGCTCGGGGACCCCCTGGTGATATCTCTGCTGTCCTGTCTACTAGACCCTCTTGGCGTCAGGTTGGTTGGCGGAGCCGACCGACCTACCCGTAGGCAAGGTCGGAATCAGTTGTGTTATTGGATATGGATTTACATGTGTAGAACTCATTAACTTACACTATTATTATTGGTAGACTAATAACGATTAGCTTCATTATAAATAGGTATGATCCCTGTTTGATATTTTAAGAGATTTTCATAAGAAGACTAATAATACGTTTTTTAATATAAATTTAAAATATAAAAGATATGTTTTGATAAATTATTTCTTTGTTCTTTCTCGACCGAAGCGGTCCAATACATAATTTAAGCACATTAAATGGGAGCATCTAAATCTATGGTTGATCTATCATAATCTTAATTTATTTCTTCTGTATTCATCTTTCAATCTATCATATGAAATCTACCAAGCTATCTAATTTTTGAAACAAATCAACCGCACATTAATTAGTCGTCCTAACAATGACGTGATTGGATGCCATCTCAATTCTAATCTGCTGAGGATTAATTACATCTATCTACTAATCATTTATCAAAACAACAATAAAAAAAAAAGCTTTGAAGCATTTGTTCTGAAAAAAATGAAATATTATGATAAATTTAATATCTTTTAAATATATGATAGATTTGAAAATTCACTTCTATATATTAAGAGGCAATCAAGAAAAAAACGTTTACCTTCAAAATTAATCGAGTGGCGAAAAAAAATCACTTAGAAAGATGGACAGTTGACCGAGCTATCTTAATTATTAAATTCCAATAGGATCCGATAGCAGTCACCTGTCACATTCACCTTTCTATTACAGTAAAAATAAAATTATCATCTTAACTATCCTCTAATTAACTATTCTTTTGAGATGCTATAGGAATTTTAAAAGAAATAAATCATGAAAAATATTTACATAGCTGGTAAATAAAAGACAAACAAACACTTTATCGATCCAGTCCAAAAGTCTTGAACTTAGCGCATCCTTCCTGGAGCTTCTTGATCGCAGTGTTTAGCGTTGTAGCTTTCCTTTCGAGTACACGGGATATGAATAGTAGAAGAATGGATGTTTTGAAGGCACGACTCGTGGCTGCTTATAAAGGCACTTTCAAGCTCTTGGAAGCCTTTTGGGCTCCCCGACTGAGTCTCATTTAGATTAATTTGGAATAACTGCAGCGTTATCGAACTTTGTTTACATCCTGTTCTAGGCGTCTGGAACTTTTTTGGACGTTTGGACCGTTCCGGGTGCCTAGATTGCCTGGATTTGACCTAGGCGCTTAGAAACTTCAAGCACTTGGAAATTTTCTAGGTGCCTAGACTTTTAGATGCCTGGAATAGATCCAGGCGACTGGAGTTAGTCCAGGTTATCCAATGGCTATTTTGCGTTTGTTTACTTCCTCTACTTTCAGCTCTAGATTCTTACATGATAAGTATACAAAAACATGAAAGAAACCTAGCTAAATCTGTAAGTATACTTGACCTAGTAGACTTACCTTTTGTTTGGGGTCAACTCCTCCAAGACTTTATCACCTAAGGCTTCTCCCGATGTCTTCGATCTCCCAAAACTTCTTGCCTAGTCCCTTCGATCAAGGCTTCCTACCCTATCCTTGATGGGTATGACTTGACAGGTTTCCTAAGTGAATACTTGGTCGTCCTTGAGAGATTTCTCCATGTCTACGGATTAAAAATTAATCCGAATGGAGGCCCGTCTCCCAACGACCATCTCGTCATCGTATTGAACGATCCAAAAATTACAACTTGGCCAATCTCAAAGATCGAGCCTTGTAATTTGTCTTACCGTTCGACCGAGAAAAAGACGACGAGTGGATCGCCGATTTTTGTGTTCATTATCAGGGTCCAAATAATTAATTATTATCTAAGATTAACAATTAATCAAAACAATAATAATCATTTATCACACACATGAAATGACGAGACTAAACAAAGGAGCCAAGGAAGAGAATTATACTATCCTTTACCTCATAGTCTTCTACCTTATGTCCCTCCCCTCCCGGACGTCGTGTGACCGACGAGCTACCGAGAAACCGGGATCACCAAGGAGCTCCAAAAGACCACCTCTTCACGCCAAGTCAAACCCTAACCCTAGGGTTTGGAGCCATCGGCCTCCTTCCCCTATTCCTTGCGCCGCCGACCACCGTGAGCCACCAAACTCACGCCAACTACAAGGAAGTCCTAGGGAGGAAGGTAATGAAAAGGATGAAGAAGAGAATCAAGCTTCTCTCCAACCCAAACCTGGCCGAAAAACTCTCCTCCTCCAAGCTTGTGGCGCCGCTGCAAACCCTCCTTGCGCCGCCTCCCACCGGCCGCCGACCACTCCTCCCTCGCCGCCGAGCACCACAAAAGGAAGAGGAGGACTCCTCCTTATCTATGTAAGCCTCGGCCAAGTGATGGTGGAGGAAGGAGGAAGAAAAGAGGAGAGAGTTCTCCTCTTGTGCTAGCGCCGACCTCTTGCCCTAGGAGAGAGAAGGAGAGAGAGGAGAGGAGAGAAGCCTTGGGTTGTGATCAATTGGAATAATTCTCCTTGGTTTCATGATCCCATGGGGTATATATAGGGCTGAGGTAGGGACCAAGAGGAGGAGTTGGGTCTTAGCCCACTAATGGATCTAAAACCAATCCATTAATGAAGATCCATTCTACTAAAGGATCTCCATTAAACTTCCTCACCAACCCCCATATTTTCATATGGGCTCCACCTATTTTGAGCACATCCATCCCCCCGTGTTTAAGATATCGAATGTCTGTCGATTAATTTAAATCACTGACAATTTTAATTAATCTACTTCTAGCTCCTTGACTAGTACCACTCAACTTTATCATCATGTCAGATCAAATCCACCTGCAGAGTTTAACATGATGAACCTTATGAGCTCATCAAGGGGGCATCATCATCCCGACTCCCCAGGACACGGATTCCGTCAATAATCAACGACATACCATATAATTAATATTATTTCCCAACTTACCGGGCCTATTGATTTAGTAGAATAAATCTCGCCTATTGGTAAATCAAAGAAATAAATATTAACTATACATGCCCGTTATTATATCGGGATTTAGGGATTGTACTCCATAATAATCCGAGGTCCAATCCAACTATTATGTCAGTACAAATTGGATGACCTCTGGTTTTTGTCCTGCTCAATGCACACAAAGCACACTAGTGTAATTCTATGGTCAAGACAAACCATACCTAATTACACTACAACCATCCCGATGGTTTGTCCAATTCCATCTCGGTTGTGAGCCTCTACTTATACTATGCAAGGGACTGATAACATGATCTTCTGTGTGTCACCACACACCATGTTATCTACAATGCAAAATAAAGGAGTTTTATGCATATACTAATATAAATACGCATCTATGTTGTTGTGATTCTCTTTTCAAAATGTAGATGATCATATATATATAAAAAGAACAAGTCTTTTAATATACACATCTAACAATTTCCCACTTATACTTAAAAACTTTGCTGTTCTCTCACTGCCATACATCTAACCCCCATATCCTCCACATGTCGATCAAACGCTCTTGCCGGAAGAGCCTTAGTGAAAGGATCTGCCAGGTTGTCCTCCGATGCAATCTTGGCGACAACCATTTCTCCTCGCTTTACGATTTCTCCTATCAGGTGGTACTTGCGCTCTATGTGTTTACTCGCCTTATGGGCTCGTGGTTCCTTCGAGTTGCAACTGCACCACTGTTATCACAATAGATTGTGATAGATCTGGGCAAACCTGTAATCACATCCAAGTTCATCATGAAATTCCTGAGCCATACAGCTTCCTTGGCTGCCTCTGAGGCTGCCCCATACTCGGCTTCCATGGTGGAGTCCGCCACGCATTTCTGCTTGACACTCCTCCATACTATGGCTCCATGATAGACCCAAATGATATATTAAATATTGTCACGAATTTGTGAGTCTATCGAAATTAAATGTGAATGATAGCTGGAAACTCTTTTTACAATCAAAATCTAAAAATGTAATATAGGGGCCACAGGTCGTATTTTTCTCGGGGCTAGTTGAGAGTTTGTTTGATTCGCGCATGTATTTGTGTCGTTTGTGAATTTCGGGTTTCGAATGTGAATTGGGTTTGGATAGCAATTAAAAAGAAATGTAATCGCAGGGAAAGGAAACTTAGCTAAAAAGCTAAACAAGTGATGGTAGGAAACAATTCTGGTTTTAGATCAAAATCCAACAAACAACTAACGTGAAGCAATTGAAATTGAACAAATGAATGAGAAATATAATTCCAATGCAGAAATCGAATGTGCAGGTGTAACTCCAACCAACGGACTGAATTGGCAATTTCAACTCCACTTAGATGCAAATCAAGCAAGCAACTAATTTCAAATGCAATGGAATTCAATTGCCAAGCTTCCTTGATATAAACTCAGCAACTACAATTGAAAACTGCAGAAATGAATTTGGCACAAACTTGAAACTGGGATGCAGTAATGGAAGTTGACAAAAGCCTGCTGATACTAAATGCAAAACTGTAAATATGGCAATTCAGAATTTCATTAATGCAATGACAATTAGCTGACCAAATTTGAATGTATTCTAATGCAGAGACTTGCTTCTAAAATTAATAAACTGACATTTTCAGAGATAGAACTGACCCATTCGAAAGTAACTCAAGAAAAATGAACTCAGAAATGCTATACATGAATGTAGAGGTGCAGCATCCATTCATATGCAGAAATTCAGAGTCGAAGGCAGAATTTAATAACAAATTGGATGAAACTCAAACCGAACAAGCTGCAACAATTACAAACCAAAACTCAGAAAAGATTAAATTAACCTATGTGTTCTGATACACACTGCAGATCTACAGCTGATACAAAGTTAAGGAATGTCAATCATTCAGTTTGAATCGACCCTTGATACAGGGAATGGAATTATGCTGATGAAGAGCAAGGGAATATAAAGCAAACACATAGGATGCAAGCAAGCTAATGACTGCAGAATTAAGAGTTCAGTTATCAACTTATCTGCCAAAATAGATCGACTGTAGAAATGGAGAGCAGGAAATCAGAGTGCGGAAATTCAGAAATCTAATGTAGAGTTGATGCGCAGATAAACAAGAATTAAATGCAAGGTTTCAGATGTCACGAATTGGATGCAAAGTCAACAAATGCAAGCTGCAGCAAAATTGCAGAAATAGAAATGCAGAAAAGAAACTGATTCGAGTGCAGTGATGAAAATGTAGGGCTTGAACACTCGAAAGCAAGGATGCAATGACAAATTTGAGGGCTGAAGCTACAATTGCAACTTAACTTAAGTCACTAATCAAGAATGCAGGAAAACTGAAGAAAACCTAAGATTACTTGATACGAATTCAGAAGCTACAGCTAAAATAAACTGCAGAAATTAAATCTGGCACGCTGCTATGGAGTTGGCACGCAAGAAATTAAGCTGAAATAAACCGAAATTAAACTCGATTGATCACTAAACAAGTTGTTAAACTACTTAGCTCTAAGAATTAAAGACCTAATGAAACCAAACAATTCAGAATTACAAACTAAGACAGCTGAAAATTGAAAATTGCAGAAACAGAACAGAATTCGACAGAAATGAAACTACAGCTACAAAACATGAAAATTAGCTAGCTAAACTACTCCTCAACCATTCCTCAGCTCAAGATCTTCTTGGTCGTCAAGCAAGAACTAGCTTCGAACCCCTAGGCTCAGCAAATCAGTGGAGCGCAGCTTGGATTGATGGATTCTGCTCAAACTGCACGCGGCTGGAATTTTCCAGTCCAATCTCTTGTATCTCGATGGATGGACTGCGATGATGAATTGAGACTCATCTGAGTTCACCTGAGAACCCCTACAAGCAGCTCAGATGGTCGGAAATGGATTGTGGACGAGTAACAAGTGAGTGGTTAGCAGAGATGCCGAAACCCTCAAACACCACTGTCCGGATGAAATTTGAACTGAATTCTCCACCCAAGCTATCTCCAATGACTCAAATCTCGATCTAGATGAAGAGTTGAGGTGGTCGCGCCCCTTGGATGAAGAAATTAGCTAAAGAACTGAAGAAGAAATGAAGAAGAAAAGTTGCGGCGGAGACGCGACGAAGGGTGAAGGTTGCGGTGAGTTTAATTAAATACTTAAGCATTGGACGGCTGTGATTGATTCGATGAAATCCAACGGCTGGTCTTGCTCTGATTGGAGCCAAACTTTGAGGATGTTGATCTGGGGTCAGGATCTGCCTTGTGGTAGCTTGGATCCTCCAGATGTGCAACGGATGGTCCAGATCAACTTAATCTTTGAATGGACGATCTAGAGCCCTCGAGCTTGATCCAACGGTTGATTGAGCTCTGATTGGAATGAAACCTTCAGATCTTGATCAGGGTTCTTGATAAACCCTAGCCCTAGCTTGGATTGCTTCAGATGATCCCGGATGGCTCAGATCTAGCCGCTCTTGAATCGGACGGTCCAGGTTTAATCCTAATCTTGATAACTCGATCCGAGTCACTTCCGACTCAAGTTTGACCCAATATGCCCTAGGTCCATGAACCTTTCATGCCTACAAAAATAGATCAAGAATTTAGTGACAAAATAATCCAAAAATGTGTATATTTGCAATTAAGTCCAAAATAAAGGTAAGTTCTAAAACCTAGGGCAATTTCACAATTAAGCAATAAAAACATAGGTCAAATATGGATTTTAGCAATTAAAATAATCAACAAAATGCTATCTATCAACTCCCCCACACTTAACCTTGAGCGTCTCACGAAAACACTAAGTAAGTATCCCCTAGATTTTCTTAAGCATAATTAGAAGCAAGTGAAAAGAAATTACCTAAGGTTGTCAATTCTCAAAAATCTAAGCTCTATGGATTAGTATCTTGTCCTTAAATCAACAACTTAGCCTTTTCATCCATCATGAGTCATTGAGATGAATTTAAGTCACTAGCCTTTCAAGAAAAATTTTGGTGGCTCTCTCCTTAAGTTCTAAGTTGATGGTGGAAGTGGAGCTCACACAAACACATATGCTTCTTGCACTACCATAGGCTTGCTTATTATCTAATCTCAACCATTATTCATGATTAGGATCAACATCTACAAAAACAAATGAAAACATGAAAAATGATAAGAAATGGGGTAAAAATCAAGAAAATAGAAAAATTGATGGAGTGGGAGACTTGGTTGCTCAAAAATGTTTCCAATGTGCTTTGCCCCATCTTTACAATCCTCTAGTGATATCAAAAGTATGGTGGAGTGAAACTTGAGTAATTGCCTTTGATTTGGATGAAAAACCCTTCCTTGATTTCCTTGTGCCAAATTTCTTCTATTGTGTGCCAATTGCTTCCTTCTCTTCTCTTTTCTTTTTCTTTTCTTTTCAGATCAGATTTGTATCAAAGAACATATAATATCAAGTGAAATAGATACTCAACATAAAATTTTCACTCAACAACCCATGCAACTCACTCTTGATACATGTCTTTCCAAGTTGGCACACTACTTCCACTTCTTCTTCTTTCTTTTTTTTTCTGATAAACATCCCAGCAGCCACATTCTTTTGTTCTGATCCGCAGTGGATAACCTTGATACAAATTTGATGCACTTATATACTAAGTTCCTTGATTCACAGCCCTTGAAAACCAATTTCAGCTTCATCTTGATACTAACTCTGCACAAAAACTGCTTGTTCTGATATATATTTTTTTTCTGCATTTCCCACTCTGATTTTGTTCTCAATTCTTGTAAGCAGCCCTTGCAATCTTAATTCATTTTTGGCTTCAAATCAGTCCCAATTCTGATCTGCACAAGCTGTGCTTTAATCAGTCTTCAAGTTTCGAATTTCTGCATTACATCAAATTCTGCTACAATTGTTTCAAACTCTCCTGTATTTCCCTGCTTCAGATTCTAGCTTTTCCTCAGCTTCAATCGAATTTGGTTTATATCATTCAGTAGCTCTCAGATGCAGCACTCGGCAACACCCTTTCTCAAGCAGTTCAGATTCCCTGATCAAAACATGCTTCACATCAACTCTTGGTATTCTTGGCACAGATTTTTCAGATTCTTTGTGTGCCATTTGGATCTTCAAAGGATGGTGAGAAATCTGAATGCTTCAATTGGTTCCATCCCTTATCACTTCTTCTTGTGCATTCTTGACACCAAATCACTCAACTTGGCACATAAAAATGCAGAATTTTTTTTTTCGACATAAATTGCTTGTTTAATACCAATTCTTTCCAAAACACTAGTCACTCCCCCACACTTAAATCTTTGTCCGTCTCGGGCAAAATAGCATTAGAAGCATTCAAAGCAAACAAGCCCATAGAAAAGTGGGTAAGCGTAGTAGATAAGTAAAGAAAAAGAGAATAAACATGAGTATTGCTAAAATTTGATGTGAAAAGGAAAACAAATGGATTAGCCTCTATAGATGTGATCCAATCATTGAAATATGGCTTAGAAAGAACCTAAGCAAGTTCTAGAGCACAATGACATATGTGTATCACAAAAGTAAGGCTAAATCTCACTAGGTAAAAATAATTCATCCCAAGTCCTCAATTAAGAATCTAAAGCAAGTAGTACTCAAGCATCCAAGATTTCATCCATTAGCTCAAACCCTAAGTTTTAACAACCAAATTTAATTTATTTTCAAGAGATTCTAAAATGACATGAAGATAACCTAGAGGGATACATTTATTCCTAATCATGCAAGAAAAAGTGCTAAAAGAAATAACATGCATTTATTGACAAGGACTCAATTTAAAAGAAAATTCTACTTCTAGAAAACATAAAAAATGAAACATGCAATAAAAGAAAATACAAGAAAGAACAATCTCCCCTTTATTCTGGTGGACGGAGTCTATCCAGAAGCAGCCTCCATCGTGGTAGTGGAGGGGTATGAGTGGCTGAGAGATTTGGGACTCCCCCACACTTGAATTTTGCAGAAAAATGTTCAGGTGGCCACAGACGATTTAGATTCAAGATCCATTGAAGGAATGGAGGGCTATGGATTAAAATAAGATCTTCTCCTCCTTCTTATGCCTTTCAGAAGTCCTTCCAGGAGGTTGAAGTCTGTTCAGTTGGAGCACCCACTCCTGAAGTCTTCTGGACCCTGCAAAACAATGTAATACCTCTCTCAAGTATTCAGGGTCAGAAAGAAATGATATAAATTCAGTCTCTGCATGAAATGAATCCAAAATTGCATCATATCCAATTAAATCAAATTCTAGTACCTCAATGAAATTTTCAAAATTATTTCCTACAAAATTTGCATCTAGAGACTCATCACAAATAAAGAAATCAATTTCTGGCACATCAATAGAAATTTCACAATTATTTTCAATCCAGGGTGTATCAAGTAATATGTCACAGCCAATCAAATCAATCTCAGATATTTCCATAAGTTTCTCACATTCAACCTCATCATAAGATATAGCAAGAGATTCATCAAAATAAATTACATCCATTTCAGGCACTTCTAAAAACTTTTCACTATCCATATCCACAAAAGATGTATTAAGTGATTCATCATAAAAAACAACATCAATTATAGGTGCCTCTAAAATTTCTTCACAATCCATATCTACAAGAGATGTATCAGGTAATGCATTATGATCAAGGAAATCAATATTTGGTACCTCTATTGGATTTTCACAAACAATCTCTACACAAGGTATATCAATAAATTCATCAGAATCAATAAAGTCAGCACTAGGTACCTCGCTGCATTTTTTTGAACAAAGAGGAGAAATACTTACCTGAGCGTGCTGGAGAATACCTGGAGGTTCTACAAAAGTAGATGTATCCATGGCCTCCTCCTGGTCAAGTACATGCTCCTCTTCAGCCTCAGACTCTGGTGGACACTCAACTAAAGCAGGTGATTCTTGGGTGCTTGCTTCCACCATGCAAGTCCCTACACTTTCTGGTTCATCTTCTGAATCTTCTAATGTACCAGTAAATTATGGTGGTCCCTGGGGCTTAGTGCAATCCCCTACACCTATGGAATCATCTCCTATGCATGCTTCTTCTGTAATATCTGCAACAACAGCATTAGAAAAATTAGGACCATTAATAATACTATCATCACAAATTAAAAGTCTAGAATGGTCCTGTGGAGCTTCAGTTTCTTCTTCTGGAGCTGAAAAATTTGAAAATGAATTTTGAGTAGGAATCTCCGGAGGGATGTATGCTGTAGGTGCCCAATATTTGATGATTACTTCTTCTTCTTCTTCTATCAAATGTGCAAGATTACATGAAGAAGGACTTGGCCGTGCACTAGGGTCACCTTGAACTGATATAAAATCAACTCCGGGTCTCTCATAATTAAAAGCAGCTTGAGAAGCTAATTGTCCTGATCTTTGGGCTTTTATCTGATTCAAATCACTAGCCACTTGTTCCATTTGCCTTCCGAGGTTTTGAATTCCTTGTTGAAACATTTGTTGAAATTGAGACTGTGGGGGTTGATAAAATGGTTGAATGGGTTGATTAAATTGCTGAAAATTTGGTACACAAGTTGGTGGAGGTTGCTGAAAATTGTAGCCCTGAAATTCTTGGATCTGAGGTTGAAATTGTGGTGGTGAAAACTCAATTTGAGTGGGCTGAAAATTCTAGAATAATGGCTGTGTGGGCTGGAAAAATAGTTGGTTTTGAGGTGGAAATGTTTGAAACGATTGACAATCTTGCTGCCCTTGTTGATATGGCTGGAATTGAGGTTGAAATTGATTATGTCCATGCTGAAAACTTGCAAAAGGCTGCTGGAAGTTTTGGTTAAAATGCTGAAATTCTTGCCGAAATTGTTGTGATTGTTGTGGTGGCTGGAATTGTTGTAGTTGCTGAAATTGAGGCTGACAAAACTGATTTGGTTGCTCAAAAACTTAAAATTGGGGCTGCCCATTCTGATTTGGTGGTTGGAAAATTGGTAAAGTTGGCTGAAAATCTGGCTGAAATTGTTGGAATTGCTGTGGTTGCTCGAATTGTTGTAATGGTGGCTGAAAAAACTGATTGGGTCGTTGAAAATTTGAATGTGATTGCTGAAATTGTGGACACGGCTGCTGGTAAGTAGATGAATCACTGTTGGGTGTTAGTTGGGAATTCCAGTGCTTAAACACATTTTTTAACCCCACCAGTGCCTCTTTGAGCTGTGAATAGTCCTCTGGTGAAAACATTTTAATCTTTCAAACCTGTCACAAAACAAACAAGAAAAATGGCAGCAACCCTATACAAAAGAATAAGCAACAAAAATAGAACCCAATGATATGTCCAAAAAGTATACAAGCAAAAATCAAACAAATCAACTAGTTGCTTCCCCGGCAACGGCGCCAAAAATTTGATAGCCCCGAATATACTAGATTAAATTGTCACGAAAGTGTGGGACCATCAAATTTAAATGTGAATGAATAACTGGAAACCCTTTTACAATCAAAAGTATGAAAATGTAATATAGGGGCCACAGGTCGTATTTTTCTCGGGGCTAGTTGACGTTGTTTGATTCGCGCTTGTATTTAGGTGTCGTTTGTGAATTTTTGGGTTTCGAATGTGAATTGGATTTGGATAGCAATTAAAAAAATGTAATCGCAGGGAAAGGAAACTTAGCTAAAAAGCTAAACAAGTGATGGTAGGAAACAATTCTGGTTTTAGATCAAAATCCAACAAACAACTAACGTGAAGAAATTGAAATTGAACAAATGAATGAGAAATATAACTCCAATGCAGAAATCGAACGTGCAGGTATAACTCCAACTAATGGACTGAATTGGCAATTTCAACTCCACTTAGATGCAAATCAAGCAAGCAACTAATTTCAAATGCAATGGAATTCAATTGCCAAGCTTCCTTGATATAAACTCAGCAACTACAATTGAAAACTGCAGAAATGAATTTGGCACAGACTTGAAACTGGGATGCAGTAATGGAAGTTGACACAAGCCTGCTGATACTAAATGCAAAACTGTAAATATGGCAATTCAGAATTTCATTAATGCAATGACAATTAACTGACCAAATTTGAATGTGTTGGTGCAAGTTGCATCAATGATATTCCTCTTTAAGTATTTTAATGTTTGACAATATACTTAAGTCAGTGATACATTGAACAGACAAAGGGGACTAAAAGAGAAGTAACCTCAGCTGAAGAAAAGTCCTAGTTGATCTAGGCATCGAAACCCTAAGTCCCAGCGAAGGGCTGCTGGGCACCTAGCGAAGGGTTGCTAGGTATCGAAACCTCATGACCTAGCAAAGGGCTGCTAGGCACCTAGCGAAGGACTGCTAGGTATCGTAACCCTAAGACCTAGCGAAGGGCTGCAAGGTACCTAGTGAAGGACTACTAGGCATAGAAGACACCTAGCGAAGGGCTGCTAGGTATAGAAGACCTAGCGAGGGATTGCTAGGCACCAGGCGAAGGACCCCTTGGTAACAAAGACCTAGCGAAGGGATGCTAGGCACCTGGCGAAGGACTGCTAGGAAATGAAGACTTGGTCTGAGGGACTAAGCAACTTAGCTGAGCGATGACTAAGGACAGGAGTAGAGACGGGTCAGGGTTTGGGCGTCTCGAGGTCCGGAGGTATCGGAAGCTAAGCAAAAGTCCACCCGAAGGGCTGGGTGGCAACCGTCTCCTGAAAGGAGTAGGTGAAGAGTGAGTTCTCGGGGATAGGAACTCGTGCCGATTCGACCTAGGGTTTCGTGCAAATCCGAAGTCCGAACCAAGTCCTTAAGCTTAATATTCTATGCATATATGCTTTGTGTTTGTGTATCTTGCAGGTAACAAGAACCGGAGACAAAGCAAGCAGAAAAACCAGCTGTCCAGTCTTTGTGCAGGGCACCCCCATCATGGAGGGAACCCTCAACAGCCAGGGCGCCCTCAACAGCCAGGGCGCCCTGAGCCAAAGGTAAAAATGCAGTAAACGTGAAGCAGGCAGAACAGGTGTCAAGCAGGGCGCCCTGGTTCAAAGCTGTAGTTGCAGTTTCGAACCCAAAACACAGATAAGCCATCATGAGGGCGCCCTGGAGGTCCGGGTGCCCTGGAGGTCCGGGTGCCCTGGTCAAAAGTCTTATCAGCTGCGGCGAGGTCGGCGCAAGGATAAGAGTTGACCGGCTTTATCGGGGCGCCCCCAACGACCAGGGCGCCCCCAGGAGGCCTTTATAAGGGGCCTCGACCCCTCTGCTTTAGACACGAATTCCAAGAACCATTCCAAGCTTTCTGACCAACTGCAACGCGCTAGAAACGAGGCTCTACGACCGGGAGGCTCCAGGAGGAGGTGCGCGGCACTTCGGAGGTCCAGATCGGCCGAGCTTCATACTTTTTCTCGTTGGTTTGCCTTTTTAATTGCTGTACTTAAATTTCTATATTATTGCTTGTAATTCTGCACTGTAAGTCGGGTTTCTCCGCATCCGGAAAGTCCGGAAAGGAGACCAATAGTGGACGGGTGTTCCCATGCATAGGCCTTGGATGTACTGACCCTGGGGGGTTGGGAACCAAGTAAAAATCCGCCGTGTCACTGTATTGTTTCTTTTCGTTCTATTTATTTTCCGCTGCGTTACTAACACTCTGAGTCTAGAACGAAAGTATTACGAGGTTTCCGTGAAAGGTTTTCACGATCGATATTCACCCCCCCCTCTATCGACGGCACCGGTCCTACAATTGGTATTAGAGCAGAGCCGCTCTTCACCGGACTAACCGCCGACGGAGCAAAGACGCCAGGAGTTGAGGGGGAGCCCAGGGGTGAATCAGGTACTTTTAATTTTAAAATGTCCATTTTTAAATTCCATATTATCTGTTTTATGTGCAGGGAGAGAGGGCACTACAAAAATCAGTGTCCTACTCGTAAGAATCGTTCGTCACCGGCGGCAAAGGAGATACCAGCGCCAGGAGTCCAGAAAAACAAGGATCACGTGCAATGCTTCAGGTGCGAGAAATACGGACATTACAAAAACAAGTGTCCGACGAAGGTACACAAGATTTATGTTCCAAAAATTTTACAAGTTCCTGCACTGCCATGTGATAAAGTAGTTAATTTTTCTGTTAAAATAGATTTACTGCATAGTAAAATTAACTTTTTGTATGTTAAATTACAAAACGTGAATATGACCAAAATATTAGAAATTAATTGTTTAATTCAGAATATCAACTCAGAAATTGATAAAATTAATTCTGATAATTTATCTTATAAAATTAATTCTGATAATTTATCTGATAAAATTAATTCTGATAATTTATCTAATAAAATTAATTCTGATAATTTATCTGATAAAATTAATTCTGATAATCTATCTGATAAAATTAATTCTGATAATCTATCTGATAGAATTAATTCTGACAATTTTTCTAATAAAATTTGTTCTGATAATTTTAATTCAGACAAATTAAATCCTAAAGATAATTCGGAATTCAAATTTGAAAATCCTAAGGAGAAATCCGAATTCAAATTTGAATATCTTAAGGATAAATCCGAAATTAATCCTGAAAATCTCAAGATTAATTCTGAAATTAATTCTGAAAATCTTAAAGATAATCTAGAGATTAATGTTGAAAATATATCTGAGGATAATTTTCTTCTAGATAATGATTTAATTATAGATAATATTGAAGATTATTACAAAACCTTAATTAGTGGCCTAAATTACTCCACCTACTGTAAGGATATTGAAAAATCTAATCCTGAGGAGGATATGGAACTATCTAAGATAAAGGCCATAATCAATAAAAATTACAAAAATTCAAATAAATCAAAATTATTAGAAAAACTTGAAAAGAAAGATAATGATGAAGAAGAAATTTTCGAAATAATGAAAATGATGAATTTAAACCCATAATTATTAATTAATCATGATAATCTTAAATTCAAATAAATTAAATCTTAATTAAATCCTAATTAAATTCAAATTAATTCAAATAAATTAAATTCAAATTAAATCCTAATTAAATTCAAATTAATACAAATTAAATCCAAAGTAAATTCAAATTAAATTCAAATTCAATCCTAATTAAATTCAAAATAAATTTAAATTAAATCCTAATTAAATTCAAATTAAATTCAAATTAAATCTTAATTAATTCAAATTAAATCCAAATTAAATTCAAATTAAATCCAAATTAAATTCAAACTAATTCAAATTAAATCCAAATTAAATTCAAATTAATTCAAATTAAATCCAAATTCAATTCAAATTAGTTCAAATTAAATCCAAATTAAATTCAAATAAATATTAATTAAATTCAAATTAATTCAAATTAAATATTAATTAAATTCAAATTAAATATTAATTAAATTCAAATTAATTCAAATTAAATATTAATTAAATTCAAATTAAATATTAATTAAATTCAAATTAAATATTAATTAAATTCAAATTAAATTAATTTAAATTAAATTCAAATTAAATTAAATTCAAATTAATTTAAATTAAATTCAAATTAAAGTAAATTCAAATTAATTTAAATTAAATTAAATTAAAATTAAAATTAAACTCAAATTAAATTAAATTCAAATTAAATTAAATTCAAATTCAAATTAAATAAAATTTAAATTAAATTCAATTCAATTAAAATTCTAATTAAGTCAATTAAATCAATTTAATTCAAATAAGGCCAATCAATTCAATCTACTTCAAATAAATTCAACTTTAATTGATTTAAATCAATTCAATCTTAATTAATTAATTTTCAAATTAATTCAAACTTCAATTAACTCAACTTCGAATCTTAAATAATTTAAACTCAAACTAAAATAAAATTTTACACAAACTGTAACAATTAAAATTAATAACATTAAATATGTCAAAGTGGGTTGGCATATTCGCGGGTTCACACGACATGTATCAAATCGGGAATTTGATACATTTTTAGAAACTTAAATAAACTGCTTTGGACTTGTTTGACTCATGCATAATTGCCATGTCATGCATCTGCTACTTTTTTTTATGACATGTCATTCATATTTAAATTTTATGCATATATTAGAACGGCTATAGGAAAAAGAATAATTGAAACTTGATCAACCTAGTATTGGGTGGCGGTGAGATGATAGTACGTTAGGGAAGCCAATTCTAATAAGGTCAAGTTTACTTGGTCTCTTTAGACTGGTGAAACTAGCCGAAGCTACCGATCCAAGATCCAAACTAGTTAGACCAGAATTTTTCAAAAAGTAATTTTGAAAATGAAATTTCATTAAAAGGTTTAGTCAAGGAAAGGGTTGATGATCCAATAAGGCTACGACCAAGAAGGCCTAGTGCCTCGCCAAGACCTGGAAGCCAATTTTTGAAATTCAAATTCAAGTTACTTCTTGTCAAATTCAAATCTAACACAAGCTTCAATTAAATCTTAGAATTAAAAATAAATTAAAGAAAAATGATTCAAGCATCTCACAATACACTTATAAGGCAATCATGCTTATTGTATTGATACATCTAAAATGGGTGAGATGTTAAGGACTAATAAATTGAAAAATGTTTTTCAAAATTGTTTTTCAAAATCATTAGAATATTTTCCTAAAAATATATTTTCAAAATAGTGCTTCAACATAATAATGTTTTTATGGAATTCATGCTTACTTGATTGAATATATATATTACATGCTTTCAAAAATTATATACTTTGAAAATTGTTTGACTCACTCAATTAGACACAAGCCTCCTAGGACAACACTAAAGTTCCTTAAGGCACTTAGGTAGAGTCAAACGGTGTTGGATGCAGGGGAGTGTTTTGTTCATTTAAAAAAAAAAATTCGAAAACTGCACCTTAATTTGCATCACATATGTTTTCAAAATTATCTTCATTCCAAATTGTGGCTTCAAAATTTATCTACTTGAAAATTATCATTTCTTTGACTTTCATAAACCCTAAAGACACAGAGGAAAGGTCCACTTTATGATCTTCAAGGACTCCTAGGACGTGTCAAATTTAGGGGGAGTCTAACAAGTGTTAAATTATTTTGAAAAATTATTCTTTAATTTGAATCAAACCTTAAGACTTCGAGGAAGAGTACTTGTGGTCAACAAGCTTCCCAGGACTGAGTCAAGTTTAGGGGGAGGTCAAATTAAAAGAATTTCATAACATGTTTTCATATTTTCAAAATCTAAGTCTTTCAAAATACTATTATTCTATTTGTTAAAATTTGTGTGACTTATGAAATAATTTTTGAAATAATGTTTACTTGGGTTGGAGAATGTCCAGGACACTTAGGAAAATATCCTTGTAGTCAACAAGGTTTCCCAGGATAGTGTCAGACTGGAAAATAAACCAAGTCAAGCAAAATATTGAGTCTTCAAAAGTTCACACATATTTCAAATTGCACTAGCATATATTTTCATAAGTATTATCATTTTTTTTGACAATTCTGTTAATATTTACTTGAGTTGAAAATTTTCCAGGACACTTAGGAAATTGTCCTTGTAGTTAACAAGGTTTCCTAGGATTGTGTCAGACTGGAAAAGAATCCTAGTCAAGTAAAATATGATGTTTCAAAAATTACTTATATTTTTCAAGGTCTCATCTTTGTCAAAAATAGTTAGTACTTGCAAACTATGCATAATATTTATATTTTCCAAAATAACATTGTTAAGTTATGCATTTTCCAAAAAGTACTTTATATTTTTCAAAAAAAAACAAAAAAAAATTACGAACTCTTTCAAAAGTACGTGCATGTTGTTAAAGATCATTTTTAAAGTACTTGCATTTTTCAAAACAAATAACATTTTTTTTAATTATGCATTTTTTAAAAAATGCAATATATCATTCAAAATACAATGCTTTCAAAAATTTTACACTAAGTATTCTCAAAAAGAACCAAAGGTTTTTAATGTTGGTGTAAGTATTTTATTTTTTTGATGTATGACAAAGGGGGAGAGATGTGTGCTTAAGTTAGAAAAAATTTTTCCCGAAGATCAAAAATGTAGTTTCAAAACCCATATTTTTTTCATTTTTACCCCAAGGACAGTAAGTTAACTCCTTAAACCAATCTAACTTAAGTTATTGTCAAACATCAAAAAGGGGGAGATTGTTGGTGCAAGTTGCATCAATGATATTCCTCTTTAAGTGTTTTAATGTTTGACAATATACTTAAGTCAGTGATACATTGAACAGACAAAGGGGAGTAAAAGAGAAGTAACCTCAGCTGAAGAAAAGTCCTAGTTGATCTAGGCATCGAAACCCTAAGTCCCAGCGAAGGGCTGCTGGGCACCTAGCGAAGGGTTGCTAGGTATCGAAACCTCATGACCTAGCAAAGGGCTGCTAGGCACCTAGCGAAGGACTGCTAGGTATCGTAACCCTAAGACCTAGCGAAGGGCTGCAAGGCACCTAGTGAAGGACTACTAGGCATAGAAGACACCTAGCGAAGGGCTGCTAGGTATAGAAGACCTAGCGAAGGATTGCTAGGGACCAGGCGAAGGACCGCTTGGTAACAAAGACCTAGCGAAGGGATGCTAGGCACCTGGCGAAGGACTGCTAGGAAATGAAGACTTGGTCCGAGGGACTAAGCAACTTAGCTGAGCGATGACTAAGGACAGGAGTAGAGACGGGTCAGGGTTTGGGCGTCTCGAGGTCCGGAGGTATCGGAAGCTAAGCAAAAGTCCACCCGAAGGGCTGGGTGGCAACCGTCTCCTGAAAGGAGTAGGTGAAGGGCGAGTTCTCGGGGATAGGAACTCGTGCCGGTTCGACCTAGGGTTTCGTGCAAATCCGAAGTCCGAACCAAGTCCTTAAGCTTAATATTCTATGCATATATGCTTTGTGTTTGTGTATCTTGCAGCTAACAAGAACCGGAGACAAAGCAAGCAGAAAAACCAGCTGTGCAGTCTTTGTGCAGGGCACCTGTAATGCCCCAAAATTTCCATTTTTAGTTCTTAAAGTCCTTAGAATTATTTAGAAATGGTTTAGAAATATTCTAGATATTTTTAGGAATTTTTAGAGTATTTTTATGGAATTTTCCGAGTCCGTTTGGTATTTTTGGAAAAAGAAAAAGAAAAAGGAAAAAGAAGCCAATAGGAAAATACCATAAGGGCAGCGGGGGTTCGAACCAGCGACCACCACGAGAC